>JACEGR010000484.1:0-258507 GCA_014170235.1 Listronotus bonariensis | reverse complement strand
GCATATAATATATATATATATATATATATATATATATATATATATATATATATATATACACGGGTCCGAAAATGCATAGTTTCCAAGATACAGGGTGTTAAACTTTTTTAAAAAATATTTCTTTTGTAATTATCTTGAATACCCTGAAACCGATTTTCTTAAAATTATGTGTTATTTCTAGTAATAAGGGCCTAAGTTAGGCATAATTAAATTAAAATTATTAAGTCCAGTGGCTTCTCAGGAGACTCCTTGTCCAAAATAATTGTATAAAAAACGTACGCCACTGACTTTTTGTAATTTTTTAAGTTTTTTTTTTTTTTTTTTTTTTAATTAAGCCACTAAAAATACAACTATTTTGTCTTTTGATATTTTTTCGTATCTTGCTTCATTTTCGAGAAAAAAAATTAAAGCCAATTCATTGCAAGTGTATGGACCCCATAAAACATCTTTTAAAGAATTAAATTTCAATTTGTAACTAGAGTAAACTATTAAAATACATAATAACAAAGTTAAATAACAAGCTACAATTTATAACATTGGTGTTCAGTGCTACCTACAGCAAATGCTGAAAATGTCCGCCTTCCATTTCCACACACCTTCTCACGCGGCGAATCATCGAACGGCGAACTCTGGGGAAAATTTGAGGCCTATTTCTGATTGTATCACAAGCATTTATTATCCTATTCCGAAGGTTTTCTACTGTTTCTATTGGTGTCGCATAAATCATCGATTTAAGATGCCCCTTACAGATAAAAATCCAGAGGATTTAAATCGGGAGAACGAGGTGGCCAGTGATTTGGTCCACCTCTCCCAATCCAACTCTCACCAAACGTGTTATTTAGGTGGTTTCTCACGGCTAAACTAAAATGAGGGGTGCTCCATCGTGCATAAAAATAAGTTCGTTGCGTACTATTAGAGGTACCTCTTCTAACAATACAGGCAATTCTCTTTGCAGGAAGTTTAGGTAAGATTCACCGTTTAATCTTAGGGATAAAAAAAAATGGACCAATCAGATTATCACCTACAATACCCATCCATACATTTAAAGCAAATTGTTCTTGGTGGCGGCATTGCACGTAAGCGTGGGGATTTTCATCACTCCATACAAGGGTGTGTTGACTATACCGTCTCGCCGAAACCCTGCTTCATCAGTAAAAAGAACGGTTTTATTGAAATTCCTGTTGTTAATGGTATTTCGGTTATACCATTCGCAAAATTGTAAACGAGGCTGAAAATCTCTTGGATGTAATGCACTCGTTGCACATGATATGGGTATAAAAGTTGTTCGGATAATACTTGCCATACGGTGCTGTTAGAATGATTACCCAATCGATTTGCGACGGTCCTAGTACTAATAGCAGAATTTTCTTCCACAGCGCGTAAAACTGCTTCATCGAATTCAGGGGTTCTTACGGTCCTTGGTCGGCCTCTATCATTGGTAGGAATGGCAAAACCTCCTAAAGAATTAATATTCTAGTAATTTCTCAAACATGTCTTTAAACAGAAACAAAATTTACCATTTTCCCGTAATCTGCGGTGAATGTTTTCAAAGGTTTTCCTATCCGGAAGTTGCCGATTGGGATATGCCTCTGCATAGAGGCGCCTAGCTTCGTGGCAGTTGCTAAAAGCACGCGCATACATTACATGCATGTCTGTCATTTCCTCAAAAGTGTAATTATTGTGATCCATGTCAAATGGTCTTTTTTAATCTTTGTAAAACTGAAATTCCGAATGATTTGCCTTCAATTAACAAGACCCAAATATCCAACTGACTTGACATTGTTATTTTCCAAGGCACATATGACTTTTTACTAAACAGATAAACTGGTTCAGGGATATGGAATGAATTGGTCGTACTTTTTTTCTCGAAAACGGAGCTAGATACGAAAAAATATCAAGAGACATGAAAGTTGTATTTTTAGTTGCTTAGTTCAAAAATATGTATAAAAATGAGAAAAAAGTCAGTGGCGTTTTACATTTTTACATTGGACATTTTTTTACAAATATTTTCTAAAGGTGTTCCCTGAGACGCCACTGGACTTAATAATTTTAATTTAATTATGCCTAACTTAGGCCCTTAATTCTGGAAATAACACTGAACAATTTCAAGAAAATCGTTTATAGGGTATTCAACATAATTAAAAAACTAATTTTTTAGTGGGGTCCATAGACTTGCAATGAATGGGTTTTATTTTTTTCTCTAAAACGAAACAAGATACAAAAAATATCAAGAGACATAAAAGTTGTATTTTAGTGGCTTAATCTAAAAAAAAAAAAAAATAAAAAAAGTCAGTGGCGTCCATTTTTAATACAATTATTTTCGATAAGGAGTCCCCTGAGACGCCACTGGACTTAATAATTTTAATTTAATTATGCCTAACTTAGGCTCTTATTTCTAGAAATAACACTGAAAAATTTCAAGAAAATCGATTTCATGGTATTCAAGATAATTACAAAAGAAATATTTTTAAAAAATGTTTAACACCCTGTATCTTGGAAACTATGCATTTTCGGACCCATGTTTATAGGAACTTTTTTCATATTTTTCAATGAGGAATCACTTCCTAAAATTTGGCCGTGTATTTTTCGAACACCCTGTATATATAAATATTTTAGGTATATTTTCATAAAAATTATTTAAGTTACCTGTTATATGAAATGTTTTACCAGTTCTTCTTGCTTTTTTATGGGACCCTTAAAGCCATCACTATCACTGCTAGCACTTGATGTACTATTTAATTTTTTTTTAAGCTCTTGCACTCTATTTTGGTTCAGGGAATTTCCTTTCTCTAATTCTGCTATAGGTGAATCTACAGAAAGAGTACTTGAAAATGTAGTTGATCTGAAAGTAAACCACTGACCTATTAAATGTTGTTTAAAAATATACAGCGTGTCTACTTAGGTTTGCACCATATGAAAAACTTTTTTATTATCAATTTTACTAAAAAAGTTATTCTCTATAAAAAGTTCTGCATGGTCTAAAACCTAAATTTTGCTTAGGAGCAAAGTACCCTTATTTTTTAAATTATCAAAAAAATTTATAAAGAAAAGATGTTTAGAACAAAAAATAAAATTTAAATAAGCAAACTTTTTTATTGTCAATAAAACTTTTTTTTATTAATTTTTTATGCCTTAATGGTAAAAATTTAAGTTTGTACGTTAGGGCATACTTATTTCAAAATGTAATATGTAAAGAAAGCTTAAGAATTGAGAAAACAGAAAAAGTTACAGACACGCTGAAAAATAAGGGTACTTTCCTCTTCAGCAAAATTATGATACACCTCGTATACCACTGCAAAAAAAATATCTGATGATGGGATTTTAGGTTTAAGACTATGCAAAACTTTTTATAAAGAATAATTTTAACCCAACAAACAGCAACTAAACTTCGCCCAGCGAATAACACTAAAAATCTATCATTCGAGAGGTTAAACCGGAGAAAAAAACTGGTTTAAGATTCTGATATTTGATGAAGGGTTTTACAAAATGAAATAACTTAGCAATGACACTTTATACCCAAAATAAACAATGATACAGGTGGGTGAAAATTCTTGATATGAAACTCTATGATGGGAACAACCAAATGTATTCCTAATGACAAAATCAAACTGTTACACATTTGGTGCAAACTTAGATAGACAAGCTGTATAAAAAAACGCACCTTTTACATATTTTCGTTACAGTTACAATGATTTTAATAAATACTTACAAGTTTGAGGATGCATTATTTTCCTTATTATTAGTAGGAACTTCTAAATCCATAAAATATTTTTCTTTTCAACCTCGAAGCATTCTAATTCTTGAGTAATAAGACATGAATCAGAAGTAGAAGGCAAAGAATAAGGTTGTTCTGGGACAACACTTCATGAGATTTTAGCAATATCCCCTTGCTGACCACTAAAAAAAAGTTTTTATATAATTTTATCTTTGTACAGTATACCTTTCTTTACCTTTAAAGTCAAAAAAACAGTTTACCAATAAAAATAAAGCATGCTGCAGCAAACCTACCACAGGTTATATAATTTTTAGTAGTAATCAAGGTTATCTTAAGTATGTAAATGTAAATACTTATTTATTTGTACTTACCCTAAACCCTTTTTATCTTTTACATACCTCCAAATCTATATCATTGGTGCGATTGCCAAACCTGATATGTGCCACAGGATAAGCATGTCACATATTAGATTTGAGACGCGCACCGACGATATGTGGTCCTGGAGTCCTGGGTGTAGTTGTATACAGTGTGGACATAAATAGTCTTCCCCCTGCTAACTTTTGTACCCTAAGTTTTACTTTATAAAATTTGGCTATGGCTAATGGGAGGATATAAACTACTTTTTGGCGTTAAAATGATAGTTGCAACAATCAAGGTGAGCGCCATCTTGGAGAAAAAAATTAAATGGAAAGGGGGTTGTGTGGCACATCATTTTAAAACTCTCGACGAGTACTTAATAACCCTAAAATATAAAGTCAATATCTTTACCTAAAATGACGGTACTTTATAAATTACCTAAATACCTGATTTGGATGGCCATATCGTCGCCTTGCATACAAAGGGGCGTAACTCAAAAAAACAAATTTTACAGCAGAGGAGATTAAAGATTTTGTAGTGAAAGCAAAGCTTTTTACAAACGAACTGTTTGGAATATTAAGTCGTTTTTATTTTTAATATGTGTCAATTGGTCTCATACATGATTAACACTGGAAGTTTTTATAAGATATCTATAATTGTTCATAAAATAAATAAATTATAAGATACGCCCTTTTATGTGCAGTGGTTAATAGCATATCAATAATGTTAAAAATAATATACGCCCTTAAAAAAGTAACAAAAGTATATTTTAATGTAGACTTTACATTTAGTTGTATCTTAAACTAAACAAAAACCCCTTCGGTGTCATAATTATGCATATTTAAGTAGTATCAAAAATAACAAATGAACAAAACATTATCAGATACCCTATGCATAAAATAAAACAACATATTTATTAATTTAAGTACAATAATTGTTAAGAACATTAAAATAAAAGAGTAACAGAGGTAACTTACAAAAATTAAACGACTACTGTTTTTATGTAAAAACACAACCCTTTATTTATATTTTTTTTAAAAGAATAACGAATCTGTTAAAAATCATCAGGTATTGTTTTTACATTAAGTTAATTAACAAAAAAGAAACTAACAAACAATATAATAAGAAAAATCTTAAAGTTTAATAGGAAATCAAAAATATCAAGACTCATTCATGAGGAAGAGAACTGTAAAATGTAATATGTTCTTGAGAGCGTATTACTGGGGTTGCACCTGTGCATAAAGATTGTAGGTCATTATATTTAGGAAGCGTTATCTTGGGTCTCTGGTGATTGAGTTTTTGAACATTTAAATCACTTATACTGTCATTTATTGTTCTTTTTAGTGAGATACTCCTATAGCTTTGGTCAAAAGGTGATACTTTAAAAAAATCTTATCAGGAATATTTTTTTTACGTTAATTTCAGATATTTCCGTCCAGTTGATGCTGTCTTTGCTGTCATCTTGTCGAATACTTAAAATTCGGATATCTTTTGATAAACTTCTAAAGTCTAGAAAATCTGTAAAATTCATTTGTGTTACATGGTATGGATGTTTCTTTCTAGCCAGTTTAAATATGGGTATGAGCTGTGAAGGGACAAACAGGTCTCCTGCTTTTGAAATAGCAACTCCTATAGTGCTATGAGCAGAGTCTCCCTCACTTTGACCGTGGAATGGCTCAAAAACCTAAGACTTATTTCTTCTATGCATCGGCTATTTGCTACAAAATAGAGTAACATTGAAGCAACTATGGAGTTTTTATTTTGCCCGCTACATCCATCGGCAAATAAGGCCACTGTTTTAATCTCTTCTTTGTCATAGTACTGCAAAAATTTAAAAACGCAAGTTGCAATTTCAGAAGATCCTCTTTTACTGTCTACCTCGCTCCATGTGAAACAAAAGCAGTCCTTTGTTGCCAGGTTGTATAACGTAAAGTTGTAGGCAGCGAGTCGTCTTTTATAAAAAATTGCACTTTCGTTTGTTTTAGGTAAGTATATCACTTGTTGAAGATCAAATACTGCACTTAAAAATGATTTGTCAACAGTGGATGTTTCTTTACATTTTTGTTTTATTTCTCTTATTTTTTGCGTTCTGTTTATGTGCGTTCTGTATCTTTCTTCCAATTCATTCTTTTTTAAAGTGTCACCTTCGACGTATGTTGTACATAAACTACACAAATCTTTTTTGGCCGGTGAATGGACAAGTTCATTTGTTTAAAAACACGTCTGTACGTATCAATACTACATTCCTCATCTTTGTTGAAGGTCTCCAGGTACATTTTGTGCATTATGAGGATCGTTAAATCAGAGTGAATGTATTCCTTTGACGAACCCTGACGGCAGTAGTGCGATTCTACCCTAGGAAATCTGTTTATATGATATCTAATAGCCCGCCTTATGATTTCATCTTTATCTTTAATACACTCAGGCCGTCCACCCCGTTTATCTTTTTCAATTATCCCAGTTGCTTTTAACTTTGTTAGGCAGTTTCGCATTACTTTCTCACTAATACTTAAGGTGTTGAGAAAAATACTTTACACACCTGAATACGAGCACTTTTCAGAGGCAGAAAATACCGATGGGAATAGGAGCGTCTTAAATCTTCATTTGTTTTGGTTTTTTTGTTTAGTTTCTTCTTTAATAATATGTCGACTTATATATTCTCGCTGTAACTGAACATCTCCTAAGGAATAATAAGCATTTAAAATTTCTTGACGGTCTTCTTCTGTAAAATCAAGACATCTCTTTCCACTTTTTACGCACACATTACCTTTGCAACGATTTCTTAAGGTCTTTGGTGGAACTATATTCATAGTTTTAGGTATAATATACGATTGTCCAGATCTTCTTAAGCTTTGAGCAGTTTTGTAAATAGGCAGTCTTCTAGTCTTCTTGATTTTGACTTCCCGTGGACATCCGTCCATTGCAAAATCCTCAGGTGCTCGTTTTTTTGACGTATCTGTAACTCGCTTTGGATCTGTAGAATTATGCATTTCACAAGGTGGGTCAGCACTAAAGTGGTCCCAACAGAGGAGTATAAGGCATCTGGGACATGCAGCCCAGACTTCGCTTTTACAATGTTTTGTTTCACATGTTTGGACTCCAAAAGGCGGTATATCATATTTTTTTCTAAAGATGTGGTCTTGGTTGCCTCACATAGCATTTTTTCTTTTTCGGTTATTAGTTCCTGGCTTTTATTACTAGATATCTTATTATTCCTAATAACCCTATTTGTGGAAACATCCAGATCATGTTCGCGGCATGATTTTTTAAAGTGCCTTTTACACGTATTAATTTCACAAAAAGAGCAAAATTGGTCTCCTTCTTGTCTGCACCCTATAACTGAGCACAGGTCTACATAGTTCGGATCTTTATCCAAATCATCATCATTATATGATATGTCAGTCTCATCATTTGAGATTTGATCTGCTTCCAAATTGTAGCTTTTCGAGTGTTGGATATTACGGCTAGAACGAAATGGTTCATTTGTGACAACTGCTTTATCTGCTGGTATGGATATATTTTGTATTATAACTATACCGCTGTCGGTACAAGGCATTTCTTTATTCAGATGCACAGATTTGTTGGCTTTCGTGATTTCCAGAAGACAACAAACTGAAAAATGTTCATGCGAGCTATCCGAACCTAATAATTCAGTTTCCCTTTTATTTTTCAAAATTGATTCGTGATACCCTATGGTTTCATTTTCTTTAATAGCTTTGCCCGGTTTTGTAAAAGGAACTTCATTTTCTATTACAGGTTCTTTGGCATTAGAAGTTTCAAGAAGGCGACTAAGAGGCAGATTGTCAGATGAACTGTCTGAATTTGAGTCGTTGGAAGTTTCTAAAAGGCGACTAAGAGGCACATTGTCGGATAAACTGTCTGAATTTGAGTCACTTTCGTTTTCACATGCTAATACTGTTCCGTAATACCACTTTTTCTTGTACATCATTTTAATTTTACTGCCTCGTTTAAAGTATTTTTGATTGTCATCCAAAATTACAAGTTCATTAGAATTTACAACGTTTTTTGTTTTGTCGTCCCACAATACTAATACATCCATACTGATTTTAGTTGTTTTTATTCTGAAAAAAAGAAGGAAACATAAGGTGTCGAAAAGTCTCTATTTTGTGATTTTAGGGTTATGTCACACATACACACTTGTAATACTAAAAACGTAGCGATAATGATGCTATTTTTTCAAAAATAGTTTTTTGTTTACTTACCATACGATTTCTGCACTGTTAAACAATTATTTTTTATATTATGATGAAAAAACGAACACTGAACGTACACTTAACAATTGTACACAAGTAACTGAAATGACCAATCGGCTAATTAGGGGTCTTTAGCACATAATTGTAGTTATTGCAATGGGCGTATTGGATGACTTTGCCTTAAATAATTGCAAACTAAAGGGCGTATCTTAAGATACGCCTTTTTAAATACAAGATAAGAAAAAAATACTGCAAACAAAAAGGCGTATCTTAAATACGCCTTTTTGTTAGCAAATTAATTCTGCAACATATTGTTACGCCTAAATAATTTATTTCAATAACTTTTAAACTAAAAGGAATTAAGACAAGCCAATTAGACAGCCGCTAGAAATGTCTAGGACAAACCGTTTGGTGGACTTAACTCAAAAACACAAACTTTTGAGATACGCCCCTATGTATGCAAGGCGACGATATTTCCGAAACTAATAAAGCCAGATGTACCTAATGTTGTATTTTCTTAAAGCTCTTTTAAAGTTCTTTTTGCAGGGCGCTTTTAAAAAAATATCAACTTTTTGTCCTACCCTGTATAATATTATTAGTATTACCAATAAAAGGATCTTTTAAAGAGCCACATTAGGTATATCTAGCTCTATTAGTTTGGAAATATGTCCATCCAAATTAGGTATTTTGGTAATTTTTAAAGTACCACCATTTTGTAGAGGGTGAAGATATTGACTTCATATTTTAGGGTTGTAAAGTACTTGTCAGGAGCTTTAAACTGATGTGCCAAAGAAATAACTTTAAAACAATAAAGCATTACAATAAGCTTTTATGTCACATGACAACGGTGTAAAAATGCCAAAAAGTGCAAAAATAGTCTATTGTAAGGACGTTACAATATGTATAAAAAAATGTTAAATGACAACTAAAACATTTAGATTTAAGGATTTAAAAGACATAATATATGGAAGAAACTTTTGGTCTTAGTTAAATTATAATGTTTACCAAGTGTTTAGGCAGTATTTCCACATTTGAAACTATAAAAACAAAAATAGAATGCATGTTTACAGAAACTATCAACCCTTACCAGGACAGCCAATAAACACAGAGTTTGAACACAGACATCTTTATAATTAAAAAAAGTTGACAAAAATTAGTTAAAAAATTTAAGTTCTTACCAAGGTTTGTGCATATCATACTGTTGAGGAAGGCTAAGAGGTCTTCGTAAACCCAATTGTCTCGAAGGAATGGCACCCAGTTTAAAAATCCTTCTTTTATCATATACAATTATAAGAACTTGAATGTTCTACATCAGGAATCCGCCCTAAAGCCCTTAACCACGTGTCACGCCTTGCAGGTGTTAAACTAAAAGATAAATAATATACATTAGGCAGACTATGTAATGACCCTCTTTAAAATATTACTCTGTTCACTATAAATTAAGTAAAACACCTAAAAACGAAATGTATTTTATTGGTTCAAAAAATCAGTAACCTTAGTTACAATCAAAACTTTATTTTATTGGTTTAAAACTACAGAAATTTTTAAATACTTACTAGGTATTCGTTATCAATTTATAGTGGCAAAGTAGGTATACATAAAGAGAATATTAAACCAAAAGTTTATGATCTAGGTACCTGTCTACACAAAACATGCTCCTATTTAGGTTTTTCTTACTTTGCATGTTTACAGGATTATTTTTTTTTGGTGGCGTTTAGTTGCCCATATTCATCATCTGTGATAACATATTATAAATACTTATGGAGATATGCTCTATATTGGTTAGGCGGATTCATTTATTGGATGGTTTTCTTGTTGAGTACACGCCTGGAAAGAATGGGACCGCTTTGGTCCTGGTCCCGGGGTATACGAGCTGACCCTGTTCAGCCCTATTGACCCCTATGAACTGGCCAGTCGCTTGAAACAAAATAAAAGAAAAACCCCCAAAAAACCCAAAAATTCTAATTAAAAACGACGTTTCGGTGGCAAGTCTGCCACCGTTGTCAAGTTAAAAAATTAAGTTAAAAATAAAATATTAACTAATATTTAAATTAAAAATGATTAAAATTTAGATTATTTTTGTATCTCAAACTAAAAATAGTTTGACATATGTGTTATGAGTGACATAAGTAACTGGTGTATTTATTATTTGTAATACAAAAAAGGTAATAAGTTAGTTGATTTTTAGTTTTCCTGAAGATACTTCAGTATCGAGCAAAGGCAACCAAGTGTTATTTAAATTAACTGAAATTGATGCTACACAATTATCTTTATTTAATAATATATATGCACTTTCTTTGATTTTGCGTTTTTTAGAACAGATTTCCTTTGCTAAAATGCTCGAAGCATCCCAGATGACTATGATTGTTATCAAATGCGTGTTGGCAGATTTTTGATTTATGAAATTCTGTGTTTTTAATGTATGATCTGTGTTCTTTTATGCGTTTAGCTAATGGTCTACAAGTTTCACCTATATAAAACTTATCACATTCGCAAGGTATTTTATAAATGACATTTTTTGTATTTTCATTTAAGTTGTATGGTTTTGTTTTTGTTAATTGAGATCTAATGGTGTTTTGTGTTTTAAAGATTGTGCGAATATTAAATTTATTTCCTATTCGTTGAATTTTATTTGATAGACCGGGAATGTATGGTAAAAATAAATTTGTAATAGGTCTATTTTGATTTTGTCTTATATTTGGATTTTCAAATTCAAGAAAACAATTATTTATAAAATCAAGAGGATAATTATTTTGAATTAAAATATCTTTTAAATAATCTTTTTTATTGTTTATATTTTGATTAGAACAAATGACTTTAATTCTATCAAATAGACTTTTACAACTCCCTTTTAACCATTATGGGGTGATTTAAGTTGAAGTTTAAGTATCTATTTGTATGTGTAGGTTTTCTGTAAAATTTTGTTACGAAACTGTTTAAATCTTTTTTATTAAAATGTCAAGAGAAGGTAGTTGTGAGTTGTTTTCTTTTTCTAAAGTAAACCTAATAGTTGGTTCTTGTGTATTAATGTGTGTTAAAAAATTATTCACACAGAGTTCGTTATATTGGTATATAGAAAAAATGTCATCTATATATCTCCACCAAACTAAAGGTTTATATTGATAATTCTCTACAAAATTTGACTCAAAATTTTAAATAAAAATATTACTTAATAAAGGTGATAAAGGTGAACCCATAGCCATGCCTGAAGTTTGTTTATAAAAATCAGTGTTGTATTGAAAATATGTTGTTTTGACACAAAAAGTAAGTAGCTCAAGAATAGTGTTTATGTTTAGTTTGGTTCTTTCACCAAGATGGACATCATTTTCTAATTTATTTCTAACAATATTTAATGTTTTATCCACTATTATTATTAGCTAACATTGATATCGATCCAAATAATACACTGGTAAGTTTTGATGTTGTTAGTTTATTCACAAATGTCCCAGTGGATAAAATACGGCACCGTTTTTCTAAAATACGGCACCGTTTTTTAAAATACAGGGCTGTTCAGCTGTTTATTTTGCTGTTCATATTTAATTACATGTTCATGTTTAGACTTTTGCGCAGGCGTCATAATTGTAAATACATATATTGGATAAGTCCAGAGAGACTTGGTCAGTAGCGGTGGGCTTAACAGTGATTTTTTGATATCGGTGATCGCTGCTACTGCTATATAAAAGTAGCTGCTACTGAAAACTGTGATATTATCACTCTTTAGGGGATCATGCTAAATTTTTATAAATAAAGTCATAGTTAACCTTGTTAAAATTGAATGAAGAAAAAATATATAATTTTAAAATACATTCTGTCATTTAATATACATATAATTAATTTAATTATTAATTTGCATTAGCATATAAGTAAATGTAGGAAAAAAACGAACATTACACGATGTATATCAAATTTCTTTATTTTTTTATAAACATTTACAGCTTTGATCATATTTTTTAGGCAACCCATTCGCGATAGATTTATTACCAAACAAATTGATAAAAAAATAGTTTTCATGCGGTAAGCAAGCCAATTCGCATCTCGTTTCACTAACGTAAACATGCATAATTACCATAAACATAAACGAAAGAGGTTAGAATCACTGAATCGCAATCGCAATCACAATCACCGTCCCGCGATCGCAGTCGCCGTTTAATGTTGTGGTTACGGGCAGCGCCACCTCTGCGAACTGCGAATATTAAAGAGTGATTCTTTCACTGCTATCGCCAGGCGCAAGTAGCAGCTACCAAAATGATTTGTTAATAACCGGTGATTGATAGCAGCGACTGCGATCGTAGTCACACCTCTATTGGTCAGTCTGTCGTAGACATTTAAAGTGAAACATTGTGCTTAGTTTAAAAATCATTAAATCTATCCTAAAATGTCTGTTGTATCTAATACAGATTTCTACACACTTCTAAACATCAACAAAGTAAATCCTTTGTCTCCAAGTGAAGTTGCCGAGGATTACGAGCAATGCAATCAAGAATGGTATCATTTACTACTAAACGAAGTTGATTTTGGTTTAATGATAGGTTTGCCTGATCTAAAATGGTATTCATTGTGTCGATGTCATCTTGTAGCTGATGATGGAAGTGCCGCGAGCATTTTCATGCCTTAATTCACTTTACGAATGGAAAAACAGTCTTAGCATTGAAAAAACGACTACAAAGACTTGGAAAAAGACTTCATTTCAGAACAACATTTAAGAAAGTCTTGTGTTTGGATCATGCAATCGGCGTACTACGATACATTGCTTGTGCAGATGGTCAAAAACCTCTAAGACGAGATCTCGATGGTTTACAAGGAACTCCTCATGCTCATTACTCTAGAAAATGTTTTAACGAAGATTGGTTACATTCACGAGGACAACGATGTGGCGCTGTTCGAGATGAAATATCAATAATTGCTTCAAATGGAGTTTCAGATATTTCAAAATACACATCACCCTACGAACTTCATGAAAAATCCACTTGCCGTTGTGCCAGTTATACTAAATAAGCTAATAAACCCTCTGTACATACTGCAGTTTGCTAGAATGTTTAGATTAGAACAGATGTTTCTAAGCAGAATAACAAACATTGTTTTTTTTATCAACTTCCTTCAGCAAACTAATCTTATAGAAATAATTACGTATTTTTAAAACAAACCTAAAATTTAAATACTTATGTATACCATGTAAAAAAACATTTTTGTTTTTTCCTTATGGCTATGATTTAAGAGGTAAAAATACCGTTATTCAATTAGACTTATTTTTACCTTTCATTAGAATCCAAACATGGCTGACGACCGGAAGTTGGCCCGGGGGTACACACCCTGTTTATTGGTTACCTTAGGTTGACAAGTTACCTCGGTGGTAGACAGGTTACCGAGCTGTAAAGCTAGTTGCCTAACTTTGGGCGGGTTACCTAACTTGGGCGCTAAGATTTTGCGCCTGGGCTTAAACCCTCGGCTTAAGCCCCCGCTTATGCCTCAGGTTTAGGCGCGGAGGACGCAGTGCCTAACATGTTAGGCAAGTTGATCAAAGAGAATGGAGAAGGAGAGAGAAACAGTTGATTTACCCCCACTAATTAAGAAATGGCACATACCTGCGACTGGTGATTGTGTTCAGCGACCAAAAGAGCTCGTCAAAGTTTTATTTGATTCTTGCTTAACGTTGGTAAAAAGGACGTGCTTGGTTAAAAGTATGGATTTATTTATAATTTTTTGTTTCCGTACGCACTTTTTACGTAACATTTTTGTGTCTGAATCAATACTATCTTGCGAACTTTACCGGTTTGATGGTTAACTTAACACAGCGGGATTACTCGTCATGCGCATGGAAGGTTGTTTTTCCGGCTTGCTATTGGCTGTTATAAATGTCAAAACTCTTGACTTTCACATGTTCAATATGGCTGATGTTTTGTGATTGTTGTGGCTGTATATTTGTTTTGTGTCTTATTCGGTTTGATTTTAAGTGTGACCTGTGTTATAGATATAAATTATTGAAACAAAATTTGTGGAAATTTATGGGTTTTTTTAATAAATTATTTTTTAAATTATTTACGTTGTTTTTTTTTTTTGAATAAAAACAAATTAACACTTTATCTAGGATTTATATAAATAATTAACAAACATTATATACATTAATATTTTATATACATCCGTAAAATATATTTAATGAATATCTTGCTGGAGGTAAAAGCACAATGAACCAATAGAGGATTTCTGTGTGCGTCACTCTCTATTTAAAAAAATGCTTGAACTGTAAAAGTCAGACAAATGATCGGTTTAAAAAGTATTAATAGTGACAAAAATTATACTAAAGCGAAAAAATAAAAAGGCCTTAAGCCTAAACACTTAAAAAACTTAATAACTGACACAGTAAGGTACAAACCAAGATATAGAGTGTGTCTACTTAAGTTCGTACCATAAGGCAAACTTATTATTAATTTTACGAAAAAATTTAACCATTCAATATTAATTGTTTTCAGTGGTAGGTATATGAAATATCTTAAAAATATAAATTTATATTAAGAGGAAAGTACACTTATTTTTGTCAATATTGAAAATTTGTGGAAAAAAGATGTTTAGGATTAGGATTCTTTTTCTGCAATAACGAGCATTTTTGAGCTTCTTTTACAAAAGTTTTTTATTTCAAAATAAGTATCCAGTAATGTGGAAACTTAAATTTTCATTGTTAATTAAATCTACAATCTTATCTGCTTCCTCATACCTAAAAAACATGTAGATATCGAATAAAATGGACCAAGCACAGTGGCGTATGGAAACTGAAATCCTACTACGCTTTTCTTAGTATAAGTAGGTAATATTAACTTATAGACTATATTACCTTTCAACTAAATAGGATCAACATAAATCTAAAATTTATTTGGTTGGTAAGTTTGAGCATGCTATTTTCATATATTTCTTAAAATTATACACTTCTTTTACATTTAGTACCATTTTTTATGCTAAATAAGTAATCTCGCAATAAAAGTTTAGTTTTCAAGAAATAATTCTATTTAGATTTTTATTTTCAGTTCTCATTTCTCTAAAATTTATTTCCTATACATTTTTCCACGTTAACCTATTCCAATCTAAGAAAAAATAGTCTTCTACCAAATAGATTTTAATTCACCATTAGCACTAAATTACCAATATTTAGTCATTAAAATATTAATAAATTTCAGTATAAACCACATTTTACACTTTTTATTAATGTTTTATGTATATTTACTCAATAAATCAATGTTTTTGAATATACCGCCGATTTTGACATTGGGA
Organism: Listronotus bonariensis; assembly: GCA_014170235.1. NCBI lineage: Eukaryota > Metazoa > Arthropoda > Insecta > Coleoptera > Curculionidae > Listronotus > Listronotus bonariensis. The sequence goes on along the minus strand of JACEGR010000484.1, from coordinate 242,961 downwards.
GTGCGTATGCGCATGCCCTGCCATCCCGCAAACCCTTTCTTTAAATTGTGCCACTTTTCTAAACGGCGATTGATCCTCTATCCTTGTCTATTCTCTTTGAAGTTGATTGGGCGGTAGGCAAGTTGACTAACTTGAGCTTGGTGGGTTGCCTAACTTGAGCGGAGTACCTTGCTTGATTCTGATTGGTGCGCGCAAGCGCCGCAAGAGATGAGCGCGCAAGATTCCTGACGTCACGCGTCGTTACGTCTGGCGTCGGCGGCGTCGGTCTCGTTAAAGTGTACCCTAGTCTACTAGTTGGAAAAATATTTCTTGTGTTCTTTTTAAAGAAAAGCAAATGCCATAATTTTGCAACTTTCAATGTGTTTATTGTCTCGACTTTTGACATTATTGACAGTCCTAAATAAATACGCAGTATAGGCTCATTGTTTTCGTATGCCATATTACATTACCTTATAACAACTTGACTCATATTAAACATATTTAACTGACATACAATAAGTGCAAGCTTAAAATGAACAGTTATTCCAATCCAAACAACAGCTTATTAATTAATCCTAGAAGTGCACATGCAATTAGTTTCTCTTTACAATTGAAAAGTTTTTGATTAAATACATTCTTAGATAAAACTTTGATTTATTTATTTTTAAAAATATATTTACGGCCAAATCTTTATCGTCCTGAACAAAATAATATTTGGCTTTTCTCCAGAATAAAATTATTTTTTTTTAACATTTTAAGAAAATTAAAACTTTTATATACTATGAAGAACAATTCTGCTCTTACACAATATAATAAAAGTTATGATTACTTTAAAAGAAATAAAATTATGAAATATAATATTAAGTGACTTACAATGCAAGGGTAAACAGTTTACCTAAACACTTACTAATAAACTTGTTAGAAAACTGAAAAAAAATATTAAAAATGAAATGTCCGATGGACATTAGAGTTTGACATTAGTTTTGAAAAAATTAACTGGTAAAAGATACACCTATTAGGTATCTTAACTAGGTAAAAAGAATGGTAAAAATGTTTAGCCATATAATAAAGTATTTTATGCTTTATTTGTTTTCTGGGAGATTAAACTTAAACAAAATATTATTTGGCTTTTCTCCATTTTTAGAAAATTAAGACTTTTATATAATATGAAAATAATTTTGCTCTTACAAAATATAATAAAAATTACGATTACTTTAAAAGAAATAAAATTATGAAATATTTAATATTAAGTTACTTACAATACAAGGGTTTCAATCTATAATCAAAGGTTCATTAGCACTCAGTTAAAATTATTTTAATCTTATAAAATAAAATCCTAACAAGACGCCAGACGGGAATTGGGCCAATGGATGCGCCTGAAAAATAGTTTACCAAAAATGTGGTTAACAGTTTACCTAAAAACTTACTGATAAACTTGTTAGAAAAGTGAAAATCAATCAACTACAAATTTTCCTGCATTTTGCAAAAACCGTCAGATTTTTTTGTTTGTTTCGATGTACCGTTTAGACTATCCCAATAGGTGTATTTTTAAGAGCTAAATTTGATATTGGGTACACTTCTTTTGACCATTATATTAAAGTGTTTGCTGGTTTTTTTTCAGTAGCGTTCAAAAAGATGTGTATGTAATACATATTTTTTCAAAAAAAAAAAAAAAAATAGCCACTGCTTTTCTTTGAATCAATATTATTTTTAAAATGCTCATTTACTTTGAAGATAATTTGGTCTTTTGATATTTTTTCGTACGACGAACGGTTTTGATGCATGGCAAAATCGGTAAAATTTATAGTGTTTTATTTATAAGTTAATTTTTGACTGTGTATTAAAAATTATAACTTCTAATATTTTTTTCATGAAATTTGAATTAAAGAAATGTAAGTATTTGACCTAACTTTAATACAAATTACACAAAATACCATGTCCGATTTAAGCGATTTTGTCATGCATTAAAATGGCTTTTATTTCTTGAAAAAGAAAACCGTTTGTCGTACGAAAAAATATTAAGGGACTAAATTAAATCTAAAGTAAATGAGTTTATCAAAAATAATATTGATTAAGAAAAAGCTGTTGCGTACTATTTTTTTCCTAAAAAAATTCAATACAAAATTCGCATCTATTTTCTGTAATATTAGTTGTTTGCATAGACAGCTGCCGGACAACGAGTTGCATATTCTCTGAGCTGTTTAACACTTAACTTTTATAAAAAAATATATGTCTAAACATGTTAAAATTAAAACATAGATAACAAAAAAAATTAGCAGCTTGTAAAAGAACATACGTGTACGAACCAAGATACGGCGGCGGCGTGTTAATGGTTAGCTTTTTTCCTTAAATGTAAAACTTTTTTGAAGTACCTAACTAGGCCTTCTTTTTATTCATAAAAATTGTCTGAGTTATGATAAAAATTAAGTTGATGTCTATTCTTTTTACGAAACCATTATTTAAGAGAACCCCCTAACTACCCCCTAATTAAAAGTTACCCTTACCTTTTTGATTTTCTTTTATATAGGCACTAATAATACGTCCAAGAAGTTTTACCAATTCTAAATGCCCAATTTCAGGAAAATTTGACCTTAAAATAAAAAACGATTTTTCACAATTTTAGATTTTTCACCCCTTTTTTCTAAATAACTTCGAAAATACTGGAGAAAAGAAAAAACGATACAGTTTTAAATTGCAGCTTTTGCATAGACTAAAATTTTTCTATGCGTAGATTTTCTGTACAGTGAATATTTGGCGAGATGTAGTCGTTTAAAACCTCTATTTACGAACGAGGACCACCTCTTTTGAGCCCTTTAAACTAACCCCATTTAAAAACCAAGGGATCTTTAGGAAGTACACTTTAAAAGCGCCGTAGCTCTCAAAAAACCTTACAAAAACTAAAAAAACTTCCTATCATTAAAAATAAAGGAAACAGCAAAGCAATCAAATTTTCTTCGAAAAATTCGAATAGGCCACTTCGAAGCATATTATAAAGATTATCATATTTATAATATTTTTAAAATTATGCATTTTACACTGGTTAAACTTCTTGGGCGTATTATAAATACATGTATAAAGAAAACTGTAAAAGCGTAAAGGTCAGCTTTTATTTAGGGGTTTTTTTATTGATTTTTTCGTAGCAAAAATTAATTACTGACCTAATTTCTATCATACCTCACTTAATTTTCATGCTAGAGACTTTTTTAAGTTGAAATGTGTACTTTCCCGTTATTTGACTTTTAATCTATTAAATTTTGCATCTGACGAAAAAATCTACCAATTAACACTCCGTAGCTCAGTTCGTATTGCCCGTAGAAAAGTTATAAAGAAATAATTTTGTTTGTTTATTTAAAACCTACATTTTTGTTTTTTAATACTTTTTGTATTAAACGTATATTTTTTGAGTTATTCACGAAAAACCCATTAAACCGTCGATTTTTTCGTCAAAAAATAATTTTTTCAATCGCAAATTTCTTCAAAAATATTAGTGTTATGAAAAAATGTATAAAACATTTTTGCTAAAAATCACTTTTTTGTTTGATTTATTGATTTTTGTGATTAAAATGTAATAAAAATGTTCACCCGCTACGGGGGTGGCAACAATCCCTAGGGTTTTGGCGCCTCTTGGTTCGATATGGGTTTTGACCCTTGGGCCATACCCTTTGGTAAATTTTAAATTATTTTTACACATAAAGCATTAACGAAATACGGTTTTAACCGTTTTGTAAAAAAACTTTTTGGGAGAAGATGGTATTTAAATTTGTGTAAAATTTTTCTTGATTTTATTGTACAGGGTGTAAAAAGTCCTATTTTTTAAAAAACTTTGTCAAAAGCGATATTCTATCAAAAATAAAGTTTTTTAATTGTATAGTATTATTCAGTAAAAAAAATTTTTTAGATAATAATGTGTAAAAAGAACAGTTTTTTTTATTATTGTATTTAACAGTTTATAGCAGCTGCCAATTTTTTCAAATAATTTTATTCGATAAAATGCATGATCGGGTCAGTAGCGTTACAAAAATAATTAAATTTTATTCTGGTAAATAATCACTTCTTAAAGTTTTCGTGAACACCACATATTCTGGATTTAAGATATATATTTTAGAAAAATATGGACATTTATCGCAGTACGGTTTTTACTTAAAAAATAAAGTTATCAATGGCGTAGATATAATTTTTTCTGAATGCTCTTTTTACTCACTATCGCAACTTTGCATCGCTGTAATGGTTTGTAATTTGCATGTTAGGGCATTTACTGATTAGCTTAAAACACATAATTTTTTTATATTTTAGTATATTTAAAAAAGAGATAACATACGGGGTATTTTAAAAATTATGGCTTCCACATTTGTATCTTTTTAGGGAAAGTAGGGTATGAATTCTTAATGGATTTTAAGAAAAAAAAATAAATAATTTTATGTTCTAGATGTTTTTTTGAGATACAATGTGGTAAACTTTGAAATAAAATATATTTTTATATAATCTGTCATACCACTCAAAATGTTTAATGAAAACTGGTACACAAACACTACGCATATAGAGGCATTTTTTATTGTAAAATATATACATATATTTTTTAATTTCGTCCAGTGGCATTTTAGAGAAATTTGAACTAAATATTTTTAAAGAAAATATGGTACGCTGTTTATTTTTGCAAAACAAAAATTATTTATACAATTTTTAATTACCTTACATCCTGTTTTTGTTTTATACGACGTATGGTAATTGCTTAATATGCCTTTTTGGTGTTTTCGTAAAAGTGGCAAAGTTGCCTAATTTAAATTTAAATTCTTACAGAAAATACATAATAATCAAATAAACATGCAAATGCTTTATATTTTATTAAAGGAGAGCCATGCGTCGGACGAAACTAAAACAAGATATTTATCAAATTTGCCCAAAAGTAAATGAAAAGCTAAGACATGGGTTTATTTGACATTTTGTCTTAAAATAATTTATGGATTTATACCCCGTTTTTACATAAAAAAAAGTAAAAGGAATGATTATTAAAACAACCTGTAAGTTTTCTGTTTTTCTAAAAATACCAAAATATGAAAAAGTGTTAACATGTTCTAAGCTAATTAAGAAATACCTCAAAATAATCCGAAAAAAAAACAATACAACGATGCACAATCGTCTGGTAAGTAAAAAAGCTTTTGGAAAAAATTATATCTACTTAATTGATAACTTTTTTAACAAAGTTGTTATATATGGAAATAATATGATTTTCAAATATTTAAATATTTTAATTTCCCTAATTTTGTAGGATGAAAATAATATTCTCAACTGCTTAATACGGGATTTATTGATGGAATAATGTACAAGAACGCAAACAGGATCGATGTAGTTTCATATCTCATATAAGGATTTAACATAAAAAGAAATTCTTTGTTTTTTATATAAATGTAAATAAGTACTTTATATCTACCCTTGGGTTAACTATTCTGTTAACTTAACTGATCCATAACATTTTCCCCCTAAAAATTAAAAAACATGTGCATATATAATAGTTTTATACTTTTTTACATTCTAATTCCTATCACCTCTAACCCTCATAGTATTATTCGTCTAGACATCCTTGTTTGCTATGTTGGCGTCAAGGAATCAGCAGTGCGGTACATATGTGACGTAATGAGGCAACCTTACCTAGTCAAACCATCTTGGCTCTAGCTCCTCTCTGTGATGTACCATCATGAAAACTGTGATGTGTGCGTGGCTCTTGCTTCAAATATGGCGGCCTCTCCGGAACGTGTTGAAATGTTACTGATTGACTTGGAAATTTTTTGTATTATGTGTAGAACTTTAGCAAAAATTGACTCTGTTACCCAAAATGTCTGTTAGACAATAGCTTAAGGTTCTTGAATTTTCTTAGAAATTTTAAAATTTTTAGTGTAGTTTTCTTGTGATTTTGTTCCAATGTTCTTTAGATAATGTTTGCTTGCGTTATACTTTATTCTCGTAGCCAACTTTTATATATGAAAATAATATGATTACCAAATATTTAAATATTTTAATTTTCCTAATTTTGTAGGATGAACATTATATTTTTAACTGTTTAATACTGGGTTTATCGATACAATAATGTACAGGATCAATGTAGTTTCATATCTTAGATAAGAATTTAACATAAAAAGAAATTCTTTGTTTTTTTATATGGATGTAAATAAGTACTTTATATCTACTCCTACGGTTAACTATACTGTTAACTTAACTGATACATAACAAAAGTTAAAAACCGTCCAGAGATAAATGTTCATGTATTCTAAAAATCGTAAAAAACAATAAAAAAATACAGTATGTCTAAATGTGGTAGACAACGCATTATTATTAGTATTAAAAGAAAAAGAATTTCGGACTTCCATTGTCTTTATTCCATTTATTCACACAACGTTTTGGGCAGTACTAACTGCCTAAAACAGTTTACATTTGAAAACGGACAGAGATTGTACTGCTCGAAACGTTGTATGAATAAATAAAATAAAGACAATTAAAGTTCGAATCTCTTCTTCTTTTAAAACTATTAAATACAGTATATGTGGTGCTTACAAAAACTTAAAGAAGTGTAACGCTACTAATGCGGTAATACATTTTCTCGAAATAAAACTTTTATCGCGTTTTAAAAGAGTACTTATGAACATTTAAAATTCTTTGAAAAAATTGACCACTGCAATAAAGTGTTAAATATAGAAAGAAAAATATCTTGAAAAATGGAGCAAACATCAATAATTTGAGAAACTAGTTTTTGGAATGGTCTACTGATTAACACTATATAATTTTTAAACAACTTTTATTTTTGTAGAATGCCGCTTTTGGCAAAATTTTTGGTAAAAAATAAGACTTTTCTTTTACATCCCGTAGAATAAAAAAAGAAGAAAAACTTTATACAAATTGGAACGGCCACCTTTTTCCCAAAGAGTTTTCCAACAAAACGCTAAAAACCGCATTTTGTTAATGTATTTTATTTAAAAATAACGACTTGACATTTACCAAAAAATGCTTAATTGCAGTTAAACAGTAGTTTAATTAATTTTTATTGTTTTAAACCGGGTTGTCCTAGACCGTAATCATAATTTTGTTTCTTAATTTTAAAAGGATCTGATTGGATGTCAATTTTAAATAATCTGATTTAAAACAAGATCCCATAAATTATAAGTGAAATTACGAATACAAGCTGGATAATCTAGACCTATATTTATTAGGTAAAATTTATTGTTGCTTTTTAGGTATTTTTTATGGTGGCTATTACTATTCGTTAAAGATGTATACTTATGAAAGAGTAAGAGCCAGGAATTTCGGAAGGACTTGGGGATTTGTTCAATTTTCACAAGCACTACCCATAATTATTGGGGTTCCTTTTTCCGGTGAGTATTATGTTGTAAAAAGTTAAAAAATATACGACATGGCTATAATTATATAGGGTGTTCATTTAAAAAGTTTAACTCATCTATCTACAAAAAGAGACAGATTTATAATTACATACATAATTATTGAGGGGGAACGTTTTTACAAAAATTGGACTTCAACCTCTAGCCACCAATGCTGCTACCCCAAAATTCTTAAATGGAAAGGGGAATCGAGTGATACATCATTTTAAGCTCCTGAGTGCTTGATAAAGTTAGATGTACTTAATGTGGTATTTCCTTAAGGCTCTTTTAAAAATCTTTTTAATGGTGATACAAGTATTATTAGATCCCATTAAGTACATCTTACTTTATTGGTTTCGGAAATATGGCCATCATCCCAATCAGGTATTTGGATAATATTTAATGTACCGCTATTTTGTAGTAGGTAAAGATATTGACTTTATATTCTAAAATTATAAAGTACTCGTCAGAAGCTTTAAAATGATGTATCACGTGACCCCCTTTCCATTTAAGAATTTTGGGATGGGGGCCCTGATGGCTAGGGGTTAAAGAGGCGCCGTCCATTTTTTTTGCATACAAACATTCTTCCTCAGTAAATATCTTGACGTGTTTCCGCAATTTTCTTAAATCTGTCCCTATTTTTATTTCTACTTACGAAACATGGTCGAGTTGTTAGACTAGCAAAAATTTAATTTTGGCTGTATATGATAAGCTTTAACGACTTTCGGTTTTACCGGAAATGATTGGAACTTTTTTTTATTTGGAACACCTTGTTTTTCGGAATCTACAGACAATTTTCATTTGGAACTTCAATATTTGTAAGACGAATTTTGGTCAAATTTTATTTTTAAATTAAATTTTATTTTTTATCTAGAGTGCCATTATCAATCTAAAATCTCTTCTCATAATTTTTACTTACTTTCAAAAAATACGAAATTGATTTTATCTTTTTAAACCTTTTTAATAGACTGCTGTGAAATTCATTTTTAGGTTTTTTACCCTAGCTTAAAAACCAAAATAGGACCATATCACTTTCATAATATTTCTAAACATTTATTTTGTAGGTAAATGATCTATTTGATACTGAATAGCTTACGTCGCAATTCATTATTGTTGTTGCCATGAAAACAGCAGCTAAATGGAATATATTGTGAATACAATTGCTTTTGTCGCTTTAAAAAATTGAATAACACAAATATTGTTTGTGTTTATGTCGATATAAAACAATTTTAAGGACGTTTTCAAGAAGTAGTGCGACCATAAAAGTCTCTAAAGGCGTCGACACAACACTTCCCTCTTGAGCAAAATTCACATTTTTTGAGATACCTCGTATAAGAGTATGTGTATTTTTAAAAAGAAACCTTTGTTATATTCGCAATTATTGATCCTTAGCTTTTGGTTAAAATGGTAAGAGAAGTAAGAATTATATTTAATTAAACGTTTCCTAGAATGTCCGTCAGGATAGGACTTACATGTTAAATATGCAAATTTCAAAAATTTATATCTCAAAATTTAGTGCCTTAAGGCCTATTTAAAAAAAAAATCAATCAAAAAGTTAAAATTGTTTTAAAATTAAAAAAGATACGTAAACAGAAACTAATATTTGTATTTCTTTTTTTTAAGGGACAAAAGCAATTAAATTCGTCAATGTATAAAGTTGTTATGTCAGACGAAATATTTTCATTTTTTTTTATAAAAAAATATTGTCATCTTTTAAGTTAGAATGGACAAATATCAACCTATTGCAGAACAAGTATTAGAATAACTAAATGTCACATAACACGTTCATCCACTGACGTCTTTAATTGTTTTCACAACATAAGCTATTTAGTTGCTGTTTTTATGGGAACCACGATGAATTACGACGCAAGCCATTCAGTATCAAAAAGATCATTTACCTACAAAATAAATGTTTGTTTTTAAAATAAAATAAAGTGTTGTAGTGCTTTACATCGTTGGATTCGCATTGAAATACTGCATTTAGAAATATTATAAAAGTGATATGGTCCTATTTTGGTTTTTGAGCTAGGGAAAAAAACTAAAAAAATAAAATTTAAAGCGCTCTATTAAAAGTTTAAAAGGAGAAAATTTATTTCCTATTTTTTAAAGTAAGTAAAATATGCGAAGTGATTTTAGAATGCTTAGATAAAAAAATATTTAAAAAATAAAAGTTTAAATAATTTTCGGTGAAACCGGAAGTCGTAACAACTTAAAATTACTATTCTTTAGTCCATTAACCCTACCAAGTCTTGTCAGTATCGACAAAGACATAAAAAATGGCAGCCTGAAAGTGATCTCGTGGGCGCCATGTATACTTTTGGTTAATAAATGCATTATCACATTCTACCATTATTTCCGGTTTAACCCCAATACTACAAACTTTTTTATTTTAAATGCAAGTGCCCACGTTTCTTACTCTATTTAATTGTTTTTTTGTTGTTGTAAAAATTACTTTTGAATAATACAGTGTGTCTACATAGGTTGGCGTTATATGGAAAACTTTTTATTATAAATATTATAAAAAGTTACTTTTTACAAATAGTTCTGCATGGTCCAAAACTTAAAATGCAATGCAATCAGATATTAAATTTTGGTATTCATTTACGAGGTTTGGCCAAAAATGTTTTTGCTCAAGCGTATCTGTATTTTTGCTAATATCGAATATTGCTTCTAAATTATACAATTTTGTTAAATTACAAACAAAAAATGATTTGTTTTTCTCCATTAATCGGAAAAATTTAAGTTTTTACATTAGTGCACTGTGCATTGTTTTTGTTTTAATTAAAATTAAAAAGTTAATTTAAAATTGTCCTATAAAATTTATATTTTTGAAAAGTATGCACTAATGTATGTACAGGGTGGCGCCTTTTCGCCAACTTAAAGAGATAGAACAAATCTGTTTGCGCAATTTCGATTTAAATTTTTAAAACAAATTCAATGGTGAAAGTAAATCATAACAAACTTGATTCATTTTGGAGAGTGTTTTTTTTAATTTTGTCAATTGGGCCAGGCACTTGTAACTTCCTTCATATTAAAGAAAAAAAATTGTAAAAAGAAAAGTTTTAGGGATTTTCACGTAGCACTCAGTGGCGTACTTAGAGTTTTTTTATTGACTTTCATTTCAAAGTTATATCACAAAGTTGTTTTTTTTTAATGGAACATCCTGTATATTTATCACCAATAGAAAGGTCGCCTTAAAAGCCGTAAAAAATACCACACTTGATATATTTAATTTGACATAGTTTCGGAAATATAGCCATCGATAGGAATTCGATAATAAAATGGCATTTTTTAATAAAACACCCTGTATATTTAATCACCAATAAAAATACATTTTAAGGACCAATAAGAATTACCACATTTAATCAAATTTTCTCTAACAGTTTCTAAAATATGAGCTTTTCAATTCTTAGTTCGTATATCTACTAATTTTTAGATTTATATGGTCATATTTACAAAACTATAAGAGGTTATTGTATTAAATGTAGTATTTTGTTAAACCTCTTTAAAATATCTATGCAACGGTTATATAATATACAGGGTGTTTCGTTGAAAAAATCCTTATGATGGACATATTTCTGAAACTAATAAAAATAGATATAGCAAATGTGGTTGTTCTTATTGCTTTTAAGACAATTGATAATTAAATATACAGGGTGTTTCATTTATAAAAACCAAATTTTGTTTTATAACTATAAATTAAAAGTCAATGGAAAAAATATAGGTACGCAACTAAAGTCCACGTAAAAACCCTAAAACTTTTCCATTTACATTTTTTTTATCTTTAATATCAAGCGAGTTACAAGTGTCTGGACAAATTGACAAAATTTGAAAAACTCTGTATCTTCGAAACGAATCAAGTTAGCCATGATTTACTTTCACCATTCCAGTTCTATATGTTTTAGTTTTCGCTATACACTGTAAAGTCAACGAAAAGGCTCTACCCTGTACACATATTATGTATATTTGACTAGCTGATCCTGGATAGTGACCGCAAGTATTAGTTGCTAGGGCTTAGTAGCAAAGGAAAAGCAAAATATGTCTGCTGTTAGAGTGTTGTACACTCCTATTGGGTTGCAAAGCTTAGATGATAAGAAGAAAAAATGTTATATAATGTATACCTTTACATCGGGGCGTTAAGCTTTTGAACCATTTTGGCTTGTGGAAATCGTTCAAATCGTATTAAATTATATATTTTTCGTTATCCTTGAATTATTTTCTTTTAAATAAAGAAAAATTAAACACTATTGAGCATGTTAAAATTATGTATTTTTACAACTTTTTAGCCCTCTGGTTTCTTTACGTCACTCGCAAACTGTCAGATTAGTGGAATACACACTGTTTAGCATGTAATTAACTCACCCTATCTTAATCTGACGCGCCTGACAATTTATGTGGGATATATTTTTGTTTTTACTATCGCCCCTGTATACGGGGCTCATATATGGTGGAGGTATTTAATCGGGTACAAGGTATTCTCCGGTATATTTTTCTGACGCATTTTAGTAACTGCAGAAATCCCCTCTTGGGCATCCCTACCAGTAGTTTCCAATCTGACTGCTGTAAAAAAACGCGCGTTAATTTGAAATCTTCAACTCAGGAAACTTTCCCGAGCATGATAGTCCTAATGCAGTAAACATCTAATTTTTTTATACAAAATATTGATTTTCAGAGTTTAAATAAATATTAATATATTCTCGGCCTTGTAGTGAACCTGTTGATGGTAAACGCTCCATGGATCGCTATTTACAATACGGGCCAAAAAATAATGTTTTTAAAAACAACTTCTCTTGAGAGAAACACTTTTATTTTTCACCAGACTAGTAAATTGTAACAAAATTTATATTTTAAGAGGAGCGGAAATTAAAACTAAATTAACAACAACTTAGGCTTAACTAACAGAAGTGGAAAAAAATATAATTTGTAGCTATTTATAACCTTTTTATATCTATTTCTAGGAGTGGCAATTAATGCTAATAAAGTAATTATACAGGATATAACTGGCGTAGTTAAATGTGTTATTTTAATAAGGTCAGGTTGAAATCGTGACGACTTAACCTATCTTTCAAATATTAGTCAAATCGGGTTTCCTGTAAGCAGGCAATTCAAAAACCAAAAATCAAAACTTGAACTTTGACGGCTTGTAACTCGAAAACGATGGACATTTCAAAAAAAATTATATGACGCTCTACCCTTATTTTGTAAAGTAGAATCACCCCCTTAAGTTTCGTGATCGATTTTTAAATCAAAAACAAATACCTAACCTGGTAGAAACGACTACTGGTTACTTTGAAATTACGAAGTCTCCAAATAAATGGATAACCCCGGGTCGTAAACTTTGCCTCCGTACAAGATACACTATTTTTATTGACTGCATTGTACTGTGATTATAGTTGTACATGGCAAAAGTTAGGTATGCAACGTACTGTTTGTTCGGCATAACAGTACGTTGCATACCTAACTTTTGCCATGTACAACTGATGGCGCACTTTTACCTACCACCTTACACCTCTCGATGCCATGGCTGGTTGTTTTTGAATTTCTTGGTGAGATGGCACCGGTTGTCTATATTTGTCAGTTCTGGTAAACAGAAAGGATATTTATAGTTAATCGGAGCATTATCAAGGCGTCGACGACTGAAGCGGCTGTGACAAGTCCTAACAAAGACGAAACACGTGTCGCCGTCTTGGTTGGGCCCGGGGTATTTCATTTTCTTTTGGAGACTCCGTAATTTTTAAACAACCAACCATGGTAGCTGAAATCTTACAGGTTATTTATTTATTTATTTTTACCGTCATTAATGAGCCATATGCCCAAAGAACTTTTCCTTTTATTAATGTATTTAGGCTCAAGAACCATTCATTTTTATATATACAGGGTGATTCAAAAATCGATCACGAAACTTAAGGGGGTGATTCTATTTGACAAAATAAGGGTAGACCTTCATATAATTTTTTTTCAAAATGTTATTCGTTTTAGAGTTACAAGCCGTCAAAGTTTAATTCTTATTTTGGTTTTTTCGCCATATTGTATTTATTTTTTAACCAATCCAGTTGATATTTGGCAAACAAATCGAGCTTGCAGATTCTAAAATTTTAAGACAAAAGTACTTTTTTAAATACCGTCAGAGGGCACTTTACCTACTTAACTTAAAATTTATATATATTTTATAGACAATTAAAAACTTAAAAAACAGGGTTCTCTTTAATAAAGTCGATAAACCTCACCGTTTAGGCACCAATAGACATTAAAGTTTTCATCAATTTCAATCAAATTACCTACATACATACAGAGTGTCCAGTAATTCAACCGACAAACTTTACGGGGCGATTCTACAACAGAAAATAAGAAAAAAACTCCATATAAACATATGTCCTAAACGTCTTAGTTTTTGAACTACGGTGTGTTAAATATTTAAAAAAATTTTTTCTTTAAATATTAATTAAAATAAAAAATAATATTTTAAATTTGGCGTGGCAGTCAAAATGTTAAGTTATGTTGACCAGTTCTGACGCTTATTTGAATTTAGAAAAACGTTTCCGGAGTGACTGCTTACGGTAAAAATTCTGTCCAAAAAACGAAATTACCAGAAAAGTACTAAATATACTTGTTTAATCACGCTATTTTTTAATTACAAGCAAATTGACAATTTAAACTACTTATAGCTTGCAATTTTTTTTGTTAGAATATCAATCCTAAAATTCCCCACCTTGGTAATTTAAGCCAGTGCCGTTCCTGGGTCTTCAGTCACACCGTGCATAAAGAGAAATTACCGCCCTCTGTATATTTATATTACACATACAGGATACAAATTCAAGGGGTACCATAAGGATCTTGGGGACGAAAAAGGGTAAAGTTGCGCAATTTTGTGCATAACAATATTTCGTTTCCAAAATCTAAAGATTTGCAGCCGTTCCGAAATTATCCGGTAAAAAAACGACATTTTGCGAAACAGTTTTTCTCTCAGTCCATTTAAAAAAATATTTTAAAACAAACGCCACATTATCGTTGCCACTTTTTGGTTCTATAAAAGATGTCACTTAAGGACCCCGCACCATTTGCATTGAAAACCGGCATCGGTTGAGATTGTAATATGTAAGAGTCCGTTTACTGGTAATATTTTCATAACAATTTCGGAGGGCCACCGGTGATATTTTTAGCTTAGGGCTGCCCAAAGTGACGTCACTGGATGATATAAAAAAGTACATTATATTACTTTACCTTAAGTACACTTTTGAAAAATAAAGATTGAAAATGGAAATTCGGGTTATTTGGTTAAAAATACTTATGTTTAAAAGAGGCAAAGGCACAATTTTTCTAGGCTATGATTTGGACCGCCCTATAGATTCTTTGCGGGTGAGCTACTCATTATTATTTTTTTATTTTTTTATTAAGGTATGTAATTTACATAACAACTTTTACTTATACGTATTAAAATAAAGCATTGTATTCAGTCAAACGCCTCTATCAACTTTATTGTAGACTGTCATAAAAAATGGATGCCTACTTACCTGCAGAATGGGAATTTTCTCGAAAGTTTGGTATAAAATCGTTATTTGTAACGGCAAAATGGCTAATAATGGTTTTTTGGTTCAAAATGCAGCATAAATGTAAAATGTGATATGTCGTTAAATTTAGAATTAAAATACGGGTTTATTAAGTTTAGAACCAAATATTTTGCCTATTTTAGAAGAGTTGATGATAGCGGCTCAAAGACGAAACATCAGATTTTAATTATAAAAACATTAGTTTATAGAACAGAACAGTAGCAATGATAATATGTCGTTTGTTTTAAAATATATCTTTAAATAAACTAAAAAAACTTTTTCTCAAAATGTATGTTTTTTTCTGGTTAATTCCGGAATGGCTGCAAATATTTAAATTTTTAAAACGGAATATTGTTAAACATAAAAATGCGCAACTACTCCAATTTAACAAACCCTGGATATCTTACCGTCTACAAGATCCCAATAGTGCACCTCGAATTTGTAATAGCCTGTTTTGTGTAAATAAAAAAAACTTCTTAAATTAAAATAAATTCCCAACCAAAAAAATCACAAAAATAAGTACCGCGGGATGCAGGTTATATTACACGAAGAAAAGTATGAAACCTAATTTAAATTAAAGGTAGAAATCCACGATAAAATTGTTTTATAGAATTTTAGTCCATGAGTAAAAAAATTTCATGTTAACCTGTAAAAACAAATAATGTCAAGTTTCCATGTAAAAACACTATTTGTTTTTACAGGGAAACTTAAAATATTTTACTAACAACACAAAAGTTTCATGAAAAACTCCAGGATGAGATTCCTACCTTAAGACTATTTAATTTCGCAACTTTCATTGCTGCATAGATCTAAAGTGATGCTTTTAAATTAATATTCTAAAGGCATAAAATAAAAAAAAGACATGTTTTAAAAAGTTTTTTTTGCTAAATGAAATATGGTGTGCTATTTAGTGTTAAATCAAGAATTGGTGAAATGTTAAATGGTGAAAATAAGGTTAGTTTAAAGTTGAACTTTGAAGACTCTCGGTCACGAACGTTTTCGGAAAAAAAAATCAGATTCATGTATCACATATATATATATATATATATATATATATATATATATATATATATATATATATATATATATATATATATATATATATATATATATATATATATATATATATATATATATATGTGATATATTATTGTAAGCAGCTCTCGCACTCTGTAACTCGATAGAAAAAAGTAATACTTAGGCAGGAAAGAAATTTCTTTTTAATTTCTTGTCTGTACTCATTTTTGTATCATTCTTTCTCAATAGTTCGTAAATCTTCGGCAGTGGAAGAATAGTAGACTACTGGACCTGAAAACGCTGGGTTCTTTAGTAAAAAATGTACCCTTTATAGAAAAATGCACTTGCTATTTCTTAAAATATATGTTTTTTTTGCTTATGTTTTATATGTTTCATTTATTTGGCATATTCATTCATATTTTAATCAGTCCAAGTCCGTTAAATTTTCGGACTTCAATAGTTTATCTTTTGCTTAATTAAAATGTATGTAGCTTTTTTCTATTTTGTATAATAATTAGGGAAAAAATAGCGATAAGATCTGCGTGTAAAAAGGAGAAAGATTATCGGGATAATATTAATAATTCATTTGAATTACAAAAGTTTAATTTAGGCGGTATTTTAGATTGTACTGATTTAATGAAAAAACTAATTAATGAGCTCACACCTCGTCCAAATATTAAAGTTTAAACCAAATACAATATAACAACATAACATAAACGAATATTATTTCTGCAATACACTAAATAAAAATGTGTTTATTATTGTGATCACAATTGCAATGGCGTCAATGTACCCGCAATCACCCGCTTATAAAAGAATGCAAACGTCCATGTAAGAAGAGCGAGATTATTTCATAATACAAAACGCCAAACAATAAATCGCCTTTCTATTTCCAGGCGTTCGTAAAGCCGATTCGTAAATGCGGAACGAACCGAAAGACTTTACAGAGTTCGAAATAGACAGGAAATAGAAAATAGAAAGAAAGTTTTTTCTTGTGATTTACCAAGTACGGCTCCAGATTTCTAAGAGAAATTTAAATATGGAAAAAAGTTTAGGCACTTGCATTAAAAATAAGAGAGTTAATGGTACTTCCGCTTAAAACTAGTCATTTTGAGATTCTGTTAATGAAAAAAAATATTTATAACTTTTATTTTAAAAAACAAAAAATAAAATTGGGGTAACAACATACTTCATATTTTATTTCTTAATAAAAATAATTGATTTTAGTATAAAAATAAATATAACTTTAATTTCAGGGTACATGAATAAAAACTGTGGTGATCGAACTGGATACTTCTTTGGCTCCACTTGTGTCATTTTAGGAAGTATAACTCTCTTCCTAATAGATTTACATCGACAAAGAATAACGCGTCATAAACATACGCGAGAAAATGGAACCCGCCATCTGTGTACCAATGAAACCTGCTCACAACGAAGAAAACTGTCATTTTCACAAGAACTTGAGAATGATCAAGGAGGTACTACTGGAACAACTTCAGCAGCAATTATTTTGGGTACTGAAATAGGTCACAATAATTCTGGGGAATTATTGAAAATATTGTAGTTTCTGATAAGGCTGAGTTAACTTGCATATCAGAAGAAGGTAAGAAAAGAAATAGTATCAAAGACAATTATGGAGTACGCAAGTTTTTAAACGATTTTTTTTGTGTGACATAAGTAGGCATAATTAAACATAACCAATAAAGAAACCAACAGCAATAGAACACTCTGTAGTATGGGTTTATTTTAATTTGTCGGCATCTATATTTTTACTAGGTGACCCTGCCTAATTCAGGATTTATAAACTTGTCTTTGGCGTTAACTTTCACGGCGGCGTTAAAATCGTTGATGGTATTTAATATTGTTCAATTAATAACCTGTTGTTAGAGTCCTTAACGATTGATTTTTATGATCTTAGGTGTTTCGCCATGTTGAATTTGGAACGATGTTATTTTTTTTTTTTTTTGAGTTACTCTCTGCAAGCCCTTTTATTTGATACCCATATTATAGGAGTGCTTTAAAAGTAACTAGTCCGTGTCGGGGTCCAACTTGGGTTTTATAATATATAAATTTAGAGTTACTCTTGGAAAGCCCATTTATTTGAAACCCATATTGTGAAAATGCATTAAAAATAACTAGTCCGCCATCCTGTGGGTTCAGCCATTTTGGACTTAGAATAGTATCATTTTATTTTGACTTGGTAAACACCTTCACCTAATACCCATATTGTGGAAGTGCAATAAAAATAACTAGTCCTCCATCTTGGGGAATCCGCCATGTTGGATTTAGAATGACGTCACACAGCAGCTATTCATGCATTGTCATCCAAACTAAACGTGTATACCAAATTTTAGCTCAATCGGTTAAAGATAAATGAAGGGTCGCGGCAAATAACGATCCTAGTCCAACTAGCATAACTTGTCAGTGTTTGCATTTTAGGTCGGATATTGTTAAGGCACGTTTATACTTGCGGTACAATCCCGGGTCGTTCTCAGTTCAATTTCGGTCCCATATAATCTGTCGTGTTTATACTAGCTATACACTTCGGTTCATTTCCGGTCCGATACACGTTTGGCTCTGACTCTCTCTCACTGTGAAGCTCTGCTTCAGTCTTTTTTCAAAAGTTGATGCTTAAAATAATCTTTGGAATGTATTGGTATCAGAATGAAACCGATTCGAGACTGGAGCGGTATCGGTAGTATGAACAGGATCATTTGTTTTGCACGTAAGAATATTTTATCACGCGAGATCGAACTGAGAACGAACCAGGATTGTACCGCAAGTATGAATAGCGCCTAATTTAAATATTCAAGATAAAACAAAACAAATTTATATTTTATCTAATACAAGTTAAAACTTGATGTCGAAAAAATTCGACCAATATGGACTATAATCTTTTATTCCCGTCAGCGCATGGACCATGAGCGTTTCAAGCAGTGGCGTCTAGAATTTGTGCTTTTTCTTTTTGAATTATTTTCAAAGTGCTATTAGTGGAAATATGTGATCACGAAGGTTTTTATTTAGGGTCAAAGAGGTTGCGACTTCATCTATTTAAAACCATTTAGTAAACGGTTATTTTAATCAGTGGCGGCCTTAGGGGGTGGCGAACAGGGCAATCGCCCGGGGCGTCGTTCTTGCAGGGGCCTCGCGCAACAACCCAAGCTACCCAACCAATGACTATCATCATTTTTTTTATTTAAAACTTTGATTTTGATCTTTAATTTACAGCTTCAATTGAAGACTATTTTATTGGTTTCTTGGCCGTCGAAAAAACAGCTGAGAGTTTGACTAATTATATATTTACAGAATTGGAACAGTTAGGTATATCATGCAAAACTGCAGAGGCCAAGGATATGATAACGGTGCCAATATGCGAGGTGAAAAAGTTGTGTCCAAAAACGTATTCTTAAAAACACTTGCTAATTTTTTACCTTGTGGAAGTCAAAGCTGGAATCTTATCCTAGGGGATGCGGCATCGTCTGGTGTTCAAGCAATATATTTTTTTTTGTTTACTACAAAGGTTGTACACTCTGTTTGCCGGCTTAAGTCAGGGGTGGGCTATTTTAAATGCTCATGTAAAATCGTTAACGCTTAAACCACTGTCTGAAACAAGATGACGATAAAAATAACGTTAAAATGACCTCCCCTAAGTCACAGACAAATGACGTCCCGTTAATGACGTCATAACGACGTCTCTAAGATGACAAAAAATTGACGACTCCAAATTTAAGCAAATCACACTACGTTATATTTTATAAAGAGCATTTTTTGAACGGATCCATTTAAAAAATTAAAAGTTTGGAATATGCAATTAATGCATATACGCTATATTTTAGAGTAAAATTGACAGATAAAAATTCCAATATGGCTGTTGGGCGCCATCTTAAAATTCTCATGTCAATTTTCCTCTTAAATTTTGTATTTATGCATTAACTTCATATCCCCAAGTTCGTTTCAGGGGAATGATTTTGGAAGCGTTTTTGTTGTTATAGATATTATATAGATATAAAATAAGCATATAGTAAATTGGGATTAAAATAAGCCACTTTAGTTTAATTAGTTTTAGCTATTAATTTCAGAATAATTTTTATTTATGATTTATTACTGATTTCTTGCTTTATCTGGGAAAATATAAAACACGATCCATTGTTCTTTTCAGGATCCGTTAACCAATTTTCCTTGTGTTTTCCAACGATCTTGATTTTATGGATTAAGTGATGTGTGTTATAGTAAAGTTTTAAAGAAAGGAAGTTTTTTCAATGTTTGCTGTATAATATCGCCAAGACCACTCAGGTTAGTGGTTAGTAAAGCGTAACTGTATAGGCGAAGAAAGATGTACACACTGTTATAATTTAACATTGTATTTTTCTGGAAGCTAGTAATTTTATCCAGCTAGTAAAAGAAACTCGAGCTTTAATTTAAAAGTTTGGTTTATGTTGCTATTACATAAAGTGATGTGGAGATGATGGATTTTGATTTTTAGGTAATTCAGAGGCAGCTAAAGAATACTCTCAAGCAGAAGTAACAGGTGACTTGAATACTGAGGGAAGGTGGATGATTCGCCGCCTCAAAAGACAAAAAATCCTTAAGTGAATGTGAGGCCCAGCAAAGAATCAGAGATTAGTAAAAGACCACCAAGAAAGACTAAGTTAGACAAAGCTTCATTTTGCCAGTCACCAGCTACAAGACCAACCTTCTAGATATGAAATTGAACCTGGTATGTTTACTTCATAATTAGAAATACAATTTTATTAAATAAAACATTGTATCATTTTAGCTTAAAAAAACTACAGCCGTTAATCAAAATAAAACATTAAAATGGAAAAATGCTAAATAAATAAACCAAATCAGCTAAACTCCTCAGGTCTTCCAGAGGACACCCTAGTTGAATTTCCGTCAAGTTGAAATCCAAACAGTTTGGAGACATATTTAAGAGAAAAACTCTAGGCCGTAAAGTAGTAATATTCAACTTTTTACATGGTGACTTACTTTCATTGCCGGTTTATGCTCGAAGTCACGAGTGACAGCTTCAGCGCTGGTAAAACGGTCGAAAGTGGAGCTATGCAAATATAATAAATAAAATAATACTTAGCATATTGTTTGTTTCTTTTGAAATAAATACTATTTGTTCTGTAAAAATATGTCTTTGTTGGTTCTTGAAAATGTATTATGATATTTTGTCTTTTCAGACTGCTCACTGCTAGTGACCCACCTCATTTAACTCAAATCTCTAGTCAAAATGTATTAAATTAATTATAAAAATATTTTAAACAAGCTTGTAAAATTAATAAGATTAAGTATACAGAATGCTCTAAATAATTTGGACCAACTATCTATCTACTAATGATATGTTTAAGCTTTGTTTGATTATAACATGTAAATTATGCAATTTAATTTATATTGCCTATCATGCTTGATTATAACATGTACATTATGCAATTTAATTTATATTGCCTATCATACTGCTCTAAATATTTAAAGTTTCTCTCAGTTGTCAATATATTAGGAACATTTTAAATAATTGAGACTACCCTATACACTACATTTCTTTAATGTCCCTCCTCTCTTTTATTTATAGAAGTGTTCAGTTTAAAAATTTAAACTTGGGGATATGAAGTTAATGCATAAATACAAAATTTAAGAGGAAAATTGACAGATAAAAATTCCAATATGGCTGTTGGGCGCCATCTTAAAATTCTCATGTCAATTTTCCTCTTAAATTTTGTATTTATGCATTAACTTCATATCCCCAAGTTTAAATTTTTTAAACTGAACACTTCTATAAATAAAAGGAGGAGGGGGACATTAAAGAAATGTAGTGTATAGGGTAGTCTCAATTATTTAAAATGTTCCTAATAATATTGACAACTGAGAGAAACTTTAAATATTTAGGCAATATGATAGGCAATATAAATTAAATTGCATAATGTACATGTTATAATCAAACATGATAGGCAATATAAATTAAATTGCATAATTTACATGTTATAATCAAACAAAATTTTACACAAATCATTAGTAGATAGATAATTGGTCCAAATTATTTAGAGCATTCTGTATACTTAATCTTATTAATTTTACAAGCTTGTTTAAAATATTTTTATAATTAATTTAATACATTTTGGCTAGAGATTTAGTTAAATGAGGTGGGTCACTAGCAGTGAGCAGTTCGAAAAGACAAAATATCATAATACATTTTTAAGAACCAACAAAGACATATTTTTACAGAACAAATAGTATTTATTTCAAAAGAAACAAACAATATGCTAATATTATTTTCTTTATTATATTTGCATAGCTCCACTTTCGATCGTTTTACCAGCGCTGAAGCGGTCACTTCGTGACTTCAAGCATAAACCGGCAATGAAAGTAAGTCACCATGTAAAAAGTTGAATATTACTACTTTACGGCCTAGAGTTTTCTCTTAAATATGTATCCAAACTGTTTGGATTTCAACTTGACAGGAAATTCAACTGGGGTGTCCCCTGGAAGACCTGAGGAGTTTAGCTGATTTGGTTTATTTAACTTTGTTAGCATTTTTCCATTTTAATGTTTTATTTTGATTAACGGCTGTAGTTTTTTTAAGCTAAAATGATACAATGTTTTATTTAATAAAATTGTATTTCTAATTATGAAGTAAACATACCAGGTTCAATTTCATATCTAGAGGTTGGTCTTGTAGCTGGTGACTGGCAAAATGAAGCTTTGTCTAACTTAGTCTTTCTTGGTGGTCTTTTACTAATCTCTGATTCTTTTGCTGGGCCTCACATTCACTTAAGGATTTTTTGTCTTTTGAGGCGGCGAATCATCCACCTTCCCCTCAGTATTCAAGTCACCTGTTACTTCTGCTTGAGAGTATTCTTTTAGCTGCCTCTGAATTACCTAAAAATCAAAATCCATCATCTCCACATCACTTTATGTAATAGCAACATAAACCAAACTTTTAAATTAAAGCTCGAGTTTCTTTTACTAGCTGGATAAAATTACTACTTCCAGAAAAATACAATGTTAAATTATAACAGTGTGTACATCTTTCTTCGCCTATACAGTTACGCTTTACTAACCACTAACCTGAGTGGTCTTGGCGATATTATACAACAAACATTGAAAACAACTTCCTTTCTTTAAAACTTTACTATAACACACATCACTTAATCCATAAAAATCAAGATCGTTGGAAAAACACAAGGAAAATTTGGTTAACGGATCCCCTGAAAAGAACAATGGATCGTGTTTTATATTTTCCCAGATAAAGCAAGAAATCAGTAATAAATCATAAATAAAAATTATTCTGAAATTAATAGCTAAAACTAATTAAACTAAAGTGGCTTATTTTAATCCCAATTTACTAATATACTTATTTTATATCTATATAATATCTATAACAACAAAACGCTTCCAAAATCATTCCCTGAAACGAATTACAAACAAAAAGTGGCAACTAGCAAGTGAGAGAAACAAAAACGACCTAGGGCCTCCGGTCGTTGTTTCTTTAGCGCATTGAAATTGAGGATGAACTTATGATCAACGTCATCTGTAAGGGGGTGTCCATAAATTACGTGAGGTGTTTTTTCCATATCTTGGACCCCTCTCTCCTCCCTTGGTGAGATTTTCTTTAACCCCATCCCCCTATCTAAGCTCACGTGAGATTTATGATGGGAATACAAAACTCTGAAGTTCTCGAAACGAAATTGATTTTGTACTCAAAAAGTTTTAACAGCAAAAAAGGTCTGAATGGAAAAAAGCAACAATACATCACATTTTCCTGGAGGACGGCCTGCCCCAAAATTTTGTCCCCTTTCTACCGGCACAAAAATCACGTGAGGTTTTCATAGACCCCCTCTCCCCCATCGTGAGATTTGGTGAGATTTTCCTCGACCCCCCTAAAATGTCTCACGTAATTTATGGACGCCCCCTTAACAATCTAGCACGCACTAAAAGTGCTCCAATCCTTTGTTACTTTAATACACTAACAAAGGACACTGGCACCCCTACATTGTTCTATGTTTAATGAACTAAACTTATTTTCTCGATCAATGTGGTGGGTCTGTTATATTACGTGAAATTTTCCCACAGGTTTTCTAAACATGACGTTATATTTTTATTAGTTTATATGACCAACAA
Organism: Listronotus bonariensis; assembly: GCA_014170235.1. Lineage (NCBI taxonomy): Eukaryota > Metazoa > Arthropoda > Insecta > Coleoptera > Curculionidae > Listronotus > Listronotus bonariensis. The sequence continues at coordinate 218,930 of JACEGR010000484.1, read as the reverse complement.
ATGACATCAAAAAGACGTTGCTTCAACGACGACAAAAAGACGTCCGTGAAATGACGTCATAATTTTTATCCGATGACGTCTTAGGACCAAAAATTACTAATAAATGACGTCATATTGACGTTACCTTGCTGCTTGGGACTGGGCCGCATTTTGATTAGGAAAATTATTTTTTAAGAAAAAATTGACAGAAAAAACCTCATGTAAAAAGCAAACGCTACTAATATACGCCGATATTTGTGCTTCCACGTTAATGCCTAGTCCCCATGTACGTAAAGATATTGCGGAAATGCGGAGGTTCGAAATCATGTGACGGCAGACCAATGGTATTTCGATATTACGGTCACGTGATTCCGGATCTCTGTACTTTCCAGCTCTGAAAGAAAGACCATGGTTTATTTATGTTTATTGGGTCGCTGAATCCGAATCCTAGGTAAGTTGGGCCCCATCAGGGCATGGCAAGGTTAATTCAAGGTCAATCACAGCTCTACAAGAAAAAATTAAAGGTCTGAATGGGTAGATCATAGTATCTTAATGTTTTTGGGGTCGCTGCACTCGAATTTGTAGTCGGTTTGATCCCAGGAGGTCTAGGTCAAGGTCATTTAAAGGTCAAATCATCAAAATTTATTGAAAATAGACCACAATCGTGGTATCTTTATGTTTTGGAGTCGCTGAATTCAAATCTGGAGTCAATTTGACCCCATTAATTCATAGTCAAGGTTATTTTAAGGTCAGCAACTCAAAAATCTAAAGGTATCATGATTGTGGTCTATTTTCGATAACTTCTGATGATTTGATTTTGATATGACCTTGATATCAACCTGATGGGGTCAAGAGGTCGATTTGACTACGGATTCTAACAACATAAAGATACCACGATTGTGGTCTATTTTTGATAAATTTTAATGATTTGGCCTTTAAATGACCTTGACCCTGACCTGATGGGGCAAACCGACCTCAGATCGGATTCAGCGAGCTTAAAAACATAAAGAAACCATTGTCTTTCTTTCAGAGCTGGATCTTTTTTATTTGTGTGGCTGTGTAATTTAACGTAAATGAAGACTAGGCATAAGAATCAGAATAAAGGAGTTTAAAGGTCTTTATACACCATTTTAAGAAAGTGCATAAATAATGCAAAATTTTTAAATATTTAACGTTATATGACTAGATACATTTTTCCCTTTGTCATCAAACACCCCCTCCCCCCACCCCCGAAAAAAGGAAAAATTCCCGGTCTCTGGCAACACTGGAACCAATATTGAAAATTTATCAATACTCAAGGAACCTCGTGAATAAAGACGATTATGAAGGTCAAGATCCTTCAAAATAAAGTATCACTTGACCCCTTTTCCATTTAAGATTTTGGGGATGAGTCTTACCCCTGCTAGACAATTGCAGTACAGGGGAAAGTAGCAACAAAAAATTAAAAATTGACAAGTCCAAACGTTTTTCCTTAGATGACCTGGAGTGTCCAAGATAAGCTCTGTTTCGTTTTTAAATGGCTACCCTGTATAAAAAAATAGCAACATATACCCATATACTGAGTGACTTTAATAGTTACGGAAAAAATGATACCACAAATTCTTGAGGCTAAAATATGACGATCATACCTAACTTATACCTTAGTTCAAAGGTAAATGATTTTGGAGATGCCGGGTGTCAAAAACCTATTTTAGTGTTAGTTTTTATAAATAGTTTTGTTAATACTGTGTATTATCACAAATTCAGCTAGAAAGGGTTTTGAGAGGTAAAAATCAGAATTTGCTATCAATTCCTTTGAAACTCCAAAGGTCGCCACTTGCGGTATCATGCAGGCATTTAAAAGGAAATTGCTTTTTTGAGCCACTTGAGCCATAATTTACCCAAAAAGGTATACCTTGTAAAAGTTGATCTTAAAAACTTGTGTTTACCCGTTTTTGAGATATCCGAATTAACCAGATTTAAAAAATTTACTTTCTGCATGGCCAGGTCTAAGCTATACGAACGTGGCAACTAGACCAGTTTTATCCGAAGACTTTAATAATAGGCGATTAGAGGGCGGGCTACCCGTATGAATAACTTTCTCTTCTTTCCATAATACTTTTTGTATTTATGAAATTGGGATGGCTCATTAAGAGATCGTAAGGTACGATCCATCAGTTAAATGCGTTTTTCTCGAAACAACCGATTTATCATGGTATTTTATAATAACTAAATAATTGTCCACACTAGCCCTTATAAATAAGAATGCTGTTATGTCAAATTACGTGCTAAAGCAAGTTTTAAAATTTGTAGGATATTTCGGTTTGGTTCTGAACGCATCATATTTAGTTTATTCTATATTTCTTACAGGTATAGCTGATATGGATTTACCGGATAATTTACTCGATGATCTTGACTACATTGGAGATTGTATAACCTCGTGCAACAAAGTCGAAAATTATCTTATGCTTAGTGAATTCGAAAATAATTTAATTGCCGAGATGCCAGTAATCCTCGATAGAAAAGGTCGAAGGTAATTGTTTTTTTTTATTTTTCAGTTTATTTATTTTTACAGGGATAGCACAATGCAAAGGCGTAGCTTCTATGGGGCTAGGGGCAGTGTCTAGTATAAATTTTAGGAGTAGTGAAAATTTTCTCACACGTTAGTACGTTAAATAAGTTACAAACGATTTTAAAAAGTGTAGTTAGTTGAGTTCTTTCTTTATTTTTTTGCCCCAGGGCCTTTGCTGACTTACTTAAGTTCTTGATGTGCTTTATTTTAAGAAGATGAAGACCTTTTTTTTCTAGTTGTTACATGGAAATTTAAAATACTTTTCTTGGGGCCCTACTTTATTTTTTGCACCAAGGTCCTTGCTTACGTAGCAACGCGACTGGCATGATATTTTTTTAAAAATATTTTTGTATTGTCACATTTACTTAGTTGGGCTAATACTATTAATCATATTTTATAGGCGTATTGTGGTTTCTGGTCTAAACTTTAATAAACTTTTTTTTTTTTTTTTTTTTTTAATCTTTGGACAAACCACGAAGGTTAAAAGCCTAAATACTAACGTACCGTGGGTGTCTTAAGCGAGGTAAGAGGGAGTTTGTTGACACGGGACTTAAATACTTGAAGATTTGGGGGAAGGAAAGACCTCCGCGGGCAGCAGGTTCCACAATCTAGAAACTCTAGGGATAAAAGTACGAACAAAGTGAGAAGTTCGGGGCCTGTCCAGTTGTACCGTATAGGGATGCATACGCGCGGAACCACGAGTTTCTCTGTTGGGAACCGCGAGTGGAGGAACTATACTGGTCAATTCCTCAGAGCAGAAGCCATGGAAGTACCTATAAAACAGCGATAAATCGCCCACAGCCCGACGATGGGCAAGAGAGGGAAGCCTTTCTGTAAGTGAAGGATCATTAATGAGACGAACAGCTCTTCTCTGAATAGAATCAAGAATGCTCAGGGTTGTTGGGGACGCCATGCCCCAGACATGAGAACAATATTCCAAGGGAGGTCGGATTTGGGAAACATATAAAGTGTATAAATTAGAAGCGGAAAAATACTTTTAGCTCGAAAGAGAAATCCAAGCTTTTTGAAGCTGCCGTGGCTATAGATACAATGTGTTTATGCCAGTTAAGGTTACTTTCAAATGTGACGCCCACGAGATTGAAGGTGTCTTTGCTCTGTAGAACTTGGCCGCTCATAAGTAGAGGATGAGTATTTGATGACTCTTTTCGCGACAAGGAACATGACTGTGTTTTGGATGCATTAAATTGGACGAGATTTTTGGCGCCCCAATCCAATATTAAATTAAGATGAAGACCTAATGATGGTAAATTTTTCAGTTTCTCAATACAATTTCGTTGTAAAAAAATTAATTATTACTCGGTTTCAAAAATTGGATAAACTTATGTATAAAATAAAACTTTTACTTGTATGTAACAAAAATATCAATCTTTTAAATAGCCTTCTAAACTAAAAATTAAATGATTAAAGTGGTAGGGCGTAAGCCGCGAAGATTCGCTGAGTACGGTAAATGAAGCATTTCACCTTGCAATTCTTTGGTCCCGCATGAATTGACTTAAAATTTTAACAGAAGTTAGGCAGTGATTAAAATCTATATCGATCCGAAGGGCGCCAAAACCCTGGGGTGATTATCACCCCTCTCGGGGGTTAACATTTTTATTGCATTTTAACCACAGGAATCGATCAAAAGAGCGATTTAAAGCAAACTATACATTTTATAATAATAACGTAAAAATTATGCAATTTATTTTAAAAAAATGGTAAAAGCAAAATTTTAGTTTTTAATAAAAAAACAATTTTTTTATTATAAATTTTCTGCGACCAATGCAAACCGAGATACAGCGTATTGTGGTGACCCCAAAATACATTTTGAAAATATGGGTATTTAGAAATTAGTAGTTTAAAAATAAAAAGATATTACTTTTAAACCTTAGTTGTAAAGATGAATTTGCTCTACAAAAAGAATTGAGGTACACCAATAAAGAAAAACGGTATTAATATATACATTTTAAAAAATAGTTATCTAAAAGGTTCACACACATAAATTAGGTTTTATTACGTATTTAATTGCTAAATCTAGGGCTTTAAAGGTTGAAATGTTTGCACTAATTTTACACATATGGTAGCCATATTAAGTTAAATTTGTAACTTAATATTTAGCTAATATAGCCTATAAAATTTAACGTGTAACCAAAATTCTATGTGGCATATGAAACCCAGGTTCCTGTCTTGTAAATTAATGGCACTGTTTTAGCCGAAAAATAATAAAATTGTTATTTTATTAGATAAGGGTTTAAAAGAACAGAATGAAATAAATTACCGTATAGCCAGATACTCTTATGCAAAACATATAAAATGTAAACTGATATTTTTTAAGTGTAGGAAACAAAGTATTAAATTTTATTAGCAGATTCTTGTAAAATTTATATCTCGTTCGCCCCTTTGAGGGCTGCTAAAAATAATAGTTGCTAAAAGAATGAGTTATATTCGAGATGTTCAGAGGGTGAGATAAAGACCAGTAAAATCAGTGAAGTTGGTGACGAGTATTCAAAGTAGTTTTAAAAAGTTTTGTTCTTAAAAGTGCTAGTTTTTGAGAGTGTTGTGCCACGAGTATTGCCTTGCAGAGATTAGAGGGATATTTTCTTTGTTAGCTGTAAGCACTGCATTTTTTGACAAATTAATGACGTCAGTCTTACGGCAGCGCAAAGCGGTTGTTAGCGGCCTCGGGAGATGTCTAACCACTGTCTAGCAGGTTGAAAAACAAAGAGGGGGAAATATTGCCTAATTTGAGGTTAAAAGTCAAATAAAATTAACTAAATGTATACTAGTAACAATAGTATGTGTGGGAATTTTTGTTTTACAATTGGGATTACCGTTTTTAGGGTATATTTTTTTTGAATGTCATTTGTCATTGGCGGTAAGCACTTTTTTTATTTACATTATAATAACGTTAGGTGTTTGACAAGCTTGTTAGCAGCTGTAAAAAAGAAGAATTAGAAAAAGTATAACTCAGGTTGGTCATAGTTTTAAGAAATCATGCAGTGGCGCATTTACCAAAAGGCTGAGTAGGCTGAAGCCTCTGGCGGCATTTTTTAAGGGGCGGCAGATTATATAAATATATACATATTTAATAAAAGTGAAGTGCCGATATTTTATGAAAGAAATATGTTTAAATTCAATAAGTTTAATTCTTTAATTCGAAAGATTTTGTTCTTAAACATACTAAACTTATAGGGCTGCTCTAACCTGACCTTTATTTTAGAAAAAAGAGGTCTCTAGCAAAAAAAATCAGTGAATTATGATAAAAATAAATAGCTCAGTTAGTAATATTTCCACAAAAAATCAATGAAAACGACCCTCTTACTACCCCCTTCATTAAATTTTTCCTTTACCCTTTTTCAATTCTTCTAACATTGGTACTACAAACAAAAAGTTTGACCAATTTAAAATGTATAATTTCAGAATTTTAAAGCTTAAATTAAAAAACATTTTTTCACAATTTTGTATTTTTTACCCTTTTCTTCAAAATAACTCCGGATTTACTGAAGATAAGACAAGAATAAAAATGTAATTATTTAAAGCTTTTTTAATGTGTAAAATTTATCTGTGCGTAGATTTTCTGTACAGTGAATATTTGGCGAGATATAGCGGTTTAAAACCTCTATTTATGAACGACCACCACCTTTCTTGATTTTTTTAAACCTACCCCATTTAAAAATCAAGGACTCTTTAGGAGATTTACAGAGTATCGTAGCACTTAAAAAACCCTTAGTTAGGGATCCCTGGACCATTTTTACCATTCATTACTAACAAGCTAATTTTTCGTGAAAAGCTGCATTTTGACGAGATGACCAACTTTTTTCCTTACAACAATTTTCGTTGGTGGTAGAGTATACATCAGTAGTAAAGAAGCCACGCGGTCATCAGTTCTGTCTCACTTTCAAATTAGTCCCCTTTTTGTAGCTCGCACACGATTTATACGACGCGTTTAGAAAGAAATAGTTGTTTGCTGTCTTTATTTGTATGAAGCCAGTTATTAACTGGTTTTTACTTTAGCATACAGGGGCAATATTTTTGAGAGTAATATAGATGAATACAGCGAGAATCTAAATTACCCCTGCATGGGCTTCGCGCAGGGGGCTAGCGGTCATGCGCAGTGAGATTTTACAGCCTGCTAGAAAATAATCAACAGCTAATCACAGGTCAGGGGCGGTCATAGAGGGGAGGGCATGGGGGCCTTGGTCCCCCTTGGATGCGACATCCTTTCTATTTTATTGTGTTTCATACATGTCTATGTGCAAATATGGGCATGTATTGAGGGTCCCCACCCCAAGGTTGGTGTCCGAGGGGTGAGGCTGATGATGGAATTGAAGAGTGAGGACCTTTTCAAATACGTGGGTTTTGTGTAATTTTATAAAATTTTATAAAAAAAATGAAAGGTGGAAACAATATAAGAGGTTAGAGGACACACACTTCTCCTCGGCCTATGGCCCCCTTCAGAAAGTCGATATGACCGCCCCTGTCACAGGTTATCAACTGGACCGGCTTTAACACTTTGTATTGGTTTTATTTATAAAGACAATAGGCCAAGTAATTTTGTTTGTTGGATAACATATTTATACATTTTCTTATAGGTTTATACCGTGCGTTTCTCACAGGTGGTTCCCTCCTATAACTTTTTTACCTTTTAAGCTAGAAAAATGTTTGGTATATCGTTATTTTACATAATTTTAAATGGATTTTCTTTCCAATTGCTTTCTATTACCTCCGGTTTACCAGAAATGATTGCTACTTTAAAATTTTAAATGGCACCACCGGTATATTTTATCTTATTTCGATAGAATATGACATTCTGAACACAATGACCTCTTACATGTCATTTTTTGACACTTCTGCTGTCAAAAATTTTAAAATTCATGATGTCATGAATCGATATTACTATGGAGCACCATGGTCGGTTAAGAATAATTTATTTTATTAAATGTTATTAAAATAAAAACCTTTTACAAAATACCGCCTATGTGGAACCAAATTATTCGAAATAAAATGATCTTTTAGGATATTCTAACGAGCCACCTTCGTTCCATGTGGAAAAAAGGAGTTATGACCATAAATAAGATTTTGGACACTTTGACTCCAGCCTAAGAAGTCGTAAAATACAAAAGACGTCTAATATCATTTTTCCATGGCTATTTGACTTAAAATAAACCGTTTTAGCCTAATCATGGCGCTCTAGATTGGAATATAAAAAATTAAAATTTTGACAAAAAAGTTCCAAAAAATGACATATGAGGTGTCAGTGTATTAAAAATGTCATTTTCTATCTAAATAAGATAAAATATACCGGTGGTGCCATTAAAAATGCTAAAGTTTCAGTCATTTCCGGTTAAACCGGAAGTAATAAAAAACAAGTAAATAGATCAATTAATCCACAATTATTTCAAATAACGATACATTAAATTTCATTATTCTATATTAAAAGGTAAAAAATTTATAGAGGGAAACCACCTGTCAGAAACACCCAGTATTCATATTCTTGAAAATATCTAAATTGTTAACCTAGTGAAATTTTGGGTGTTGCTTTTATTTTACTAGTTATCGAGCGCATCGCCGTTTTTAATTTAATTTAGCATACGACCGTGTTTTGAGGCCGTAATTTTAAAATTCAATTCGGGTTTTTTGTACAAATACTTAATTTTTTGGTTAAGTGAACCCTCTTTTGACTTAACCTTAACTTTTAACCAATTTGAAAATTTCAAATTGACATTTAAACAACTGGGTAAACTTCACTTGTCAAATCATAATTGATAAGTGAAGGTTAACCAATTATTTAAATGTCAATTTGAAATTTTAGAATTGGTTGGAAGTGTAGCATTAAACTGCACAATATTATTTGTATTAATGGATTCCTTCGTAAAACTGGTTTGACACAACAAAACTAAATGGTTTTGTTAAAACACTTTAGAATTATTTTATAGAATAAACTTTATAACAACATGATTATTTAGTTATTACTATTTTTTAAATAGAACAGCGTCGAAATTGTACTCCTAGAATTATTCTTTTCCGTAAAATAACTATTGCTTTATTTTAGTTTATTTGGTGTAACTAGTTTTATGAATGAAGGTGAATTTATTAAGTTAACATTTCGCTTCCGCTGCAAAAGCAGCTACTTTTCAGTTAAACTTAAGGCGTTTAATGCAATCATTTATAAACGCCGACGCTGCATTAGGCTTGTATACCAATAAAATTGTTTTTTCATTACTTTACAAACTGCAGCGACAGCGGCACCGAAACGACAACTATAAAAAAAAATTTATAAATAGCCAGTATATGCTTAAAATGTTGTTTATTTTTGTGGTTAGAGTGATTTATTTTTGTGGTTAGGGTGACCTCCGATTTGTAATCGGACCTAAAAAAAACACACGATTGACAAATAATAAAATCGGCTATGGGCCCGATAAGTAAAAATTGTTTATTTGATTTGCTATGAATATTAACTTGAAATGTAGTCTAGTTGCTTGCAGAGAGCATAGCAAAGATTAAAAATCCTAAATATTACATAAATAAAGAAAGGTAGATTGCCCTTCGGTGGCGTAGTGAACAGAGCTTTGATCTCGGAAGCCAGAAGTCGCCGGTTCGATCCCCAGCCGGAAAGACATTTTTAGGTGGTACTTATTTAAAAATAACTACGTGGTGGCCCTAATGCGTTATCTGGTGCTGTGAAATGCAAAACCTGCATGTTTCAGTGCTTAGATAGCGTTGACGGAATCGAAAAAATAATGAGTTAAACAACTAATAACCCGACACTCTGGTATTTAGGCATATGCCTTCGTGGGATGTCAGAATTTTTTTTTAAAAACCCTTCTGAAGTGGGGAATTCCAGGCTTTTTGCTATTGTAAAACTACACTATACAACGAATCATGATTTAGTTCTGTTTTTGTAAAACTCATCAAAACCAATGAAAAACATGAGGGAAAATCGCAGACACCAAACAAAAATGATCACCAAATTACTAATTGTAACCGACAGCGTCGGTCGATTTTACCATCGGGAAATCCCAAATTACGACGAGTATGGTCCTGTCTCTGTTGATGTAAATGTTTTCAGTGTTCTAAACACTATATTTATCAAAATACTGCAAATTTTGTCATTGTTACCAACACCTTTTTTTAACTATAAAAACCCCAAGTATTTGGACAACCGCGCATGTCCAAGTGCACCCTGTAAATCTCCCAATGTGGGGTAAAAATTCATGCGCAGGGCTATTATAAATACGTAGGGTCCAGTTTCTAATAGCTATCCATTTTATTTTTGAAATCATTGTACAGGGTTAGCAGAGATTAAATATGTTGATTTGATGAATATCAAAAAACCAGGATGACGTACTTCACAATTTGTAGGACAATGTGGTTGTTAAATTATTTAAATATTATTTAATTAACAGAAAAAAATCAGCTATTTAGTAGTTATTTTTCACGACTTCGTTAACTAACCATACATGTTGGTGGTAGGGGACTCTGATGAAACTTACATTTTGTAGAACAAATATTTTTTCGGTTTATTTAGTTAATTATCTTAAAAATTAACAGAGAAAATCTTTGTTAGTAGTAAATTCTTGATATTCGTCAAATCAACACATTTAATTTCTGCTACCCCTGTAAGCTACCAGCAACGAAAATTGTTGTAAGGAAAAAAGTTGGGCGTCTCGTCAAAATGAAGCTACTCACGCTTGTTAGTAATGAACGGTAAAAATGATCCAGGGATCCTTAACTACCTACAAAATTATGTTTTAAAAAACTTTTTATACGTTAAAAAAGCAATTTTTTTTTTTCTAAATAGTCAAATAAACCCATTTCCGAGCATAATAAACAACAAATAAAAATTAGTCATTTTAAATTGGTCTAACTTCTGGGACGTATTACCACTACATGTATAAAGGGAATTGCTGAAGGGTAAGGGTCAATTTTATTTAGGGGGTTGTTTTCATTGGTTTTTTTTCGTAGAAAAAAATAGGGACTGACCCTATTTTTACACGCCGTATGTTGTTCGTGTTGGTCGTAATAAAAAAATATAACTTAATTTTTTTTTGTCTTTTTAAATCAACAATTTTGCTTTCTACAGTTTTTTTTTTTTTTTGATAAAATTAATAATTTTTGGTTTATGCGCGAGTAATATTCCTAAAACCATGGGATATACATTTATCGCTGACTTTTCAACTATACCTTATTAATGCAATCGATTGCAAAGTCAACGTAACATTATTAACGTGTCAAAGCTCTGTTGCTGTTCGGAATAATTGTTTATTTTTAGTTTAAGTTATTTTTGTCCGGAGTTTAAAGTCTTTTGATGAAATATTTTTTTTTAAAGGAGCTTTGCCGATCTCGTATTTTAACTCGCGAAAAACAAATTAAATCGTCGATTTTTTCGTCAAAAAATTGTTACTTTCAATCGCAAATAACTTAAAAAATATTAGTTTAACGACAAAAATTTATGGGACATTTTTTCTCAGAATCACTTTTTGATCGATTCCTTTGGTTAAAATGTAATAAAAAAAACCATCACTAATATGGAGTAGCAACCACCCCTAGGATTTTAGCGCGCTCCTCTTCGATATAGATTTTGATCCTTGGGCTACAAAAGAAACTGCACAAAACCTCTACTTTTTATTTTTTTTTAATTAATTTGTAGACAAATAGTTTCCCACTGTTCAACAATTTAAAGGGATATCTAATTGCTGATTTTTATAAGTGCTGACGGCCTGATAGTTATTTCTTTGCCTTTCCTGCCGCTTTGGTGTTGTTAATTTTTTTAATTATATGCTTTTGATAAAGTGGCAATCCAGCCACGAAACGTTGGAATAAATTCAATGGTGGTTTTTATTTGCCTGCCTTCACCCCGCTATACGACTCCAACAGTACCTGATACTAAAGGATCCCCCAGAACGACGCGAATAATTCACGACGACATTGTCGCCCAGAGACCGCCCAGATCAGTGCGTCAACTTCGCCAGGAACCCTGCGAAAGTACAGCGTCTGAATTTGAATTCGCTGCTTGGACGATTTTGTTACACATATATTGTTTATTTAGGGGAACCCGGAACAAATTAGCTTAAAACTGGAACTAGTGGGAAATGCTTGTGCCAGGGGTTTATACAGGGTGTTTCTAAACAAATGCAAAACATTTAAGGTGATTTTTCACCAAAAAATAGGAAAAAACTTCATATGAACATAGGTCCTAAACGTCTTAGTTTTTGAAATACTAGGTATTAATTTTTTTATAAAAATATGATTTTTATAATAACTTTTATACCCATTCTGATATTTTTAAAAAATTGGGAGACGCACCCTTTGCACCAAAAGACATTTTTTTGGTATACAAGAAAAAATATATTATACCAGTGTCGTCCATAAAGGGTTTTGGTAACTATTTTTGAGCAAAAATGATACGCCACTGCACTTTTCTAAAATGAAAATATTTTTTAAATCCGCATTTATTTTAAAACAAATTTGATTTCTTGACTTTTTGTTTGATGTACGGTTTTCGCGTAAATAAAAAAACATTTTTTGGCATGGTCTGTTTGTATTTCTTATATGAAATTCAACATTAAAAATCAATCAATTAGATAGGAATTTGACCATGCTGAGAAATTTTTATTTATTTACGCGAAAACCGTACATCAAACAAATAAAAGTCAAGAGACCAAATTTGTTTTAAACTAAATGGGAATTTAAAAAAGACTTTTATTTTAGAAAAATGCAGTGTCGTATCATTTTTTTCTCTCTTCACCTTAAACCTCTCATAGACGACACTGGTATAATTTGTTTTGTATGCCAAAAAATGTATTTTGGTGCAAAAGGTGCGTCTCCCAAATTCTTTAAAAATATCTGAATAGGTATGAAAGTTATTATATAAAAATATATTTTTATAAAAAAATTTAACACCTCCTAGTTTAAAAACTAAGACGTTTAGGACATATTTTCATATGAACACCCTGTATAACATACTAAAATTCACACTAAATCTGCGGGACCAAAAGACCTCAAAATCGGTTCGATATCTTCGCCATTTTTTTAAATCACCCTGTATCATCAAAAATATGACCGATACCGATAAAATTAAAAAGCGATAAATTAAAGAGCGTTAAAAAGTACACATACCCCACAAAATTATTCGAAAAAATTATTTTTCCGAGGAAATCAGCAATAATTTTGGTTTAATCTTAAAAATATATGTTTTCGCCATAAATATGACTGCGTTTTTGCAGTTGTATGTAAATATTAAAATGTTACTTATACTACTATTGTTTTTGAATTGTAGAAAAATCTAAGAGAATTAATTTCCTTCGATAACACAGGACTGTAAACGTGTTCTTTAATTATTAAAAATAATTAAACCGAACCATACATTATTCAAGAAACAATAATGGCCGCACCTTACCTCCATTTATCTCTCTTCGTTCTTTAGCTTCAGCTTTAGGGATCCCTGTAGATCGCCACCATAAAAGTCATAAAAAGTCACTAATAACTCGTCTTTCAAAAGTCTCATATTTGCCTAATATAGCGAAACAAATATTACGAAAATTAGATGTTTTTAAATTTACAACGTATGCACTGTTGGAACTCAGTAACAAAGTGTCTCTTTACATTTTTTAATTAAGCGCGCAGCTTTAAGATGCCAAATTGAAAATGTATGGTTTTATTTGAGAAATAAAAGAAATTTATAACGTATTATTAAATTTATTTTGGAAAATTAAATGTTACACACACATTTTTTGCACACTAATACGAACGTTTTATATCCCACGAGTGAGTGAAATAAAATAATAAAACAAAAATCTATGATGCAGGTTGATGACCTGAGAGAAAAAAATCCTAAATGTTAAATTACCCTTAACACAAAAAAGACGTCACAAAGCATTGGTTCTTGTTTAATTTACCGGTAAAGGACACAATTTAACAATGGGACGTTTTAATAACCCTTGTTGTGTCTTTACTGTAACCACTCGTACATGACCGTCTGGACCAGGGTGTAATTCTACTATACGGCTTAGGAACCAATGTAACGGGGGTTTATTTTCATTTTTAATAAGAACCAATGTATTTAGATCCACTTTCGTTGAGGGTTGTAACCATTTTGAACGTTGTTGCAATGTGTTTATGTACTCGTGCTTCCAACGTTTCCAAAAATCTGAATTCATTTGCTGAATTAATTGCCAACGAAAAAGTGTTTATAGTTTTAAAGATCGGGAACTTTGAGCACACAATGATCGAGAATTTAATAGAGCTTCGATTTGCGAAAGCAAAGTGTTTAGTTCTTTATATGTTAGTTTTTGGTCACGAATTATTTGATATAAATGAGACTTAACAGATTTAACGGCAGCTTCGCTAAGACCGTTAAAATGTGGAAAAACAGAGTGATTAAAGTGCCAAATCTTTTAATTGCGTATTGACACCGACAAAATTAGTGCCGCAAGCGCTATACATAGTGCAACGACCACGCCTGGCCACAAATCGCCGAAATGCGGCTATAAAAGCTTCAGATGATAAATCCGAAGCAAGTTCAATATGAATTACCTTGGTGGTACAACAGACGAAGATACAAATATAGGATTTATAAACTTTAGCACCACGGTATCTGCCCATGGTTATACTAATAGGGCCAGCATAATCTAGGGTTACATAAGAAAAACATTTGATTTGAGATATGCGAAACGAAGGTGCGAAAATATTGGAGACATTTTGACATAACAAATTGAATGGCACGACGCGACGCGACGTGCTGATAATATCCAAAATTGCTGGCGTGATAAATATAGAACGGTATTTAGTCCGGGGTGAAAATTTTCTTTATGGACATGATCAATAATAAATTCTATAAGTCAATGCGATCGGGGTAAAAGAAGTTACTTGTCAAGACCATGCTTGTCAAAAAACGGTTCATTATTTTTTAATTGGATAATTAAATTAAAAAATTAAATTTTTTAGGTTCTTTTTAACTGTTTAATAAGTTTTGTAATTTAAATGGAGATATTGGTCCAGAAAGCCTTGAATTTGTATTACGACAGTTGTGAATAAATCTAGAACAATAGGAAATAATTTTTATAAACCATAGGGATTGTGCTGGGGTTAATCCGCGACTAGCACAGTCTGCAGGATTCTCTTGCGAAATGACATAATGCCACGAAACATTTGGAATAGTTTCTTAAATATGACTGACTCTATTCGCCACAAAACCTTTCTAGCGATAAGGCGAACCAAAGATCCAGGCTCATACAACTTGTGAATCGGAATAAGCGAAAATTCGGTCAATAAATATAAGAGAAGAATATGTTTTTATAACAAAATTAAGAAAATTAGCAAGAAGGGTAGAGATTAGATTAGATTAGATTAGGAGGTGGATTGCATATCCTCTAACACTGCAACCTGCTCAGGTTTATTGTGTGTCCTCCGTCCATAGGTTAGAGCACGCTATCCAAGCCGGTCTGTTTAATCAGACTCCACAAGCTTGAAACTGGCCCCTTGGTATATCTTGCCGCTTTAGGTTTTTCTTCACCCAGCCTTGCAAACCGCAGACGACAAAGGGCTTCGCAGTAGCACCATACGTGTTCTGCGGTTTCTTCCTCCTCCTGGCAGAACCTACATAGGTTTTCTTCTGCCAGGCCCATAGTTTCCAGGTGTTTATTCAGTCTGCAATGACCTGTCAGTTGACCCACTATTATTCTTACTGCCTTCCGGTTATAATTCAGAAGGTCTTTTGTAAATTCTTGCGAGTAAGCCTTGATGAACACTTTCGCCTGACGCTGTCCTGGTGTTCTCCTCCACCAGTCTTGTGATTCCCTCATAATCCATGATCTAATGGATGACCTTAACTGGCATGATGGAATACCACAGTAGGGCTCAGGACCTACCATTGTCCTACCAGCCCCCTCCTTTGCCAATTTATCAGCTTCTTCATTGCCTTCGTGGCCTTCGTGTCCTGGTACCCAGGCAATGGTTAGCTTGTTGGACGCACCCACCTCTTTCAGGGCAATTACGCAGTCCCGCACCAGCTTGGAGCTGATTTTGCATGAACTGAGTGCCCTGATGGCTGCCTGGCTGTCCGAATAGATTACTATGGTTTTATCCTCATAGCTCCTTCTGATGATTTCCCTAGCGCATTGTTCTATGGCTACAATTTCGGCCTGGAACACAGTAGGGTGTTGTCCGAGACCCAAGTTTATTTTCGTCCTTGGTTTGTCCCCATATATACCTGCTCCAACTCCTTGGTCTGTTTTGGAGCCGTCTGTATACCAGATTAGGTCGGCTTTAATGGGAGGCCCTGCCACCCAGTCCTTTCTGTCTGGTATTAAAGTTTGAAAACCTTTGTTTAGCCAGTAGCTTGGTACCATTTTGTCTGAAGGCATCTCACACACTGAGTTGACTTCTTGGTCCTCCTTGAATCTCCATTGTATGGCCCTTTCCTGTCTTATGATAGGACTCTGGCCTTGTTTGAGACGGTATTGTACCGCTTTCACTTCACCCTGTATGTAGATGTGAAGTGGCGGTAGATTAAGCAGCGTTTCCAGTGCTGCAGTAGGGGTCGATTTCATAGCCCCCGTAATACATAGACAAGCGAGTCTCTGTTTACTTTGTAATTGCCTTATTGCCGTCTTTTGTAGCGTCTTTGCACCCCAGGCAATTGACCCTTAGGTTATCATTGGTCTGACGACCATTTTGAATAACCATAGGTTCATCTTCGGACTGAGTCCCCAATTCTTTCCGCAAAGTCTTCGGCATCTACCCAGGGTAGTTCTTGCCTTCTGACTGACTTTGCTTAAGTGTGGTCCCCAGGTTAGTTTTTGGTCAAAGATGACTCCTAGATATTTAACCTCTTTTGAAAAGGCGATTTCCACTCCGTTGAGCCTGGAAGGTCTTAGTCCTTCAAGCGCTCTTCTTTTTGTGAAAGGGACGGTTATTGTTTTATGAGGGTTGACTGAGAGTCCCTCCTGTTTGCACCATTTGTCAACGATGTCTACGGCGTTCTGCATTCTGCCTGATATGTGCTCTAGGTGACCCCCATTGACTACAATGACGAGGTCATCAGTATAACCCAGGCAGTTGTACCTTTCACCAGTCAATTTGTCGAGAAGTTCATCTACCAGGACTGCCCAATATAATGGCGATAGAACGCCTCCTTGTGGACAGCTCCTCCTCACTTTAGCCTCCATTGTTACTGTGCCTAAGGTGGATCTTATGACCCTGTTTCTCAGGCTGGCTTCGATCCAGTTGCAGATCGTGTCGGGGATTCCTTTTTTCCTTAGCGCGTTCATTAGTGAGAAAGTTGGTACGTTGTTGAACGCGCCTTCTATATCCAAAAATGTTGCCAACGCCACCTCTTTGTCGTCAATCGACTTTGCCAGGAGTCTGTTTAGATCGTCTAGTGCTAGATCCACAGACATTCCTGGTTAGTATGGTATGCGTATTGGCGCTTGTTCAGAGGATTCCTATGAAGGGTGCTTCCTCTGATGTATCTATCCACTATTTTTTCCAATGCTTTCAGCAGGAATGAGGATAGACTGATTGGTATGTATGACTTAGGCGTCCTTTCTAGGGATTTGCCTACCTTGGGTAGGTAGATCACCCTTGCCTTCTGCCATAATTTGGGTATGTAGCCCCAAGCTACACATGCTCTGAAGATTGTGCATAAGTGTGGCGTTAGGATGTCCTGCCCTTTTTGCAACAACACTGGAAAGATTCCATCCAGGCCTGGCGATTTGAACGGCTGATCGTTATTAAAAAAATATAATTTTAGCTTTAACATATTGGAACGCGTTAAGTAGCGCACCATTTTTGAAAAACAAACGAGGCTAAAGATTTACGTAACCATGTTGCTTCTTTAACAGTTTTAAATTTTACCACAGATCAATGGTGATTTGTTCTGTTTAATATGCTGCTTCAGAGATTGGATTCAAGCACAAGAACAGCATTTGAGATAGAGCATAGCAAAATTAAGCTTTCAACATACCAAAATCCGACTGTTTTACTTGAAAATCAATGCCGAGTATTAGAATAGGTTTAAAATATGTCATCACAAAAAGATTTAAAAAATAATTTTTCAACAATCAACATAATTTAAAAGGCTTAAACTTCTTATTTTACAACTCAAAAAATCACACTTTGTTGGTAATACTTCTAGTTGTAACTCCAGTAATAATTTATCCAATAATTTCTCAAATAACTTTAATTTTAATTCAAATAACCATTATTTAATTGCAAATGCCTTAAACCCACGTATTAATCAGCCAACTTACAATAATAATAATTATCAAAATACGTATTCATAAAATAACTCTGTCCCTGTAAACAATTCGTCTCCATATTGATGCTGATTATGTAATTAAACAAGCCATAATTTGTCGCAGTGTTCTCTATTTTTAGCTAAAACTCCCTCTGAGCGTTTTGCATATGTAAAGCAAAATAATGCTTGTATAAATTGTCTCCGCTTTTCTCACAGACTTAAAGATTGCCCTTCAACATTTAATTGCCGTACCTGTCGCTTACGTTATCATACTTTATTACATCTTTTACCAAATACCCAATCATCTCAAACCGATATTCCAAATAATAATGTTTCGCAAAATAATCAACCCATTCCTCAAAACTCAAATTGCACTACTTCAAATAATCAAACTGTAAATTGTGCATGTACAGTACGTCCAATCTAACCTGTCCACATTTTAAATGTCTATAACTTTTTATTTCTTAACTTAAAAAAAAAAGAATTAAGAACCAACCTGTACAGTGAATTATCAAGTTTTTTTTCTGTTATGAAGATTACACAAAACAATTTTATTAACATAATATATTGACATAACTTACTTTTTTAATGGGACACCCTGTATATTATACAACCAAGGCAAGAAATGACAGATATAAATATCAAACTGTGAGTTGGGCACCATATTAAAAAAAAATTGAATGGAAAGAGGGATCTTGTGTCGTCACATCAAGTCCCTTAGGCGTACTTTATAACCCCAGAATATACTTATACTACTTTACCTACCACAAAATGGAGTAAGTTTAAAAATTAATCGAATACCTGATTTGGATGGCCATATCTTCAAAACTAATAAAGTTAAATACACCTAATGTGGTGTTTTCTTAAAGGTCTTTTAGATATCTTTTCAATGATGATATTATAAACAGGGTGCGTCACTAAAAACAATATATTTTTGTCCTACCCTGTATTTTATCACCAATATTACCATTAAATAAATCCCTAGAAGAGCTTTAAGAAAATACTACATTAAGTGTATCTAACTTTATTTAATTCGGAAATATGACCATCTAAATGAGGTATTCAGGTAATTTTAAAAGTACCGCCATTTTGTAGTAGGTAATTAAATTCACATTCTGGGGTTATAAAGTACTCGTCAGGATCTTTAAAATGAAGTGCCACAAGACGTCTCTTTCTATTTATTTTTTTCAAAATGGCGCCCAGCTGTCAGTTGGACATTTATATCTGTCATTTTATGTCTAAAATTTTGTCTATGTTGTCTTACTAAAGTCATCAAATTTTCATGAAAAATTACCAAACAACTCCAAAGTTAGTAGGGGGTTCTGAATTTAGACAAGCACTGTATGTAATTTCCACTATACGTACCTACAGCACTATAGCTTAAACTGTAAATATAATGGAAATTATATGTATCTATTATTTTTTGACTTTAAATGGTCATATTTCAGAAACTATTAAAAATAGATACATCAAATGTATTATTTTTGTGAAGCTCTTTAAAAGACCTTTTTAATGGTGGGTTAATATACAGGGTGTTCTATTTAAAAAAAAGTAAGTTTTATGTCAAAATATGCTTTTGATAAAATTGTTTCGTGTAACCTTTATAACGAAAAATAAAAACTTGAAAATTCACCGTACAAGTTGGTTTTTGGATCATTTTTTAAGTTAAGAAATAAAAAAGTTATAGACATTTAAAATGTGGACAAGTTTGATTGGACGCACTGTACTGCAGTTTCTTTTACAACTCCTTATACCGTACTTCTTTCCACTACTAAAGTTAAAATTTTCGATTTTCGAGGCCATTTTAAAGTAGTTCGTGTCGTACTTGATTCAGCCAGTCAAGCCAACTTAATTACCCAAGCGTGTCTAAACCGGTTAGGCCTTACCAGAAAACAATGGAATGTGCCCATAATCGGCATAAATAAGTGATGACTTACACCATTGGTAGTGGATGATGATCTAGTACCAATGGTAAAGCTAATTGCACAATAAGACATGTGGGTCAAACAGATCTTACTTATATTTTAAGGCACTTTTTATACAAAAACTTTGCTCTGACATGCCATCAATTAAAATTAACAGTGTTGGCTGCAATCATATTTTAAATTTAAAACCAGCTGATGAACATTTTCCTACACCTGCACCAGTTAAGATGCTTCTAGCCGCTGATCTTTATTCTCAAATTCTTTTATCAGGTCGATTAACTGGAAAACAAGGGCAACCAACAGATATAAAGACTGTTTTTGGTTGGGTGCTTTTAGGAAAAACTGACAATCAAATAGCTCGATTTTTACAGGTAATTCATATTTTACCTCTTTGGAATCGAATCTTAATCAAAATATCTGCAAATTCTGGGAACTAGAATCTTTGCTTTCTAAATTACATCACTCACCTGATGATAAAAAGTGTTTCGCTGCCGTTTCGCCCACACCGAGCCTGATCTCGGAGATACATACTCTGTAGCATATAGATGCTTTCACTATCTAGAATCTCGTTTACTTAAAAATCCTACTTTGAAGAATGTTCTGTAGTTCGGCGGATTCATTTAATGAGTGGTATTTATTTGGGTACACGCCAAAAATTAAATTAAAAGTACTAAAAACCAAAAAATTAAAAGAAGTAAAAAGATGATTAAAAATCGTTGTTTCAAGGTAAATTGAATAAAAATACTAAAAATAAAAATTAACTATTATTAAGGTTTTAAATTTTAAAATTTATATCTTTTTTAGGATATTCTGAAATCTCTTTGACATTAAATGTCAAATATGTTTGTTTGGTTATAGTGTCATATAAATAAAACACTAATAATAGTTAATTTTTATTTTTATTCAATTTATCTGGACAACGGTGGCAGATTTGCCACCGAAACGTCGATTTTTAATTATCTTTTGGTTTTTTAGTACTTTTAATTTAATTTTTGGCGTTAATTTGTGCCGGGAGGACGTCTTTATCAATTCCGACGAATCCCATTTGGAGTAACCAACGGTGTTTCGTGTTTTCAAAGAGTAATCGACTCCATTATAACTACAGAAAATCTGCAAAGTGTCATCGCATATCTTGATGATGTTACAGTACGTGGAGAGAATCTAGCAAGTCATGACTTAAATCTGGAAGCATGTTTGACTGCTTTTAAGAAATATTCCCTTACATTATATAAAAATAAATGCAACTATAATAAAAGATCAATAAATCTGTTGGGATATACAATTGAAAACAAAACCTTAAAGCCTGATTCTGACAGATTAAAACCACTTTTAAATATACCTATTCCTCAAGATGCACCTAGTCTTCGAAGAGTTGTGGGCATGTTTTCTCATTATTCCAGATGGATACAAAACTTTTCTGATAAAATCAAAAGTCTAATCAATTGCAAAACTTTTCCGTTATCACCCACTATTGTTACCGATTTTGAAAAACTAAAAACTGATATAGCAAACTCAGTTTTATGTACAATAAACGAAAAAGAAACTTTAATTGTTAAAACTGATGCTTCAGATTTTGCGATTGCTGCTACTTTAAGCCAGAAAAAAGACATTCATCTGTAGAGAAAGAAGCATATGCTTGTATTGAAGCTTTAAGAAAGTGGAGACATTTTCTAATAGGACGTCATTTTAAACATATCACAGACCAAAAGTCGGTTTCTTATATGTTTAACACAAAACACTCCAGTAAAATAAAAAATGATAAGATTATGCGTTGGCGTTTAGAACTATCATGTTATAGTTATGACATTGTTTATAGACCTGGGAAATCTAATGCAGCTGCCTTTTCAAGAATCTGTAGTTCAAGTCAAAACAACAAATTATACGAATTACATCAGTCTTTATGCCATCCTGGAATAACCCGAATGTATCATTTTGTCAGAATTAGAAATTTACCGTATTCCATGGAAGATGTAAAACAAATGACATCTAAATGTCCTATTTGTGCTGAGATCAAACCTAGATTTCAAAAGAATGTGGGAGCTCATATAATAAAAGCAACTTCACCGTTTGAGAGACTAAACATTGATTTCAAAGGTCCGGTACCTAGTTCAAGCAAAAATGTATATATACTAACTATAGTCGATGAATTTCCAGATTTCTGTTCGCATTTCCATGCAAAGACACATCATCTACTACGGTTATAGAATGTCTAAATCATCTGTTTTCTTTATTTGAAATGCCAGCCTATATACATTCAGATCGTGGTACATCTTTTACTTCCAAAGAATTTTTGTCATACCTAGAGTTTCGAGGAATAGCTTCAAGTCGAACTACACCTTACAATCCTGAAGGGAATGGACAAGTAGAACGTTACAATGGTATAATATGGAAAGCTATAAATCTTGCAGTAAAATCCATAAATCTTAAGCCTACTCAATGGGAAATTGTTTTGCCAGATGCTTTACATTCTATAAGGAGTTTACTTTGCACAGCGACAAATTGTACTCCTCACGAACGACTATTTAATTACCAGAGACGATCGACTAGCGGCACCTCCGGCCCTTCATGGTTAAAGCTGTCAGATACTGTTTTATTAAGGAAAAGTATGCGTCAAAGAAAATACGATCCTCTAGTGGAAGAAGTCGAACTCGTAGAGGCCAATCCTGATTACGCACTAATTCGACATCAAGACGGAAGAGAAAATACAGTTTCTGTTAAATATCTAGCGCCAAGAGGAGATATTAATTTATTAGACTCAGAAGACGCAAAACCACCTTTAAACTTAGAACAACCTTTATTAACCTCAGGCGCCGAACAAACGAAGATTCAACCTAATACGGTTGAAACATATGACAATAACAATGGCGATGCTACAGTGGAGAAACAAAGATCTTCAAGACCAAGACAATCTCCCAAGTATTTGGCGGATTATGTAAAAAAATTAAGTATGGGAGAATGTAATATAATTGCTCTTTTAATCTTTACTGTATATTTTACCTGTTTTTCAAATTGATAATACCAGTTAGTTTTGTCAATGTTATATATGTCAAGTTCTACGAAATAAAGGCCTATTAAAGCAAAGGTTTATCATTACACTTTTGTAAAATAAAAAAGTAATTTAAAATGCTATTCTTTATAAATTTTCTAAACGACATTCTGCCTAATAATGAAAAATCAAGGTAGTTTACTCTTGGAAAAAACAATGGTTTTTAATATTTTGTACCCTGTATACAAAATCAACATTTTCTCTTGGTGTATTTTGTAACAAGCAAACATTTTTTCGGAAAAATCTTTTTCTACAAAAATTATTTTTTTATCCGTTTGTCCTCTTGTAAATCCCATCCGTTGGCAGTCTATAGATAACCCGGACTTTCTTTTATCTTTTATTTCCTTTCAACCTTTATAACTTTATAACTTTAAATTTGTAATTTAAAATTACTTAAAGAAATTATGCAAAATACATACTATTTCATTGATACTTTACCAGATATGCACTCTTCATTAACTAAAAAAAAATGATCATTCAGAAGAACAGTATATTTCTATTGAGATATCAACATGTTTACGTTTAACCCTATCTCAAAATTTGTTTAACGTCTATCTCTTAATTTTTTTAACTAAATTTATAATACGTTTTAAAAATTCTTTTATTTAAAAAAAAAACATACACTTTCAATTTGGCACCACAAAACGGCGCGCGCTCAATGAAAAATGTGAAGAGACACTTCGTTACTGAGTTCCAACGGTGCACGTTGTCAAAATTTAAAAAATCTAAAATTTCGCAATATCTTTTCGCTATATTTCGCAAATAATAGACTTTTGAAAAACAAGTTATTAGTGACTTTTTTATGACGTTTATGGTGACAATCTACAGGGATCCCTGGAGCTGAAGAACGCAGAGACATAAATCGAGGTAAAGTGCCGCCATTATTGTTGCTTGAATAATGTATGGTTTGGTTTATTTCTTTTTTAATAATTAAATAACACGCTTACAGTCTCGTGTTATTGAAGAAAATTGATTCTTTTAGATTTTTCTCCAATTCACAAACAAAATTAAAACTTAAGTTTTCTAGTTATATTACTTAACTAACCAGAAAATACTGGGTGTCCCCAAGGAATATAAACTTTTTAATAAGGAGAGGTCGATGTTTTATATTTGTCCGAAAATATAGGTTATGTTGGTGACGTCACCTCTTTGCCATAATATTTTTTTATGTGTCAAAATTAACCAAAATTTGCATAAAATAAAATAAAATCACTTAAAAAACATTTAAAAAAATGGTACTTTACCTTTAATAACGATTTAAACGTAAATTTCCTTTAAAAAGTATTCAAAGGTCAGTGACCCCTGTTTACAGGTTTAGAATCCTCTGTAACTGCAGTACTAATAACTACTCAATTTAACTATAAACGGCAAGAGGAGTGGGAGTCTGCGACGTCGATGCTACGGGAGTGTAAGACTAGTGTAAAACCGCGGCAGTGTAACCTAACTAATCGAAAGGAACAAGTAACCATAAATCGCCTCCGCATAGGTCACACAAACCTTACACATAGTTACCTTTTATCGAAAGAGAACCGGCGGTATGTGAACTGTGTGCAGTACCCCTAACTGTAAAACATATTTTAATGGAATGTTCAAAATTTACAGCAGAAAGACTTAAATATAAATTTAAAAACTCCCTTCAGGACATCTTAAACAACAACTTAACAGATACTATAAACTTTATTAAAGATTGTGGTTTGTTTAAGTCGATTTAAAGACATACCAGAACACAGTGTACTAAAATAAAATTAAACTAATTTACTGTCGATGTGCAAATAACCCTACGCGGTTGAAGCACTTTCTAATAAAAAAAAAAAAGTAAAAACTAAACATATATAAAAGTCCAATGTATAAAAAGCAAAAAATAACACCAAAACCGCAAAAAAGCTTCCAGTACGATTGTAAACAAAGAATTACGGGAACAGATTACGTCACAAAAATTAGTGAAAAGGGTTAAATGGGAGTGCTCCTTATTAAAAAGTTTATTTCCTTGGGGGTCCCAACTCTATTTATACACAAAATAACTTCACCCCTATACATAATAAAAAAGCTTAAAATAAAAAATGTTTTTGTTTGGAAAATATATTTATTTTATTGACAGTATAGTTATCTGTACAAGGTGTTAAAAATGTTTTTACTATTTATTAAGTTTTTTAAGTGAAACTTACAGTATTTTTGACAAATCATGACTATTTAATTGTATTGCTGATCTTTAGTATATCACTAGCATGTCGATATTATTATTAAAGGTAAAAAGTAAAGCGAAAAATAGTATTTCCTCTCTAATTAATTTAAAATAGTTTGGAGTGGCAGGTAACGTGATAACATGAAATTAATTATTTAAGATTTTAAATAATTATTTATTTACTTATTTTAAAAATCCTAAGAAATTCACGTATTTTAATAAAGAATTTAATAGCAAGTCAGAACTGGTCAAAACATTCAGGGCGTTCCATTTAAAAACACTTACTCGAGAATAAAAATTTTGTTTTCGAGACACTTAGTATATTTACCAATAATATATTTTTAAGATTACATTACTTACATTACATTACATTACAATACTGATTTCCTCGAAAAATATAATCTTTTTAATATTGTTATTGCAGTAGTATACATATGTATTTTTATGTTCTTTAATTTATCAAGGTTAGTTTATATTTATACTGGGAATAGGTTGCGACACATCCCCAACTTTTAGGCGGTTCGAGGTCGGGGACGCAAGAAAGGGCACTCCACGGAGAAAAGTTGGCAAGACTGGGTAAAATCAAAGCTGATGATCAATCCAGTGGTGTCTAGAATTTGCGCATTTTATTTTGCACTGTTTTGAAAGTTGTAATTCAAATGTTTTTTTATTTAAAGAAAAAGAATTTACGACTTAATAATAATTAAAAACGGTTGAGTAAACGGTTTTTCTTCTAATACAATAAACTGTATATCTCCGGCACTGAACAACATGGCCGAAAAATGGGAGGTGTGACGTCATAACACGTCAAAGCAATATTACCGAATTTCGCGACCCTATATAGACCGACTTTGTAATTTATCACTTTAATTTTTTCAAAATCTGCCATATAGGCTAATTTTAACTTTAGTGAAGTGACCTCTTAAACACGTGAAGCGTGTAATATGGTCACTGCAGTTAGTATTGAAATTACCGTACAGCACGACGCACAGTGCGGACAGAGATAGGGAGTTTGGGACAAAAATCAATATCTCAGTTAGTTTTTCAATAATTATTTTTTTATGTATATGTTATAAAATATAGTCCAACGATCAGATTAAGTGCAATTTTACATGACTTACGTGTTTGTTGAATTTTTTAAAATACAGTAAAATCTAAAATTTTATTGCCAAAAAATACACCTAAAAATAAATATAATATTTTTAAATTATTTTTGGTTTTTGTTGGATTTTATCATAAAAAAGGTAACAAATTAAAAAAAAATAAATACATTGTGTTTTGAAATAAAATTTACAATTAATTATCATGCAATGCATTCCAGAACGTTCAAAGCTTTAACGTATTTCTCCGTTTCCATAATACAGGGTATTTATTTAATCAGCATCGTAAATAGTTTATTTTCCATTTTTTAAAATTGCTTTGGATATTAAGATAAGACTTGCAAGTACCATGGTACACCAAAGGGTTAGTTCCAATGTGCGTAGGGTGTCAAGGCACCTTAGTTATGGTGAAGTTCGCTTGACATGTTACAAGTAGGCAAAGACTCAGCAATACCATGTGAAAAATAGGTATTTTTGAGCACCCAGCTGATTTGAACCTTTGTTTCTGGTCTGGCTGCAAAACAAAAGATGTGCTATCGACTTCTGCTTCTTCTTTTTCTACCGGTAGTGGAATTAAGCCATTTCACTGATACGACTCGTACCGCACCATCCTTGCCTGGGTGAACTTCTGTAATACGTGCTAATGGCCATTGGCTAGGGTTTATGTTGTTATCCTTTATTAACACCATTTGTCCTGGTTGAAGGTTGATCTGAGGTGATGCCCATATGTATCGTTGTTGAAGTCGGCTTAGATATTCGGTTGTCCACTTGTTCCAGATATCTGCGTTGATTTTCTGGATCAATCTCCACCTTTGCGACAGGCTAGCGTTAATACTCGTTGTAATTGGATCGGATGGGGAAACCATTTCCTTTCCAATCAGAAAGTGTAGTAAGGAGGGTAAAGGAGTAAGCACGAATTGGTCGTCTACATCATTGGATAACGGACACAATGGTCTTGAGTTTCAGGCATGCTTCGATTTGACATGTTAACGTGGTTAATTCTACGAATGTCAGTGTTGTTTCTCCAATGACTCTTCGTAGGTGATATTTCATTGATTTGACACCTGCTTCCCAAATACCGCCAAAGTGTGGCGATGCAGGTGGGATGAAGTGCCATTGGGTCCCGGTATTTGCTACAGAATCCTGAATTGTTGAGTGTTGTGTAAGCTTGTGCACCTCTTTTTCCAGAATATTGGCTGCTCCAACAAAATTTGTCCCGTTGTCACTATACATGTTAGAACATTGACCACGTCTTGACGTAAATCTTGTGTATGCAGCTAGAAAGGCGCTGGTTGTCATGTCGCTGACAACTTCCAAGTGGATTGCTTTTGTAGCGAGACATATGAATACCGCAATGTATCCTTTATAGGACTTATGGCCTCGTCCTTTGGTAGCTCTAATTTTTATTGGACCAGCGTAGTCGACACCTGTATTGTTAAATGGGGCGGTCGGTACTACTCGGGTCGCAGGCAATTGTCCCATCTGTTGTTCTCTCGTCTTGGCTTTGTAACGTATACACTTTACGCATTTGTTTAAGATAGTTCTTACGGCTCTCTTACCGTTGATAATCCAAAATTTCTTCCTTAAGTAGGCCAATGTTGCTTGATTTCCGCCATGTAGTATTTTTTGATGAGCATTCAGCAGGGTTGTATTTTAGTATTGTTGGGAATTATAATTGGATGTTTTTGGTCATATGTTACAAGCGCATTTTGCAGTCTTCCTCCCACTCGAAGCAGTTGATGTTGATCCAAGAACGGGCTCAAGTTCCACAACTTACTTGATTTGGACAAGGGTGTTTTATTCAACTATGCTTGATACTCTGTCCCGAATTCCTGGTGCTGAATAATTCTTAAGACCTGTACCAGAGTCTCGTTCAGTTCCCTTGGGGATAGAGAAGATGTGTGTCCTTTGTGCAAGACTCGTCTGCAGTATGATAGAACTCGTACTAGTCTGTCCCAACTGGAAAATTTCTCGAATATTTCTGTATTGAAGTTCGATTGACTGATGTGACAGTGGATTTGTCGTTTCGCTTCTTGGTTGGTTTCGAACTTTTGTTTACAAATTGGCAGCTGTTCTTGTAACCATGACGGTCCATTCCACCATAGACTATTTTTTGATAACTTTTCTGGATCTGTTC
Organism: Listronotus bonariensis; assembly: GCA_014170235.1. Classification (NCBI taxonomy): domain Eukaryota; kingdom Metazoa; phylum Arthropoda; class Insecta; order Coleoptera; family Curculionidae; genus Listronotus; species Listronotus bonariensis. Next base: position 190,772 of record JACEGR010000484.1, on the reverse strand, counting down.
CTCTGGAGATTAAGTCTGCTGGATTGTCATTTGTCTTGACGTGATTCCAATAATTGTGTGTTACGTTTTGGTTAATTTCTGATACTCTATTAGCCACGAATGTTTTCCATCGAGACACATCACCTTTGATCCAACCCAGGGTGATCATGGAATCTGTCCACGCGTACACAGGGACGTTCCCAATCTCCATTAATAAACATGTTTTTTCCAATAATTTTGCTAACAGTACAGCAGCGCATAGTTCTAGCCTAGGTAGAGTTGTCTATATTTTGATTGGAGCTACCTTTGATTTGGCATGTAACAGATTGACCGTAATTTTACCGTTTGTTATGATTCTGCTGTATATTACTGCTCCTTTCTGAGGCGTCACAGAACCCATGCAATTCTGTTTGCTCATCGTTATTGCGGCTCGTGTAGTTTATCCATCGAGGAATTCGAAGCATTCAGCTAACTCTCCTTGAACTGTTGAATCCCAACTTAGCTGTTGTACCCATATGTCTAGGATTAGTAGTTTTGCTCTAATAGTGATCGGAGCTAACCAGCCTAATGGATCAAATAGCTTTGCAATGTCGGAGAGTATTGTTCGTTTGGTGGCCAAATTGCCTGATGGTAATTGGACTCTGAATCTGAAGGTATCATCTGTAGGTGACCACAGTACTCCCAACGATTTCTGTACCTCATATTCCGTTAGTTCTTGTAACGCCTGTTCCCCATTCACTCTGTATGCGGACTCTTCTAACGACGGATGATTGCTTGACCATTTTCGAAGGTGAAATCCGGCCGTGCTCATTAACTGACGTAGCTCATTCTGTAGATGTAGTGCTGATTCCACATTTTCTGCACCCGAAAGTATGTCATCAACATAGAAGTCTCGAATAGTTCGTGCGCTTGCTATTGGATATCTTTCTTTTTCTTCGTAGCTAAATGTTGTAGAGTCTTGACAGCAAGATAGGGGGCTGCGTAGTTCCATACGTGACGTAGCTAAGTGTTGTAGAGTCTTGACAGCAAGATAGGGGGCTGCAGTAGTTCCATACGTGACAGTAGATAATTCATATTCACTCATTACCTGGGATTTTCTTTTTCTCCACAAGATTCTTTGAAATGGTCGATCATCAGAGTGTATTTGACGATACATTTTCTCGATATCAGCTGTGAAAACTATTTTATGCTTTCTCCAACGAAGTAAAATATCTGCCAAGTTCTGTTGAAGTCTCGGACCAGTATACATTGTGTTGTTTAAACTGATGCCTGTGGATGTTTTACTGGAGGCGTCAAATACAACTCTGAGTTTTGTAGTGGAGCTCGATTCCTTTATTACTGCCTGATGTGGTATATAATCTTTCCTCGATTTACTTCAGATGGAGACTTTCCTCATATGGCCTAGTTTTTCATATTCTTCCAAAAATTCTGCATACTGTTCCTTACGATCTGAATCATTCAGAACTTTTCTTTCCAAGTTTATTAGACGAGCACCTGCTCTTGGCTTGGAATGACCCAAACAATCAGGATTTGTTTTAAAGGAAATTCTTACTGTAAATCTGCCATCGGTGCCTCTGGTCGTATTTGTTTCGTAATGATTTTCACAAGATTCGTCGTCTTCTGAGATTTGTCTTTTTCCAGTTACTTCTTCGATTTCCCAAAATCTTGTTAGCTGTTTTTCCTCATCATATTAAGCTACCATACTAACGATTTCAATTGGCTGCTCTTTAGTAGAAATGGCTCCCGATATAACGCAACCTAATTCTGTGTTTTGCTTCAAAAGCCCGTTGTTGAATTTCTGCAGACCATTTAATATAATAGAAGCATATTTTTTGGCTCCAATTATTGCGTCTATCGGACCTGGCTGCATAAATATAGGGTCTGCCAGCATGTCATTCTTTAGCGATTCCGTATCCAATTCTAACTGCTGCCTTGGTGGTGTGTTAGCTTGGGAAGCACCAGCATGTTGATTGTGATCGAAAAATTACTTGGAAACCGTGGCCTAACGGGAACCTTTATGGACCATTTTGAGCTTTGTGGAACTCCTTTGCCTACGCCCGAGATTTGTGCTGCTATTTTTTTCGAGGTAGGCTTAAACGCTGCGCAGCTTCTTCTGTTATAAGCGAAGATTGTGATCCCTGATCGATCAATACTCGAAGTAATTGAGTTGAACTCTGTGTGGTAACTTGAACCACTGCTGTTGCTAATAATACGTTCTCCGTTTGGTCTTCTGAACAGTGAGTACTCGTATTTGATCTGTGTCCGCCATTCCATTGTTGTCGGTTGGAATTTTTCTGTTGAGTCGATGACCTGTCCATATGGAGAAGCGTGTGGTGGTGGCGTTTGCATATAGAGCATGTTGCTGCACTCTGACACTTGATTTTATAATCATGATTTAGGCAGTTCAAGCAGAGCCCCTTTTCCCGAATTTGGGATTCTCGCTCGTTTGGTGAGAGCTCTTTGAAGTCTTTGCAATGGTAAATGGCGTGGTTTGTTTTTTGCAAAACGCACAACTCTGATTGATGAACTTCAGTTTCTTTTCTATCGTTGAAGTTATAGTTTCAAGAGACTGGAATCGTCTCTCCAGAAACTCTATGAACTTATTGAAGTCTTGACACTCGTGTGGATGCTCAAGACTTTGGTCATACATTCTATTTGTCTCTGGATCCCACTTTCTTGATATGATGCGAATGATCATTGGTCCCCAGGACTTGGTATCAATTTTTAGGTTTTGAATACCTCTAAGACACTCTTTGGTAGTATCATGTAATTGCTTGATTACTTCTCCGTTTTCAGTACTGCTCTTTGGCAAATCTAAAATTTTGTCTACTAATTTGGATACCAGCAACCTTTTGTTTTCAAATCTTTTTGCAAAATTTCCCATCCGGTTCGAAGGACCAATGTGCGTAGGGTGTCAAGGCACCTTAGTTAATTGTAGATGGTTGTATCCAGACAGTGCCCTGGATACGGGGATGTCACTGATAGAGCTATTTAATGCTGAAAGATTATGGCTCCGGTGCAGTGTTGAATGATACACAACATGATAGTTAATGCATGTCTTTATTAATTTACCTCGTATATTTATACTATTTACAATTGCAAAGTCAGCGGTTTAATATTGGCGAGATAATTATTATGAAAGTGTTTACATATTATATGTTTTGAAATGGATCTAGGTCAGTAGTACTTGCTAACAATGGTAAATTAAATACGAGTGAATTATTTTTTAACTAATAGATTATAATAAAACATGGAAAAAAATGGCGGTTAGATAATACGAAATATTTTATAAAGATCTTAAAACTGGATATTGGAAAAAGGAAATTTTAAGAGCAAAATTAATTTTGGTTAAAAGAACCTTGGAAGGACCCAAAAATGCCTTACAAAGGCAAGGTTCTGACGCACTGTTTGTAAAAAAATAGTTTATTTATTAGTGGTTTATTTTATTTTTATTCGATTTGTAGTAATTTTTTAAAAAGCATCTTCTTGAAATAAAGTGAAAAATTAAATACTAAAAATACGAGTATTTTACGGTGGCTAGTTTAAATATAATTTTTAACGATTCACTACATAAGCCAAAACTCATCTACTACTTTAACAGGTTTGATGTGATAAATACAAAATAAAGTTACAGAGACAAAAAATACCCTTCACCCCGTATCGTAAAAATTAAACGTTTCTCTTCTCATGTTTATATTTTTTTGTACATTTTTAGGTGCATTATTTATTTAATAGTATTTTGTAACACCTGTTAACAAATAAAGCTAATAAACTTTCGAGTTTGAGATTTGAATAATTTTTGGTGCTAGATTTTTTGAGTGCAGACTACAAAATAAATCCTTCTTTCAGTTTACGTTTTAGCAAATCTTTAACCCCTCCCCCTTTTTTTTATCGTTTTCAAAAATGCAGCAGAAAAATTTGCTTGGAGTGTTTTACGACTTGGCGCTTTTAAAAGTACATTTCGTTTCGGCTTCATTGTTTCCATTTTTTAGAATCTTGAAATAACTTAAGGATATCTAATCATCAATGTTTTTTTACAAAGTAATATTCGGTTTGTAGCAATTATTTATTTTTTTTAAGAAATATTGCTTTCATTTTTGAATTTCGTAAAACGATAATCATTTATGCAGTAAATACTTATTTTTAATCGTTAGAAAAAATTGAACATATAAACTGGGGTTTTAAAAATATTTTAAATAAATACTTCAGGTGTTTTAGTCGGCACATTTTTGATCATCCTAAATTTTGATTAGACCTATTAAAAATCGCACAAGTTTGCACAGTTTAAGTTTATTACGGGTAGTTAGGTAATTTATTTAGAAAAATGACTTTATACATGTTTTTTGCTACTAGCGGCTTTTTTTTCCCAGGGAGCCGTCTGCATGTCCGGTGGCACTGCAGCCTGAAGGCTTATTGTACCAAACTCCCGTTTTATTGTACCCATTCCAGTACCCTAGTTTCTTGAAGAAGGCGGTATATGCTGGGTGCGTACCATATGTTTCCGGGGGCACTCTAATATCCCCGAAGATTGCCTGTCTTTTGTGATCCAGTGCCTCACACTGTGACAGTATGTGGGATACTGTTTCGGTCTCTGCTCCACATAATCTGCAGTCCAGATCTCCGTTGTATAATCCCATTTTATTTAGGTGTTCTTTCACTGGAGCATGTCCGGTGAGGAAACCTGTGATCGTTATTAGCTGATTCCTACCCATTTTGAGTAGTTCTTTAGCTCTTTTTGTGCATGGTCCACCGATGTATATTTTCCCATGCATGTGTTGAGGAAGCCTTTCCCAGTGCAGTCTTTGCTGGTCCTTTACCCAGTTTTGTACCGCACTCCGGAAGGTACTCTTTGGCACTCCAAGGACTGGTTCTGGCCCGAGGTATGTCGTGGCTGACCCCCTTCTAGCCAGTTCGTCTGCGTTTTCATTGCCTCGAATTCCGCAATGCCCTGGCACCCACATCAACCTCGTGTTGTTGGGTTCCGCCAGTTCCCTGAGTTCCTCGAGGCATTCTAGTACCAGCCAAGACGATACCTTGGGATTAATTAGTGCACCAAGGGCTGCTTGACTATCCGTAAGAATATTGATTGTACAATTTGTGCGGGGCCTTTGGTTGTTAATCCTGGCACATTGTAAGATCGCAAAAATTTCTGCTTGAAATACAGAGGCGTGGTTTCCCAGTGGAAAGGTCAAACGAGTGTTTCCCATCTCACTGTAGACACCTGCTCCTGACCCTTCTTCGGTTTTGGACCTGGAGTCTGAAATTTTCGTTTGCCCAGTTCTCCCTTGGGTGTATTGTCACCTGAAAGGGTCTTCTGGGTACGATTTGTGGGGTCATATAGTCTGTCCTCATATCCATTATGGGACTCCTTATGATATTTTTTATTTCCATGTGTCCTGATCTAACTTTTGTGTTGCTCAGGTTGTGTTTCAGTCTGTATACCCCCATTCTCGCCTCCCCTTGTACCACTATATGCAGTGGCGGGAGGTCAAGTAGGGTCTCCAAGACCGCTGTTGGTGTACTTTTAATGCATTCCGCTATGCCAAGGCAGGCTAGTCTTTGCACCTTGCTCAGCCGAAGCATAGCCGTGTGCTGTCTGGTCTTGGTCCACCAAACAATGGATGCATATGTTATGGCTGGTTTCACCACAGTATTGTACAACCAGTGAACCATTTGTGGTCTTAGTCCCCACGTTTTGCCATAGGTTCTGCGAGCCAGAATTAATGCTATTTCCGCTCTTTTGAGTACTTTGTCCAAATGGCGGTTCCAGGTGAGTTTTGAGTCCAATATAACCCCCAAATACTTAACCTCCCCCATCATTGGTATTTCAGTGCCTTGAAGATTAAGAGAACCCAACCCCTCTAGTTTTCTTCTTTTTGTGAAAGGCACTATTCTGGATTTGGTTGGACTGATTTTTAAACCAACCTCTTCCGTCCAAGTAGCTACTATATTCAGAGCCTGTTGCATTCGCTCTTTGACCGTAGTATTGAATTTGCCCTGGCATACAATGACTATGTCATCCGCATACCCTAAAACTTCATGGTTGTTGCTCTTAAGCCTGTCTATCAGCCCGTCCACAACAAGGTTCCAGAGAAGGGGAGATAATACTCCCCCTGTGGACATCCCCTTGCTACCCGCGCCGACAGAGTTTCACCCAAGAGTGTCGAGTGGATCACACGGTCTTTTAGCATGCAGCCTATCCATCTGCAGCATGTTTCGTCAACTTGCCTGTGACGAATCGCCCTTCTGATCACTTCAAAAGAGGTGTTGTCAAATGCGCCCTCTATATCGAGAAAAGCTCCCAACAACACCTCTTTGTTTTCCAGAACGTACTCCACCCTTTGTACAAGGTCATGGAGTGCCGTTTCCGTTGACAAACCTGCTGTGTATGCATATTGGGCCTTGTGTAGTGGTCTGTTTACCAAGACACCCCCTCTAATATGCATATCTACCAGTTTCTCAAGTGTCTTTAGTACAAACGACATAAGACTTATTGCTCTTAGGGACTTTGCTTTATCCTGTCCTGACTTGCCAGGTTTAGGAATAAAGACCACCCTAATGTGCCCCAGACTTTTGGTATGTATCCCAGTCCTAAACTTGCTCTGAGAATCGTGCAAAGCCTGGTGTATAATGTTATGTCGCCTTTCTGCAACATAACCGGATAGATCCCGTCAGGACCTGGTGATTTAAATGGTTCAAAGGAATCTATCGCCCATTTTAACTTGCTTTGATTTACCACTTCTTTTGCCACTCGCAAATTTTCCCCAGTACCTCTTCTTGGTATCGGGTCTAAATAGTGCTCAGTGTCTGGTGGTAAATCAATTATTTCGCACCCAGGAAAGTGCACTCCGAAAAGTTCTTCTAGTGTTTCCTTTCCGTTTTGTGTGTACCCCCTGTTCGTTTCTCTAGAGAGTTAATTGTTCTTTGAGGGTCCTTAGAAAGGATTTTTGGAGCCGAGCACATTCTGGAGTCTGTTCTACCTTCTCACAGTGCTTTCTCCATGAGTTCCTTTTTGCTTCCCTCAAAGCTTTGCTATAGCCAGTCAGGGTCTCGCGGTACTCGTCCCACTCCCCTGTTTTTGGGCTTTATTATATTTTTTTCTGGTTTCTGCCCTTACTTTTGAGAGATCTGTATTCCACCAGGGCACATTCCTGTTGGATTTCCTTGCAGTTTCGGGACAGTTTTGGTTGAAGGCAGTCAGGATTGCGTCCTGCAGCTGCTCCGCTGCGAGGTCCAGATCTGCCGTATTACTTATCGACTTTTTCACTCGTTCTAATCCATGTTTTGGGTCTGCTTGATAAGCTTCCCAATTGGTTTTCCGAGGATTTCGATAGGTTTCTATTTCAGGACTATGACCTGAAATTGTGAAGCTAATGTGCCTGTGGTCTGAGCAACTCACCTCATCAGTCACATGCCAATTCTTAACAAAACTACTTATAAAAGTAGTTGAGATTGTTATATCTAATACCTCCTTCCTGTTAATGGTTACAAAGGTAGGTTTATTTCCTACATTTAAAATGTCTAAATTATTTGCCATTATAAATTGTAGTAGTGACTCACCTCTTTGGTTGGTGTCCGTGCTTCCCCAGGTCTGGTGGTGTGCGTTTGCATCGCTGCCGATGATGAGATGCGATCCATTGCCTCTGCATTCTCTCACCAGTCTTTCTACCTCCCTGGTTGGCGGCTGTTCGGGATCATCACTTGGCAGATAGGCCGTACCGAGGACCATTTCCCTCGTTCCTTCTGCCGTGTTGATCCTTATCTTTACCGTAGTTAGGTCCCTGAAACAGAAATTATTTAAGGGCAGTACCTTAATATTATTTCTAACTAAAATACAGGTCTTAGGGACCTGGGTGGATCTGCAGTAAATGAGCTCTCCACCTACCCCCGTAAGGCCTCTAATTTTGCCCTGGTTTACCCAGGGTTCTTGTATGAGGGCCACATCATATTCCCTCATTGATTTTGTAAGGACCGCTGATGCAGCCTTACTGTGTTGGAGGTTGATCTGGGTTACTCGAATCCCCTCCATCAGGTCCCCGAATCACCCTGAAAGTTACCGTTCCCAAGCCATAAAATAACCTGAAACGGGCTGCTTCCAGGACCTTGTAGGTGGCCTCGTTGATGGAGAAGGTCAGTGTTTGGCCCCCTTCGCCCATCTTTTTGCTTTTAAGCAGCCAGTCCCCCGTCTCCAAACCAGGGTTTTGGACCGCGAGGCGGTCCCTGACCACTTTCTCCTCTGTGCCTGCTCCCGGTACAAACACAAGGACTATGGGCCTCTTCGGGAGGTCCTTTGATTCGACGACTGTCAAATCAGCCCCCTCCCAAAGTTGTCCCAGCCCCGCACCGTCTCAGTGAGCCAGGCCTTGGTACGCGCATTTGCGCAGGTCATCCACAGAACCCCCGCGCTAAATGTGGTTCTCACAAACTGAAGCCTGTCCTGACTTCCCCCAGGGGTGTCAAAGACAGCCTGCTCCAGCCTGCTTCTGATCAGGCCTGCTTGATCCTGATTCAGGGTGGTATCAGGATGGCGCCGGTCTATGACAGCCATACTGATGCCTATTGTAGCATCCCTATAAGAGCCGGTATGCGCGCTTGCGCCCCTGCTCTTTTAAGGATTTTTGTTGGTGGAGTGCTCGAGTCAGACAAAGGTCTTTTAGTGCCCGTTGTCTTCGTCTTCTCCCCCACCTTTGATTTAGGTAACGTCGGTCCTTTGCCAGCCTTAGCCGGACCTGTTCCCAGCTTAGCCTGACTTGTACCCGACTTGCCCGGTCCTGCTCCCGGTTCATCACCTTTTTGTTGTTGTTTTTGCCGGACATTTGGTATGGACTCTTTCGAGTCCACGTACCGGCTGCCATTTTTTGGGCCTTAAGAAGTTTCCTTCCTTGGGCCCCGCTTAATTTCTTGGTTTTGAGATCTATTTGATTTAGATCCCCAGTGACCTTGTCCACTTCAGGAGTGGAGTCCGTTGCCTTGGCAGCCCCTCCATTATCCTAAGAGGAGTCCGTAGCCGAGGCTACTCCTCCTTCTTGGACACTTTGGAAGGAGTCCGCAGCCGAAGTTGCCCCTTCTTCCGTTACTGTTGAAGAGTCGCTCATTTCTGAGTCCTCCTCGGGTTTTTATTTCTACTTGTGTCCATATAGTTCCCACGAGTAGCTAGGGAAAGTGCAGTCGCCCTTGCCAGAGCCCCGCATAGCAAGGGAAGGCTAGTAAAACCGGGGTGCGCCTGGTGCCCCGGAGTCTGCATAATCGTAACCAACTTACCCTTTGGCCCCTCAGTCGAGCTTTGTCAACTACGCCAAATCTTCGGCTTACGCTGTTCCACCTTGATTTGAGGGGTTTTTATTGTGGTTTCCATTCACTTGGCCGGCCGGTTAAGGCAAGCCCCCACACCCCCTGGTTTTACCTCATCAACTACCATTCCAAGGGGTACGGTATGTGGGTGGGTGTCCCGTTTAGTTACCCTTGCCCACCCCATGCAGGAGCAGTTGCTCCAGTCTGGGTTAGGCAAAGGCTTAAGCCCTCTCACCACGACAAGGTTACCCCCAAACACCGTCCCAGGGTACTGAGACCATGTCTGAGGTGTTGGGACACCCGCGAAAGGGGTTGCTTAGCGGCTACTAAGGGCACTAATAATTTTTTTGTATAGGGTGGTGCGATTTCGACTGTTTGAACAGGAAACTCGTATTTCCTGACCAGATAGAAAAAAATTGACATTGGGCTCGATTTTCGAAATTAGATGAATAGTGAAAACCGCATCCCGAAATCTTGATCGGTATCCCAGATATAAGGCGTTTTTCACTTTTAAGCGATTTTGAAAAAATTCGTGAGTCCCTTTTGAAAACTTCCCAAAACGGTGTAAACATTCTTAAGGCACTTTTTTGGATGAAATCCATTGGACTACTCAGCTTTTTAAAATTATTTCTAGTTTCGTTGAAAATATATAAAGCTTAGTTTTTTTAAATATAAATTATAGTTGGCCATGATCTCAAAAAATTGCTTATTTTTTTCTCTTACCAATTATATATTATTATTTATACTTATCTTTGAAATTGAGCGAGATATTTAAGTTTTTTTAGTAGCTTAGCTATAATAGGCCATGGAAAAAAATCGGCACTTGTCAAAGGCAGGTAAATAGCATACCAGTTGTTTCATTTTTGGTAAAGTAGGCCATGCAAACATGAGTTATGTCACACCCTGTCCACATAACATGCTGACGACATTATTTTTCTATTGTAATATGCTTTATCATCAGTTCCCAGTCGTCACGTTGCCATCGAACCCTTGTATTAGAGTTAGTCAGAGTTTAGATTTTTAGCCTTTAACATATGTATTAGTAACAAGTATAATTTTGTAATTTTAATTTAATAAAAGTATTTTATTAAATTTAATTTAATTATAAGATAATTTCTGGTCGCCATTAGTTAACTGGCGCAGTCGGTAGTTCCGCTAGTGTTGTTTTTGCATCGAGCAAAATCAATTTTCGTTTCTACGATTAGACTATCGGACGAACACAGTGACTTTTGTTCGTGAAGGTGTTTTTTAAAAAATCAAAAATCCAATTCATCGAGGACTGTCCAACCACCCATTAACGGCAAAATCACGAGGAGGGAACAAGATTGTCCTTTCCGCAAGACGTCTCGAGAGGAGCAGACACACATCGCTGGGTTCTTTCAAGGCATCTTATAGTTTGGCAATGACCAGAATCTTCCTAGTTATGTAAGTGCAATTTCAATGTCAGCAGATGATTTGTTAAATACGCTAAAAAAATTAAATATTAACATTAATCCTTCAACTGACTCTGACTCTACTTCCCAATCCCATACGAAAGTAACAGATAGATTAATTAATTTAATAGGTCAGCAAAATTTTGAATCTAATAGCTTAGATGTCCAAAACTTGGGCAATAAACCCCAATTTAACTTTGAAATTTTTAAACTCGAAAATTTAATTTCTTCAAGCGAAGAAACAGATTCAAATCTTAGTGATAGTAGTAATTTAGAATTAGATAATATAAATTTAAGTACAAAAAGAAATTTAAATATGGCAAATGTATTTAAGTCAGAATATTTAAGTTGCGTTCCAACTTTTGATGGCAACCCAACCGAATTAAATAGATTTTTGGCAACTTTTAATTCACTGATTACTAACTTTTACTATGCCGCTAACCCAGAATGTTTTTAAAATAAATTTCTATAAAATTCATTAATAAGTAAATTAACAGGAAACGCCCGCTTGGTCGTAAATATTCAAAATGTTACGACGTGGGCTGCTCTTCAGGAAACCCTCTATAGAAATTTTGCAGATAGGCGCGACGAAAGTTGCTTAAATAGAGACTTAGTTATGCTAAAACAATTGCCAAACGAATCTCCTCAAAATTTTTACGATAAATGTCTTGAATTATTAAATTTACTTGTAAGCTACGTAGATGCACACGAAGATGCGAATACAGCTACCATAAAGCGTACCTTATATCAAAATTTAGCTTTAAAAACATTCTTATCTGGTCTCAGGGAACCGTTAGGAACAACCATTAGGTGTATGCGCCCAAATAGTCTAGCGGACGCCATACAATTTGTAATTCAAGAAGGAAACGTTAAATATTTTCAGAATAATTATAAATCGCAAACAAAAAATGTCTTTAATAAGCAAACTACACCAAATCAATATAATAGATATGATAATTTAAATACAAATTTTCAAAATTTACCATTAAATAATCATTTGCAACAATTTAGACCAACTTTCCCCTTTAATCCTTACACTAATAACAATCAATTTCGGCAAAGTTTCCCATCGCAGCCAATCCCAATAAGACCAAATCCCAATTTTAGACCACAAAAATTTTTCACAAATTCAGAAGTTTTTGGAAGACCGCAAGGTCAACAAAACGTCTTTAAACCTAACCAAAACAAACCTTTACCTACCCCAACTCCAATGAGCACCACAACTAGACAAACTTTTAAACCAAACCCTTCTAGTCCAACACCTATGAGTATGTCATATAGACAAACCTTTAAACCTGGTCCATCGTATCACCCAAAATTAAATTACGTTGCAGAAGAATTATTTAACACTGAGACAAACCCGTGCTCTCAAGAATATGACCCATATAATAATTACAACCATGACTCCGTACTACGAAGATAATTCATCCGACCTGCAAGGTTATTCACATAGTGAAACGGATGAATATTATAATACAGAGTCGCAGACTGAAAACGATACTCGGTATGAAAATTTTCAGGATGTTCCGCAGGAAAATCCGGAAATATGACAAATCAATTAATATGCTTAAATAACATCAATGCGAGTGAACTTTCCTTTATTAATTTTCCCGAACATAACCTTAAATTTTTAATTGACTCTGGTTCTACGAAATCTTTTATTAACCCAAATTTAGCATTTAAATATTTTCCAAATTGTGTTAAAAATTACCCATTTATTGTATCTACAGTTTTTCAAAATTCGGCGCATCAGTATAGTGCTATGATTCCAGCATCCAAAATTTTTAATTTGCCCGAAAAAACGAATTTAAAATTTTTTCTGTTTAAGTTTCATAACGTTTTTGATGGATTAATTGGTCTAGATAATTTCAAAATTTTGAAAGCTAATCTAAATTTTAACCAAGGGTATTTAGTCACCCCGTATACCAAAATAAAATTATCTTTTCATAAAACTCAAACTGAATTAAATTGCATTACCATCGCTCCACGATGCGAGCAAATAATACAAGTAAAAACCTCTATTAAAAATGGCGAAATTATCATCCCTCACCAAAAATTTCATAATTGCGAAATCCCGGAATGTTTAACCATAGCACGAAACGGAAAAGCATTAACCTCTATTTTGAATAACACTTGTGAACCCATTATCTTAGACTTTTCGGAACCTTTAGAAGTAGAAAAATTTTGTAGACAAGATTTACAAAAAATTGATTTAAATAACTTCGATGACACCTCTAAACATAAATTAGATTTATCTCAAATTCGTACTGATCATTTAAACCCGGAAGAAAAAAATGCAATACTTAAATTATGTTCTAAATTTTCTGATATATTTTACCAAGAAGGTACACCACTGACTTTTACAAGCAAAATAAAACATCATATTAGGACTACTGACGAAGTCCCTGTTTATTCAAAAACATATAGGTATCCCTTTATTCATAAAAAAGAGGTAGAAAGCCAAATAAATAAAATGTTAAATCAAAATATAATAAGACCTAGTTGTTCGCCCTGGTCTTCACCACTTTGGGTAGTACCAAAGAAAAAAGACGCTTCTGGCAAGCAGAAGTGGAGAGTAGTTTTGGACTTTAGGGCACTGAACCTTAAGAGTTTGGACGATAAGTACCCATTACCAAACATAACTGACCTTCTTGACAAGTTAGGAAAGTGTCAGTATTTTACAACACTTGATTTGGCCAGCGGGTTTCATCAAATAGAAATGAATGAAGCCGATATTCCTAAAACCGCGTTTAGTACCGAAAACGGACATTAACGAATTTCTGCGTATGCCATTTGGGCTCAAAAACGCCCCCGCAACCTTTCAACGCGTCATGGATAACATCCTACGCGGCATTACTAACGAAAAATGCGCAGTATATCTCGACGACATAATTGTTTTTTCAAGTTCTCTTCAAGAACACATCGTAAAGTTAACAGAAGTTTTTACGCGTTTAAGAGAATCAAATTACAAAATTCAATTAGACAAATCGGAATTTCTCAGAAGGGAAGTAGCTTATTTAGGACAAGTTGTTACTCCCGAAGGTGTTAAACCTAATCCGGACAAAATAAGCGCGATTAAAAAATATCCCGTTCCAAAAACTACAAAACAAATTAAAGGATTTTTAGGCCTCCTCGGTTACTACCGTCGTTTTATTGATAACTTTGCAAAACTTACGAAACCATTGACAAAATGTCTCAAAAAAGGTGCCAAAATAGTGCACAACGACGAATTTTTATCTTGTTTTGAAAAATGTAAAAATTTACTAATAAATGAACCTATACTACAATACCCGGACTTCTCAAAACCTTTTAATTTAACTTGCGACGCTAGCAATGTTGCCCTCGGATGCGTACTTAGCCAAGGCCCTATAGGTAAGGACTTACCAATTGCGTATGCTTCGAGAACACTGAACGATTCAGAACAAAGTTACTCAACTATTGAAAGAGTGTCTCTGACTAGTTTGGGCTACTAAGTATTTTCGTCCGTATTTATATGGTAGAAAATTTAATATAACAGATCATAAACCACTTCAGTGGCTTTTCTCATTAAAAGACCCTAATTCCAAATTACTTAGGTGGCGTATCAAACTTGAGGAATTCGATTACAAAATAATTTATAAAAAGGAAGTCTGAATACTAACGCAGACAGTTTAAGCCGTATCGAATTACACATTAAAGAAACCGAAAATACTTTTGATTTAGGTAAATTTGCCAATGAAGTTACCCAAAATCTTAATAAAAATTTAACCGAAAATCAAATTCCCCAAACTTCAACCGATAACTTAAATATTCAAAACAACGAAAATGACAATTTAGATAAAATATCTGTAATAGCACAAGCAGATGATAACGACATATCAAATAACCAAGACGAACCCGACGACAACACAATACACTGGAACGCCTTTTATTTTATTTTTCTCATCATAAAGTACCAAAACAAATTATAGTGGATAACGGTGCAGAATTTAAGAACGCAGTAGTTACTGAACTTTTACAGTTACATAAAATAAAAATAAATTTTTGTTCACCCCAATTCCCCCAATCTAACGGACTAATAGAACGACTACATTCAACTCTTTCTGAACATATACGCTTACTTAATAACCAAGAATTTAGTAAAACACCTACCGCGCAAAAAATGATATATGCTATATTAGCCTATAACTATTCAATAAATCAAAGTACAAAAATGAAACCTATAGATATAATTAACGGACATATTACCAACGACAACCCATTTGACATTAATATTGACCAAGTACTACTTAGTGATTATATTAATGATCATAAACAAAAAACAAAATTACTTTATTCCCAAATAAACGAAAAACTTATAACCGGCAAAGAAAAATTAATAGGTAAAATCAATGAAAATAGAGAAGACCCCGAAATATTTAAACCTGACGAAAATGTCTATATTAAAAAACACATCAGACAGAAAAATGCTGATAAATTCGCAAAACCCACCAAGCTTATTTCCGTGAATAAAAACCGCAAAACTGCTAAAACAAGTTCTCACGAAAAAGTACACCTTGAAAATATAAAACGACCGTTAAGAAAAAGATATAGTTTTGTTTAATAATTACTTTAATTTCTTTTCAGGGTAATTCTTTATATAACACTCGGATTTGAAGAAAAAATTACCGTTAGAAAAATAACTGATAATCCAGGCATAATTCCATTTAAATTAGGAAATGCAAAAGTGCAAGAATTTACTTACACCTTACTTTATTATTACGATCTTAATCCAATAATTTTAGAAATTAATAAATTATACATTAAATCTAAAAATATATCATTTACAATAAATAATCACAAGGAATACTCCTTTGAAACTTCAAACTATTTTAAAATTTTACAACTTATTCAAGACAGGGTTGAAACAAAAATAAAACAAATTATTCCTCACCCAAATAGGATAAAACGAGGCTTAATAAATGCATTAGGATCAATTTTTAAATCTATTACGGGAAACTTAGATGCTTCCGACGGAGAAAAGTACGAAAAACTTATTGCTGAATTACAAAATAATCAAAATAACTTAGCGGGGAACATTTTAAAATAAAACGCAATATCATTAAATATTATAAATAAATTTAATTCAACTATTCAAAAAATTAGTCATAACGAAAAACTGTTGGAATCCAAATTAAATCAAATAGGTTTAATAATACAAAAAACTACTTTTAGAGAAAACGCTGCTATCATTAAGGGTGTATTGAATCAAATAATTAATATTTACGAAATTATCGACTCCACTCTACAAGATATAGAAAACTCTATAGCTTTTTCTAAACTAAAAACTATGCATCCTAGTATAATAAAAACAGAAGATCTTTATTTCGAATTATTAAATATACAAAAACAAGTTGGACTCAATCAAATGCCTTTAGAAAATACCTTACTTTACGAAAAATTAATTAATTTAAATTGTTTTATTTTTAATAACAAAATAACATATCTGTTACAAATCCCAATAACATTTCCAAAAACTTTAACTACCATCACCTTTATTCTATCCCAGTAATGAGAAAGAGTCTGTTTAAGGTTATTATTCCGCGAAATAAATTTCTCTTAAAAAATGAATTGCACTACACATGTCGAAATGAAGAATGCCTAGAGGTCAAAGCCCACTACTATGTTTGTGACAAGATGGACCTGCAAGACATCAAAGATGACAGCCCCTGCACCGTCAAACTTCTAGATGCCACCAAGGACACCTCTACCTGTCACCAAATAGAAATAAAAATCTCCAAGCCTATCATTAAACAACTGGATTCTGCCGAGCAATGGACCTTTATCCTGCCGGAAGAAGAAATTGTTAAACTTAAATGTAACCAACAAGAAGAAAGTCAAAAGCTCTTTGGTACCTACCTAATCAATATACCAAATAGTTGCCAAGTTACAATTCACCAAGAAGTATTTATCAATAACCAAAAACAAATATTGATTAATCAACCAATATTTTTCCCAGATTTGGACAATACCATCGAAATACAACCAAGCCTAAATATCAGTGCCGTTTTACAAGAAATTATACTAGATGGACTACACGAACTAAAAACCTAATTAAAGAAAACCAACCCCAGCTGTTCTACAAAAATTTATCAATTTACCCCAGCACTTGGACCATTGTAATTTATGCAATAATAATCCTCTGCGCAGCCCAATATGTTTAAAAAAACTGAAGAAAAGAAACTTCCAGAAACCAAAAGTCAATGCCAACGCAGAAGAACAAGAGTTTGAACTTCAAGATGTTCAACTACCTCGATGACCGTGGAGTTGAATCTCAGGAGGGAGGAGTTATGTCACACCCTGTCCACATAACATGCTGACGACATTATTTTTCTATTCTAATTCCTATTATTGTAATATGCTTTATCATCAGTTCCCAGTCGTCACGTTGCCATCGAACCCTTGTATTAGATTTAGTCAGAGTTTAGATTTTTAGCCTTTAACATATGTATTAGTAACAAGTATAATTTTGTAATTTTAATTTAATAAAAGTATTTTTTAAAAAGATAATTTCTGGTCGCCATTAGTTAACTCATGTCAACTATTAAACACAGACTAAAATAAAATCAATTAAATTACAAACTTTATATTTATAAACATATTATAATAAAATAATTAAACGGGTTTAAAGGAAAACCAGAACCTATGGAAAAACTTAATTCAAAGTAGATGTTTAAAGTTGGCTCCTTTTTTCCTAATACATAATAAACACCTTTTTTTTCCACTGCATTACAAGCGTTCATCTTTCATTAAAAAAATGGGGACCTAAAAATCGACCACCAAAATCCTAACCCAAATATTGAAACCTTGCCGTCCTTGTCTGTTTACGGGCACTATAACATGTGGGTTTTCTCTAGCCCAATAATATGAATTATATATCCCTGAATTATCTATTCGGGTTTCATCTGTCCGGATAACGTTCATATGGAAGTTATTGTTCAATCTGCACTGATTCACATACCACTCACAAATTGTAACCCTTCTTTGGAAATCTCCATTCTGAAGATGATGTAGTCTTCTTACTCTATACGGTTTAAATTTGTGCTTTTCAAGGGTTTTTAAAACTTTAGCTTGCTCAACATCTGTTACCTCAGCTACCGATCAATGAGACGTGTTAGAATGGTCTAAAACCTCACATTTGGTTCCTGAATTTCACTTTCATCATCAATTGCATACGTTCTTGAAACTTCCGTAATTTGTTAAATTTGATTTCAGAATTGAAAGAGTCTTTTATCTGGATGACGACGTTCAGAAAATCTATTCAAATATAAGTTCTTTATTAGATTTTTGATTTTCCTTATGGTTTTCGAGATACCCTGTAAAACCATCGAAAATGAAACACCCTGTACGCCACTGGCTTTTTATGTAGTTTTTATAATTTTTTCCTGTAAAGCAACTAAAAATATAACTTTTTAGTACATTTTTTAATATCTGGCTTAATATTTGGTATATTTAAAAAAACATACTTTTTAAAAAATAATTAACGCCCTGTATCTTAGAAACGAAGCTGCTCGGACATATGTTTATAGAAACTTTTCTTTATAAAATGACATAAGAAATCATCCTTTAAAGTTTGGAACCGTAGTTAGGAGATAACAGACAAACAAGTCATTTTTAAGCCACCTGGTACATCCAACCTTTAAATATTTGTGTGAAAATGTATTTTCCTATCAAGCAGCACTTTTTATGAAGAGACGCTTTATTCCGTACAGGTAATAATAAAAAAGTTTTCCATTTGGTAAGAACTTTCGAAGACATGCTGTATATTTTCTGTGGCTCGTTAGCATATCCCAAAAGAGCAGTCGTAAAAAAATTAAAGACGATTAAAACTATTTTCATGGCCACTTAACTCAAAATTAACCATTTTAGGCCTAATTATGGCACTATAGATTAAAATTTAAAAAAAAAATAAAAGCAGAAGTGTCAGAAAATGACACATGGGGTGTCAGTGTATTTGGAGTGTTGTATTGTCTTGAAATATGCTAAAATTTACCAGTGGTGTCATTTTAAATTTAAAAGTGATAGTCATTTTCGGTTAAACCGAAAGTGATAGAAAATTACTGAATATTTCAACCAATGCATAATTATTTCAAATATTAATGTACCAAATTTCATTTTTATATCTCAAAAGATAAATGAGACAGGAACTAGCACTTTAACATCTCAACTTTCTTGTAATTTTTATACATTTTTGCAATCCTCTCTTTTCCATGGCCTACTATAGCAAAAATTAAAAAACTGAAATATCTCGCTGAATTTTAAAGATAAGTATGAATAATAATATATCATTGGAAAGAGCACAAAATAATCAATTTTTATTTAAAAAACTAAGCTTTATATGTTTTTAACGAAACTAGAAACAATTTTAAACATCTGAGTAGTCCAATGGATTCCACCCAAAAAAGTGCCTGAAGAATGTTTACACCGTTCTGGGACATTTTCAAAACTGACGGTGTTACGAATTTTATTCAAAATGGCCAAAAAATTAAAAACGCCCTATATCTTCGATACCGATAGAGATTTCGGGATGCGGTTTTCACCATCCATCTAATTTCGAAAATCGAGCCCAAGACACCTATGTCATTTTTTTTTATCTGGTCAGGAAATACGAGTTTTCTGTTAAAACAGTCGAAATCGCACCACCCTGTACAAAAAAATTATTAGTGTTCTTAGTAGCAGCTAGTAGCAAAAACATATATAACGTCATTTTTCTAAATAAATTACCTAACTACCCGTAATAAACTTAAACTGTGCAAACTTGTGCGATTTTTAATAGGTCTAAGCAAAATTTAGGATGATCAAAAATGTGCCGACTAAAACACCCGAAGTATTTATTTAAAATATTTTTAAAACCACAGTTTATATGTTTATTTTTTTTATGTAATATAAACAAATAGTACATATCTTTCTAACTAACTTATATGGCAAAAAAATATTTACTTTGAAGACGTAACTACAAAACTAATTAAAACCATAGGTGTTTTGAGGACTTACACCAGCGTTTTAAAAGTTTTAAAGAAATATCTTGGTTTATTATATTTTTGTGCGTTTCTATTAATCGAATTAAAAAAATAGGTTTAGTTATGGGTAACCTCGTCTTTTATCTATAATTTCACATCAAGAAAAAAATAATTTGTCACACCTTGCTTTTTGCTTTTTTCGCACGACATCGACATTAAGAAATTCACCAACCGCAAACATTTTTTAATCAATTTATAATATGTGTATTTTTACGAAATAACGTAGTTTTGTTACAAATGTTTTGATTATTTAATTAACGCAAAATAATTTGGCTCTGTTTATACAGGGTGAGTCAGAAGTCTGACACAGCTCATTAACTCGTTTACAATAAAACTTTTTAAATTTGTTTTTTCGTAAGTATATAGCCAGGCATAAACTTCACATTTTAAAAATAATTTGTTGTATATAGGGTTGCTCACAAAAGCGTGACAGTATAAAGTTATGTTTTTTTAAATGGAACACCCAGTATTTTATATTTTTGATTAATTCCTCATTTTATTCTAACGCTTTTTGTTAAAGGTTGTATAGGGTTAAATCTTTAAATTTAGAAAATATTTTAGTTTTTTTTTTAATTTGAAAATTTAGAGCACTTTTCATAACGCTACCATTATCCAAATTTTGAATTTTTTTTGAAGTTGGTTGGGCGAGCATTTACCTAATAGATCTTAGTGGTACATTTTATTATTAAAATGTATTTTGATTATACAGGGTGTCGAGGTAACTTGGTGGTAAACTTGGAAAAATTAAAACCTTTAAAACTTTCCTATTTTAAATAGAACACCCTGTATTTTTTTATCATTGGTTTAGGCCTTTTAATACCTATACATTTCACCAGGGTTGCCCTATACCTAAGTCAAGTACTTTTGGCAATATTTTTGTTTATCTTTTTTTTCAAGAAAATATTAGTTTTAAATGGGACACCCTGTATTTTCTTTGATCATTGCTTCGGGCCATCTAATACCTAGATATTTCCTTTGGGTTAACCTTTACCTAAGTCAAGCACTTTTAGCAATATTTTATTTATTTTTTTAGAAAATATTACTTTTGACATAAACCATGGTAGCGGGTGGAAATCATCCATTTGAATTGTTGTTAGAATTTCTGTAAAGTTTTTAAAACTGATTTTTTTAGCAAAAGTTATCTTATATGACTTACATTATCGGTAAGGCATTAAAAAAACGGTTGGTTATTTAAAATCATTTGGTTAATTTTTCTAAAGCATTTTTGCTAACATGGGCTAAACAGCTTTTGTGCTTTATTGATAATATAAAATTAACTATAGAGTGATTTTTATGGATAGCATAACTTAACTAACTTAATTTAAAAAAATAATTTTAAAAATATTGCAGAAGTTACTTGACTTAGGATAGGACAACCCTAAAAATATATAAATATTAAAAGGCCCGAAAGAATGATCAAAGAATATACAGGGTGCCCCATTAAAAAGTAATATTTTTCTGAAAAAAAAGGAAAATTAAAAATGTTGCAAAAAGTACTGACTTAGGTATGATGCAACCTTAGGGTCTTAAAAGGCCTGAACCAATGATAAAAAAATATAGGGTGTTCTATTTAAAATAGGAGAGTTTTGAAGGTTTAAATTTTTCCAAGTTAACTACTGTTTCCTTGACACCCTGTATAATCAAAATACATTGTATTAATAAAATGTGGAAATATGATTTATTAGGTAATTGCCTACCCAGACAACTTAAAAAATATAATGGGATAATGGTAGCGTTATGAAAAATGCTCTAAATTTTCAAATTTTTGAATAGAAACTACAATATTTCCTAAATTTAAAGTTTTTACCCTAAAAATAACCTATTACAAAAAAGTGTAACAATGTACAGACGAATTAAACAAAAATATAAAATACGGGGTGGTCCATTTAACAAAAACATAACTTTATACTGTCACGCTTTTGTGAGCAACCCTCTATAAATCAAAATATTTTTAAATTTGAAGTTTATGCCTAGCTATATACCTACAAAAAAATAAATTTAAAAAGTTTTATGGATAACGAATAAATGATCTATGTCAGACTTCTGACTCATCCTGTATACAGTACAGGTGTGTCCAAAAATGGTGGATATATTGGAAACTATAAGAGATAGAAAGATGGTTTAATGGGCAAAGTTGTGGTCTGTTCAATGGTTTATCTAATGCCGTTTTGATGAAGGCTATATCTTGTTTGGTTTTTGAGTTATTTTGAAAAAACTGAAAATGTGCATTTTAGAAAAGGTGCTTTATTTTTTTATTTTAATTATTTTTATAATCTGTATAAACATTAATAAGGCAACTTTTAAAAAGCAATTAATTTTTGAATTTAGATTTTAACTTCGACGTTTTTCTTATGGCGGCTATTTTGTTTTTTTGGTCATTTTGAAAAACGTTTTGTTCTCTTTAAAATGATCAAGTTTTTACTTAACTTACAAACTTTATAGGTATTTTTGATTTTTATGTCAAAAGCCGTCAAAATTATTTTTTTGTCCCAGTTGGCCCTGAACACGGAAGGTATTAGCTCTAGAAACAATTGCCATTCAATTTCTAATAAGGATCTATGTTAGGAAACGTAAAACAAGTTTATTTCTAACTTATAAATTTTTGTACCCAAACAAATATGTATATTTACCTTGTGTACATCGGCACATTAAAATATTTAATATCAATATCAAGCTGTAACCTTTCTACCAGAAATAGGTTTATGTGCTTAAAACAATTTCTTTTATATTTTATTATCCATAACATACAAAAACCTAATTCATAGTCTTCAAATTGTCACGAACATAATTATAAAACTCCACTCATTCTTAATATGTACCTACCAATTTAATTGCATAAATATGGAAATTTAAACAAAGCCAAACAAAATATTAGTTTTATTAAATAATATAAAATAAATGTTATACAAATTCAAGGGTATTTTGCAGATTGTAAGATTTTTATAATACATGAGCTGATATCAAGAAGTTTAACTTCTTTAAAATTTTGTTTTATAAGATAACTATGGTAATTACTAAATAAAAAATAAAAAGTAGCAAAAACATGCCGTAATTTAAAATAGTAGATTGGTAGTTACTGTAGTAGTAAGCAGAACATAGTTTTTTCACAAATTATTATGTAAGTAAAATTTGGGTTTTCAACTATTTGTGCCAATTAATAAACATAATGAATTAGGTTTTTGTATGTTATGTTAAAGGTAATAAATTAAGAAAAATATGTTTTTGACCGCATACACATATTTCTGTTAGAAAGTTTGTAGCTTGATATTTTTAACACATATTTTAATGTGACGATGCACACAAGGTAAATATACATATTTGTTTGGGTACAAAAGTTTATTAAAGTTAGAAATAAACTTGTATTACCTTCTACAACATAGGTCCTTATTGGAAAATAAATGGCAATTGTTTCTAAAGCTAATGGCTTCCGCAGTCATGGCAAACACGGACAAAAAATAATTTTGACAATTTTTGACATAAAAATGAAAAATACCTATAAAGTGTTATACACCATTTTAAAGGAAATAAAAGTTCTTTAAAAATATGCAAAAGACAAAATGACCGCCATAAGAAAAACAAAAGTTGATGATGGTATTTCAAAACCAAAACGTCAAAATTAAAATCGGAATACAGAAATGCATTGCTCTTAAAAAGTTGCCCCAATAATGTTTTTACAAATTCCAAAAATATTTGAAATAAAAAACTACAGCACATTTTCTAAAATGCACATTTTTAGTTTTTTCAAAATAACTTAAAAACCAAATAAGATACAGCCATCATCAAAACGTCATTAGATGGCTGTACAGCCCACAACTTTCCCCATTTAAATATCATCATACCAACTCTTGTAGTTCCCAATATCTCAATACATTCCCTACCAATTTTGGACACACTGATTATTACAGGGTTAGTAGAAAAAACCGGAACGGTGGATTATCTCAGCAACCGTCAAATAAGATCATGGATTATGAGGGAATCACAAGACTGGTGGATGAGAACACCAGGACAGCGTCAGGCGAAAGTGTTCATCAAGGCTTACTCGCCAGAATTTACAAAAGACCTTCTGAATTATAACCGGAAGGCAGTAAGAATAATAGTGGGTCAACTGACAGGTCATTGCAAACTGAATAAACACCTGGAAACTATGGGCCTGGCAGAAGAAAACCTATGTAGGTTCTGCCAGGAGGAGGAAGAAACCGCAGAACACGTATGGTGCTACTGCGAAGCCCTTTGTCGTCTGCGGTTTGCAAGGCTGGGTGAAGAAAAACCTAAAGCGGCAAAATATACCAAGGGGCCAGTTTCAAGCTTGTGGAGTCTGATTAAACAGACCGGCTTGGATAGCGTGCTCTAACCTATGGACGGAGGACACACAATAAACCTGAGCAGGTTGCAGTGCTAGAGGATATGCAATCCACCTCCCAATCTAATCTAATCTAATCTAACCGTCAAATATAAATGAACCAAAATTTGTGCCAAATGGTAACTGAACAACAAGAATTTAAAAATTGTGTTTGCAAGGTTGCCAGGTTTATAGTTTTTTCTGTAGGTTAGGGAAGATAAAGATAAAGATAAGGATAAAGATAAAGATAAAGATAAGAGATAAGAGATAAGGATAAGGATAAGGATAAGGATAAGGATAAGGATAAGGATAAGGATAAGGATAAGGATAAGGATAAGGATAAGGATAAGGATAAGGATAAGGATAAGGATAAGGATAAGGATAAGGATAAGGATAAGGATAAAGATTAAGGATAAAGATTGAATGATTAAGATTAAGATTGAGATTACGATTAAGATTAAGATTAAGATTAAGTGATTAAGATTAAGATTAAGATTAAGATTAAGGATTAAGATTGCGATAAGATGTAAGATTAAGATTAAGATTAAGATTAAGATTAAGATTAAGATTAAGATTAAGATTAAGATTAGTCAAACATTGAAGCTTAAAATGACATGAAAGACAAATACTTTACTTTTACACTTTAAAATGTTTAACATTATAAAATTTCTCTTATAAGACAAATATGTCGCTATTAAATTTCTTAACACTATAAAATGCACATTTACTTAGCACCGATTTAATTTTTTTCTTAAATTTATTAACTTAACTTATTTTGGAGATATGACATTATGCTTTTTGCGAAATTAATACAAAAACGGCTAGTTATGGCCAATTTGTCTAAAAAACGATCCAACCAATATTTGTCAAAATTAGTACAGGGGTAAAACTGGACCTTCTAAATTTATGAATAGCATTTTGGACGTTTTTAAGATTATTAAAAAGAAAAGTCAAGAAAAAGAAATTCAATTATGAAACATAGCAAATGCAATTCCTGAATTTAAAATGTCCTTTTTGAGATAATTTACCATACCTGGTCGTTTCTGTATTCAAGCTTGATACCATGTCTTCCAAATTGACAGGAGTAAAAAAAACGTTATAACAGGTCATAATAAAATTGTTACATGCAATTGATTACAATAATAAAAAATGGGGTATTTCATTTAAAATTTTAAAATTCCTCAACCTAGAGAGAAAGCTATAAACTTGGCAAACTTGAAACTATAATTTTTAAATTCTTTATGTTCAGTTACTTCTTCGCACAAAATTTGGTTCATTTATATTTAACGGTTGCTGAGATAATCCACCGTTCCGGTTTTTTCTAGATTTCTCTTTTTGATTGAAATTGCACAAACATGTAATAAGTGTAAAAATGAGATACTATGTCAACGTGTTCGTTAAAGTCAAAAAATTGTTTTCTACACGCCAAGGATGTCTGCCTAAGTGCAGTGGTAATTACCCACTTCTGTTAATTATAATCGGTTATTCGTCTATAAGACACAAGACAAAACTATAGGATTTTTATAATTCAATAATCCTTTATAATCGGGGTTTTACCAAAACTAACATTTTATTAAATTTGGAAAATATTCCGATTTTATAGGTCTGTCTCTTGTCTTACAAACTTTAATCACCTCAATCATGTTTTATCATCAATTACGTTAAAATGAATTTTAGTTAACTTTATGTTTTTAGTTTTTAGGAATGATCCAAAACAGTGTCAAATAAATTTGAAATAAAAATATAGGAACCAAAAAAAAAGTGGTACGATTCATTCGAATAAAGAAAAGAATATTTTTATATGTCTGTATTATTCTTATTTTTAATTTTTGTTTAATTAGGTCCGTAATTACCAAATCAATTTTAGGTGGTCACTTGCCAGGTCAAAATTTTCTCAAAGCAATGACAACGAAAATCAAGAACGAAAATTACATGATGAACACTGTGAGAATGGCACAGAAAGTGTGATTTATAACAGAGTTATTACTGTTATAGACGAATCGTCTGTTTAATGCTGGCGCCACATATTGGGCTATACTGTGACCAAAGTATGTGTCGAAACATTTGGCAAACCACAACAGTCAACATTTGAATGCAAACTCAAAACTTAGCTTCTAAAAAACAGCAACGAATTCACTTTGATTCGTGTGGCTTTAACGACACCGCGGCAATCTCAAGCAAACTTGGCCCAGTGAAGGCAAAACAAGATAAACTTACCGTCTACACAATGACGTTGGCCAGAGTTTGTCGGACTTAGCCCAACGTGAGGATCCGGCGTAAAAAGAATAGATACGTTAATAATATGGAGGGTAGAAGGAAGCCGAACCATCTTGTATGGGGAAAAGTTGAATAAGTGTCCATCGGGAGCAAATTAAGGTGGCGCCACAGTGGCAATTGGAAAGATTTTGGTATTTTTTTCTTTTCTTCTTGTGTATCTATCTTTTCTTTTTTATTTTGTATCTTACTCTAATAATTAAAGACATGCCAGTAGATAAAGGTGTTATGTCACTTTTACTTATTTTGAGTCATTTAGATGTTAACATGTTTGGACGTATTTTTTTTTTGTTTATTTTTCAAGGATTTTATATCACAAGGAGACAAAATATTTATATTTTTATTTACAATGAAAATATTGACATCTTTTGAGTTCCAATGATTACATATCTACTTATTGCAGTACAATATCAGAAATTAACAAAATGTCACATAACACTTTCCACTGATGTCTTTAATTTTTTTCTTTTCATGCTCATTGGTTTACATTTTTCCACTTGCTAATGTGGAGGCATCTTAATTTACTCCCTTCCGATAGACACTTTTCAATACATTGAGATGGTAGTCCTTTTTTCTACCCTCCATAGTTAATAACTATAGAAAAATATGGTCAGTTTAATAAAGCATAATAATTTAATCGACAAGTAAAGTATTAGATTAAATCAGCGTTTCTCAACCTGTGGGGCGCGACAAAATTCCGACATAATCAAAAATAAAATACACATTAACACTGATATAGTATGTTCAGGGAGTCCGGATTTCGTTGCAATTTAAGGTTATTTTGGTTATTATTACAGATAGAGAATTGCGGTTTTCGCGAACTGTCGCTACTTTTTAATAAAACAAAAGACGACACTAAAAACGTTTTTATGGTCTTTTTAGTTTTTGACATACAGGGCGATTTTTTTCTTTTTTTTTTTCATTTTTGGACCCCCTCGAATTTCAGTGGTCATGTAACTTAAGTGAAAACTGATATTGGTAGATATTTTTACGTAGAATCCAGTAGTTTAGTAAAATTTCTTTTAAATTTTATATTTTTGAGATATAAACCAAATATATGATTTTTCCGAACACCCTGTATATTTTTTATTCAATAAATTATAGAGTATTAGAGCTTTATATAAATATATAATACCTAATAGTCATTTTTATTTTTAGACCCTAAATTTATCTTTTTAATTTCAAAATTGAATTTTGCATAGTGAGCCATGATATAGAGTTTATAGCCAAATAATAAGGTTAGCCCTAAGTTCATAATTTGTTTACATTTTACAACAAAATCTGGGTTTTAATTTTATATTTGACTCCGCCTAGCACCTCTATTTACCACGAGGTTCTACAAATTTGTTCACTTATTAATTAATTTAAAACTAAATATTTTGAATTGGCGCCACTGTATATAAATTTAAAACAGTGTCCAAAATTAGTATGTATCCATAATTTTTAGAAAAACATTCATTTTAAAACCAAATACTAGAAAACTATGTATGAAACTTTAAAAATTTAAATTTCAATAATAATTTTGGTAACAGTTTCCTAAATAGTTTTCTAATATTTTGCCAAAAATCTTTATTTTTTAAAATTATGGATACAAACTGATTTTGGGCACGTTTTTAAATATAAACGCAGTAAAGCTAATTGGAAATATTCAGGTTTCATTTTATAAATAAGTGAATAAACTTGAGGAAACGAGGAGTGAAGAGGGATGCTGGATGAGATAAATAGTTAAAACTTAGATTTTGTTGTAAAATATAAATAAATAATGAACTTAGGGCTAACTTTATTCTTTGGTTATAAAGTCTTTACCATGGCCCACTATGCAAAATTCAATTTTAAAATTAAAAACATCAATTTAGGGTCTAAAAACTAAAAATAACTATTAGGTATTATAAAGATGCATTTCTTTAATGCCTCTTTAAATTTTTGAAGTGATTTAATTAAAAAGTAAAACTTTGGAATATAAAATTGATGCATAAATACTATATTTTAGAGCGAAATTGACAGATAAAAATTTCAATATGGCGGATGGGTGCCATTTTGAAAAAAAAGTTAAATGAAAAGGGGCGTCTTGTGGCACATCATTTTAAAGTTCCTGACGAGTACTTTATAACGCCTGAATATAAAGTCAATACCTTCACTTAATACAAAATGTCGGTACTTGAAAATTACCTGAACACCTGATATGGATGGCCATGTCTCCAAAACTAATAAAGATCTTTTTAATGGTAAGACTGGTAATAATATACATGAAAGAAAAAATATCTATTTTTTTCAAATGAAGCACCCTCTATATTATCTACATTACCATTTAAAAGATCTTTAAAAAGCTATAAGAAAATACAACATTAAGTACAACTTACTTTATTAGTTTTGGAAAAATGGCCATCCAAATCAGATATATAGGTAATTTTCAAAGTACCGCCATTTTGTATTAGCTAAAGTTATTGACTTTATATTCTAGGGTTATAAAGTATTCGTCAGGAGATTTAAAATGATGTGTTACTAGAACCCCCTTCTTATTTAATTTTTTTCTCAAGATGGCGCCCAGCCGCCATCTTGAAATTTTTATGTTCTATAATTAATTGAATAAAAATATACAGGCTGTTCCATAAGAAAAACCATATGTCTGGTTTATGGTAACCTAGAGAAAGGTGTGTAATCAACATGCTTTAAAAACGGGCTTGTTTTATTGTTTAAATTAAATTTCTTAATATGACACCAGAGGGTACTGTTAGAATATAAGATTTCTAGGGATGCTGTATACATTGCATATGTACAAAAATTAGTAAAAAGGTAAATTAGAAAATAAATATTTAAAAAAGACATTATAGAGAACACTACTTAATTTGAAAGAGTTTTTAGTAAGAAGAACAACAAACATTTTTAAGAATTATAAATTAAGTGCGAAAATTTTCCAAGATCGCTGTTTAATTAAAATACATAGCATTATTTAAATTGTATTATACATTTTTTAGTTTAAACAAGGACAATTTAAAATTATCCTTGGTTTAATAATAATAAACGTATTGTTATTATTATGTAAATTCAGCTCTCATTCCCCTAAAAAAGAACTATTAACTCATCTCAGTTATTAGGGATAGAAACTTTGGACTGAAAAGTTGCAATTATAAATATAATAATGTTGCACTTCTATCTGTTTATTTAAAATTTGTTTTATTGTTTTTTATTTATTTTAGAGTATAACGGTTTTTACATCTAAAAACAGTAGAATGATTAAAATAATACTATTTGTACTATACTTGTTTTTCTAACTTTTTAATTTTTTTTTATCTATGTCCAAAATGGTTTTAATGAAACCAACGTACTACTGTACTACAAAGTACTACTGTATTTGTAATTTTTAACCCACTATTTGGAACGGTGTTGAACAAAGACAGTTGGCATATACAGGTCGCACCAGTATTACAATGGCTGATTTTTGCCAATGTGTGAAAAAAGGACGGTCTAATGCAAGATCGACGCATCATCCTATAAAAGATATTAATTCATGAGTTTCCTGTCTACACCTCTACCGGCCAGTGTCCTCCACACTAAAACTCGGTTGTTAGCATCGAGCTGGCACGACGTGTATATTTATCTGGATCCCAAAGAATGACCCCAGGTCGTCTGCTATTTGTGATACAAAAAAAATATCCTACTTAGGCGTATACTTTTTAAATTTTTATTTATACTTTTAGAAAATTAAATTTAGTTTAGATAAATTTATATTAAATTTAAAGTATTAATGTAAACGTTTTGCTTCTCTTTGGATACACTTACATTAGTAAAATCTAAAGGTTAGACTTGTAACTTTAAAATTAAATTAAAAGAGTTTTAAAATGTTGCGAGATACAGATAATTTTCTTTTAATTTAAATTCTATTAAACTATTTACTTTATATACAAAAAATAATGACTATTGTCACAAAGCTTTATAAACTACAACAAACAAAAATATTCTACGTTTATGTAGATACATATCATCGCCTTAGTAAGAAAACTGCTTAATTCTGTTTTAGTTACATAATTTTAAAGGACAAGGTAAAAATTGAATGCTTACTAAAAAATTATTATATATTTACTAAAATGTGATATGTAGGTAATTTTAGAAGTACTACTGTATTATTTAATTGTAGAATAAACTAATATATTGTTTTATTATTCATTTTATTGGAGATAGGCATTCTCCCACATAATTATATCCATTAGGCATATTGCCTTTGGGGTGGGGTAAGAATCTTATATTTGTATAAAAGGGAAGCTAGGCACTTTTCTTACTAAGACGACGATATGTAGATCCCATAAGCTAAGTATGCACTTCGTGCCAGCTCGATTCCTTCAATTTAGATTCAATGTCTTAAATTCTTGAACAATAGCAGATAGCGATTAGAAAAAGAAAGAATATATTTACTGACTGCTTAAATGTACTTCATGAGAAAATTTTATTTTGAGCAAAAGCGTAGCTAAGATTTGCAAGTATTTTGTAAAATGAAAAGACGTGGGTTCCACACCACACCAAATAAATAGCAAAAGCCATTGGCCTCAAAATAATTACTTAAAAAAAAAAGTTTTTAAAATTTGCCAAATATTTTTTTATTTCCTTCCTCTCCCCGCCAAAAAAAAATCTAAGTTTGGAAAGCAAACCCCTCTTTGTATTTTTCATTTGATCAAAATGTTTATTGGTAAATGTTCATAAGTGACAAAATTTTAACTCATTATAACCTTTAAAAAATATAGATAATTTTGCAAAAATTAGGATTTGTGTATAAAATCTGATGAAATTCACGAAAAAAAAAATACAGATTTGCTTTCAAAACTAAGATTTTCTCAGAGGACGGACCAAACTTTTTTGTAGAAACAAATATGTATACCAAAATATTATAGAGCTCATGTCTCAGTTATTAGATAAAAAAACTACTAGCTACGACCTCGAACGTTCTGAAGTCCGTGGAAATAGGCCTCGAGGTAAGTGTTAAATGCAAAATAATACACTTAAAACGAGGAAGTTTTTGCTGATTTTTAAATTGAAAGTGTTTATAAATTAAAATTCTAACGTTACAGTGGTTAAGTTAAAAAAATGCAAAAAACTAAAACCAATATTCTATGGGTGCATTCCACCTGATTCCTATTATCAATATAAACATTCCTTTCCACGCGTGGACAAAAATTGCCCATGAAGGTTTTGAAGTGGCACGACGTGTATAAAGAATGTACGAAAGAATTGCAGAGTTGGTTAGATAAGTCACAAAGTTATGAATAGTTTTATACAGCGCTACTTCAGGTACGCTGATATACGCTTTTCTTGGACTACATACAAGACACAATACCATTTTTTAATTGTAAATCTTATATAGTAGGGACTTTCATTAAAAAGGTTTCTGGGATGCAGTAGTGATGTGTGACTATCCAACAAAAGATTGGGTATCTAAAAAGAAAATGAAAATTAGTTACAAATGTCTACAGGTAAATATGTAAAAAAATAATAAACTTCTACAATCCGTGAAAGATTTTATTTTTCAAAATTCTAGCACAGCGATTTTTGTATAAAACCAGCATCAGTATTATGTGACAAGACAAA
Organism: Listronotus bonariensis; assembly: GCA_014170235.1. Lineage (NCBI taxonomy): Eukaryota > Metazoa > Arthropoda > Insecta > Coleoptera > Curculionidae > Listronotus > Listronotus bonariensis. The sequence goes on along the minus strand of JACEGR010000484.1, from coordinate 158,841 downwards.
AAATCTATCAGTGGCGCATACATAGGCCAAATTTTGGAATTACCAAAATAAAAAATATAATAAAAATCCAAGACATATTTTATTAAAATGACAAATTTTTACCTAAAAGTTCGGGAATTAAATTTTTTTGGATTTTTATGAAAAAAACATGCATAAAACCCCAAATAAACATAATAAAAAATAAAATGTTTTTAAAGTATTATGTCTCTCAAAACAAAAACCTTTTAGCATATTGATACACATAAAAAAATGCACATTTTTGCATTTCAAGAAACATATTCAGGTTTCAAGGTTTTCAGAATTTAGTACCTCTTTAGTATTAAGTTACTGCCTCTTGGCGTTTTAACTAAGGACTACTACTTAATGGACAAAACATCTGTATAAAAAGTCTAGATTTCATATGCTTATTTAAGCCACTATCGACTTGGTATCATTTCAAAAAAGGCTACTAGGTAATTTAGAAAGACTTTTATCAAAGTATTTTATTTCAAATATTCCGGAAAATCCGATAGTCTGTAAGAAAAGAAAGCAAGAATGCAATTCCGGATTTTTACAAAATAAATTTTTAGTCTTACTTATAGTATAATAAAATTCACACTTTAAAATAACTGGTAAAATACTAAGTAAGAATGTGTTATCTTAAATATACAGTGAGGATATTAAAGGTCCCCCCTTTTACCTTTTGAATGGGGCAAGATATCGAGGTCAAATAAATTTTGGGTTAAAGGGTGTCATTTTAACTACTTTTTAGCATAAAAATAATTTCTGTCACGTGATCTAGTACCAAGAGGGCACTAGCAACTTTTTTAATGAAAAGGGGTGTAATGTAGTACCTTGTTTAAAGGTCGTTTGATACAAACTTCGTTTTTGAAAATCGGTCCAGCCGTTCCAGACTTAGAACCGTTTAAAATTTAACTTAAAAAGTGTAAAAACAATGCGGTTTTAATGGCATTGGCTTTTAAGTCTGGAACGGCTCAGCCGATTTAAAAAACAAAGCAGCATTAAGTACAGAACAAGAGGGCCTTTAAAACGAGGTGCTACATGGCCTCCCTTTCTATTTGGAAAAACAAGTTGCTAGTGCCCCCTTGGTACTATGTAGATCACGTGACAAAAATTACTTTTATGAAAGTAGTTTAAGTGACACCTTTTTACCCAAATTTTACCCGAGTTTGATATCTTGTTCTATTCAAAAATTATAGGAGAGAGAACTTTTAAAAACCGCACTGTATGTACAAATTGGAGTTAAACTTCAAACATTTGAACCGGCGATAAATAGAGAATCAAAAGGCCTTTAAAACGAGATGCTACATGAACGTCCTTCCAATTAAAAAAAAAGTTGCTAGTGCCCCCTTGACACTATGCCACGTGACCAGAATCATTTTTATACCAAAAAGTAGTTTAAGTGACACCCTTTTACAAAATTTTACCTGATCTCGATGTCCCATTCAAAAGATGACACGTTATGATTGGTAATGTAATATGCAAAAATTGGTTATAGAGCTTCGAAAAATCCCTGATTTACTCTAAATTTTCTTTAACTTATAATATATAAATTTTTTAAAACATTTATGCACTCTGTACTTCAATACTTCAAAGACATCTTAATAAATATAATGCATTCATGAAATACTGTCGAAAAGCAGACTATAACAATTAGGTTAGCTTTTCTAACATTTATCTATAAAATAATTTCCTAATATCCACAACTGTATTTGCGTATTCCCGTGAAGTAACTAAACACCGTCAAGGGGCTGTAACATAAATAAAAGTAAATCTTTTACGCTTACACTGGACAATTTTAAATGACTTACTCTTGGAAGCAACCAATAATCGCCTGAATGGATTACATATATGCTCAAAACCAGTTTTTTCTTCTTATATTTTCAAACTTTTTTCTTCAAAGGTCTATTTCAAAATGAGCCCTGTGTTGTTGCAGAATGTACACAGTGGCCCAAACCAATAGCTTGTTACCATTATTTTACCATGTCAGGATCCTAATAAAAAAAATATATCGTAGCTATTACATTTAAAGTAAAAAAATATATCATAACTGTCCATAGAAATTATTAGTATTTAATTATTTAATACTAGTAATTGCTAATGTCATTGAATCTAAACAAAGTATGTATGGCGGACTATCTGCTAAAAAATTTTATTTTTACTTTTAAGCATACAATTGTTTGCACGCCAAGTTGCAAGACTGCCTCTAATAGGTATAAACTCGATGCTCGAAGGTTTAGGAAGGATTAAGTATAGTACATTTCTAAATTATATGAAGTAACCCTAGTTATAAATTTAAATTATCCACTATAAAATAGAGATTCAAATAATTTATTATAAACAAAAGTTTAACAGGTAATTTAGGCACATTTGGCGTAAAGTTATAATAGAGTTTAACGTAAGCTTCACTTAAAAATATTTAAATAATTTGCCAGTTTAATACTTACCGATTGAGTTTTAAAAGCCGATATGGCCTTTTTCGGAATATTTCCTATTTAGCAGTTTGTAGCAAAGTAGTATTTTCTATATTTAACATTTAAAACAATAAAACATATATTTAATTGCACATAATAAACAAAATTACTTGGCTCTTAATAATTTTTTGACTTTGGTTGATAACCTAACTTACACGTCATCACATGTCATTCAAAAAAATTAACATTTTACAAAGCGGTCCGTGTAAAACCATGTTGCGCAATGTCATTTCATAAATGAACACTTAAAATGTAAAATGTATTATTTTTACTATATTTTACACAAATGAATAGATATTAAACAAAAAGTTCCTAAAATTTGTACCAATTATGTAAATATTAAACAATAAAGTGGTGTTGTGTGGTGTACTTAATATTTGTATTGTTAAATATTTCCAATTCCAACAAATACAAAAGTGGAAGAAAAGGAAATAAGAATAAAAACTTTAATCACCAGGTAACTTTTCAATACTTTTACTAGATTTAGACCATTTTAATTACTATTGGTAGATTATATCTGTGCAAATTTACTTTAAACAATTTAACTTTGTATTCTAACAGTCTTCTTAAAGTATGAGCCGTGAAGGAGAAATCTGGCAACACAGCACAGTAGGAATATCAAGTAAAGTTTAGAAGTAAACAGAAACAAGTTTAAACGATTGCTTAAAAGGTTTTTTGTTTTTAAAAGTTAAATCGTAGCGTATATTTATTATAAATATATTTATATAAAATACGTAATTCATTGATATATTTAAAAAATAGGACCAGTGCCAAGATGTTATTCATTGTTTTTACGTTTAAATGTGCGCGTATAGTTGGTGCGTACGGCGTACATTATGCGACGAACGTGTTGCGTTTCGGGCTGCAAAACGAATTACCCCAGTTATATTAAAACAGAGGGTTATCAAACAACATTTAATTTCCCCATAAACGATGAAATCAGAAAAGTCTGGTTGTGCAGTATTGACCGGATAAATGTTTTTTTTTTAAAGTAAAAGTAGTACCTATACGGTAAATGGACAAATATATTTTACGGGCTACTAATTAACTAAGTGTGTTTTTAAAAAATAGGTTTAATATGATATCAATAGTCTGTATAGTGTCCCAAAAACAATTATTTACCCCAAGCAATATCCTAAGGACTATATCAACTAATGGTCATAAATATACTGGTCAGTTCACCAACAAATATTATTTATATAGATATTCTGGAAGTTATTTACCTAAGGCGGTTTTAGGGTAAATATAGTGGAAGCCTAATTTAAAGCGTTTGTTATTTTAAAGCGCAACTTATGTAATACGAATTAACCTTTTATATTTATAACTAAACACACATGCTTTCAATTCATTTTAAGTATTGCAAATATTACTAATAGTAGAAGAGCCCATGGGAGATCGTCCTTCACCGATCTGATAACCAGATGAGACGTATTTTTATTAAATATTTTTATAAACAAATATACCTAAAATTGCTTGCCTATCGAAAAGTGCTCATGGCTATTTTTAATTAAATAAACTTTTATCGATTTTTTTCATCACCTTCATACTTTTGATAACCAAATGAAATTAATTTCACTGATAGTTTTTAATACACAGAATATGCCTCGGTATGCTTGCCTACTCATTTTAGTGTATAACTACCTGGCAAGCAGGTGTAAACAGGTAAGTCAAAATAGGTGACTCCATCGATCTGATAACTTATCGAGAGTTATCTCAAATTTTAGATTATTTTATTTCAAAATCAGAAATATATACTTGCCTGCGAAAAATCTTACTTAAAGTACTATTGCCAGCCTAAAAACTTTTAGAATTTTAACCACTTGATAGGTGCGACAGAGAAAGTAGAGCGGCCGAGGTCCGTGTGATAGAACAGGACACAACATAGCAGCTGCTCGCTGCCTCACCGTAGAATATATCCAAGTGCGCATGCTCGTGTATAGTCGGAATCGGAAATCATTTATTAATGACAACACGTGCTAAATAACATTAATTTTCAAGAATTGTGATTTTAAAAATGAGTAAAAAGTGTTTTTGTGTGGTGAAAAAAAAACAAATTATTGACTTTAATGAACATTCATTTAAAACACATAAAATTATTTATTTTTGATTATTGCATAGCTGTAAGTATGTATAGTGTGAAATAATATCAAAATTGTGATCGAAATTCGTTATAATAAATTGGAGTTCAAAATTACTGACAAGTGTAAATAAATGCTGTCTCCGTCACTCACATGTGCACGAGCATGCGCACTCGGATATATTCTACGGTGAGGCAGCGAGCAGCTGCTATGTTGTGTCCTGTTCTATCACACGGACCTCGGCCGCTCTACTTTCTCTGTCGCACCTATCAAGTGGTTAAAATTCTAAAAGTTTTTAGGCTGGCAATAGTACTTTAAGTAAGATTTTTCGCAGGCAAGTATATATTTCTGATTTTGAAATAAAATAATCTAAAATTTGAAATAACTTTCGATAAGTTATCAGATCGATGGAGTCACCTATTTTGACTTACCTGTTTACACCTGCTTGCCAGGTAGTTATACACTGAAATGAGTAGGCAAGCATACCGAGGCATATTCTGTGTATTAAAAACTATCAGTGAAATTAATTTCATTTGGTTATCAAAAGTATGAAGGTGATGAAAAAAATCGATAAAAGTTTATTTAATTAAAAATAGCCATGAGCACTTTTCGATAGGCAAGCAATTTTAGGCATAATTGTTTATAAAAAATATTTAATAAAAAATACGTCTCATCTGGTTATCAGATCGATGAAGGACGATCTCCCACGGGCTCTTAGACTATAAATAATAAATGTTTAGTTAACGTGAGAAAGTTACATTGGTCTGTTCGGAAAAATGCATAAAGCGGGGTAGAAAACATTTTAAATTTTTTAAATCCCTACCAACAAATTTGTATAAGGCAAAAAGTTCCTGATAAGTTTTGCAGACACATTATTGCTTTTTATTGCAACTATGGTATTTAAAATTATACCTGTCTGTTGTCTAAAAGATTCTTAAAAAAAAATTAATACCTATATTTTGTTTAAAACACTTAAAAAATTAATTATATTTAGCATGTAATCTATTAGAAACTCATTTTAATATTCCTTCTGTCTGTACAACACTATTGTTGTTTGCAACGTTGCCTTTCTTTTTTTTTTTTTTTTTTTCACCCTTTCGGGGTTATCCCACCCAGGTCCGACGACCGCCCCCTAGGTGGTGCACTGCAGCCTGAAGGCTTATTGTACCTTGACCCCTACTCCTTCTCATTCACACACCATTCATTCCATAACTTGGATGGTTGTTGCTCGGTCCGCATCCCCAAGCAGAACACCGTGTGCCGCTGCCCGAAACACCGCTGTCGCCGGACACCCATCCAAATTATGGGCGCGCATTTCACTGCTTAACTCCGGTGATCGACGCTCGCCGATCCAACCGAAGCCGCCACAAGCGCGCCTTTCTTACTTCACGGCTCATAGTTTAAGAAGGCTGTGATTCTAAGTAAGTATAGGTAACTAAATAATATTTCCAAATTTAGCGGGTCTATCGTTTTTTTCAAAATTTTACTTATTTAAATTGCAAACAAAATAGTTTTAGTGACATTAAAAGCCTGTTTAATAAAGAAATCTTCATATTTTCTACAAAAAAAATAAGTGAATTGTACTACATAATGTTATGCCTGGCAACACTGTTTTAAAATCTTATAATCATCACGAGCGCCTCTATTGTTTTTTAATAGAAACGCTGAAAATTAAGCCCGTTTTTCTCAAATAAAACCGATTTCGTTTACACACCTTCTTCTAGGTCACCTTAGTCTGGTTCATATCTTAAAAAATATAAAATTACGGAAAAATATAATAAACCACGGAATTCTCCGTAAAAATATCTACCAACATCAGTTTTTACTTTTGTTACAAGTTAGGTACAAGAGTGCTGCAATACGAGGGGGATCCAAAAATGAATAAAATAAAGAGGGGCATAAAACATGTGTTTTATGCTTTATTTGTTTTCTGGGAGATTAAATTTAAACAAAATATAATTTTATTTCTTTCCAGAATAAAATTAAAAAGTTTATTTAACATTTTAAAAAATTAAAACTTTTATACATTATGAAGAACTATTCTGCTCTTACACAATATAATAAAAGTTATGATTACTTTAAAAGAAATAAAATAATGAAATATTTAATATTAAGTTACTTACAATACATATGGGGTTTCAATCTATAAACAAAGGTTTATTAGCACTGGGTTGAAATTATTTTAATCCAATAAACTAAAATCGTAACAAGACGCCAGACGAGAACTGGTCCAATGGTTGCGTTTCAAAAATGTGGTAAATAGTTTAAAGTAATTAATAGTAATTAATCTCTAATAACAACCAAGATACCATGCAATTGCAATGAAATCAAGTCCCCCTGTACATTTATAAACAGGATGTTATTTATCAATACAAAATTAAAAATTAGTTTAATGTGTAATATTAATTTAAAAAAATAATAATGATTACTAGTGACTCCTTTGGGCCTACTTGCTAAGCAAAGCTTGTCGAAACAGTATTTTATGAACTGACTCTCCAAAAAATCAATGTTATTTTTTTAAATCTATGAAAATATTGTTCAAGCTGACAAAAAAATATCGTAAAGGTCTATCCTTGCAACTAACAGTTTTTTGACAATTATTTTATGCAAATTTCGCAAGTTGTTAATAAAAAAATTTATCAACACACATTTTTAAAGAAAATTGTATTCCCTACAAAAAAGCTCTTCTCGTAAAATGTCGTTAAATCCGTGTAATCGGGCTTTGAACATTGAATTAATTTTTTAATTTTCTTTCATTCCAATTTTTGTCGTACTACAAATATCAATACTTAAATAAATTCAATACATATTAAAAAAATGGATGCCTTGCAAAAAGATTTTTTAAAAAATTGTTCAATAAATTCACTTATTCAAATGTTATTCGACGTTGGAGTTGAATCCAACAGTAATTTCAACGTGGAACCAGTTTTGAGGGAATAAAAAACGCTAAAAGACCTTTTTTGGAGCGCATCAAAATTCCTTTAAAAATGTCTGTATTGGATTTATTTAAATATTGATATTTCTAGTGGCAAAAAAATTAAGAAACAAAATTGAAAAAATAGTTTTATGTTTAAAATCAGATTACATGGAATCGGTCTATTTGACGACAATTTACGACGAGACATTTCTTGAAGGAAATTTCATTTTATTTAAGAATGATAGTATTTTTTTCAGATCAGCAAATTGCGAATTTTGCAAAAAAAAATGTCGTCATAAGTGGAAAATAAAGCTCTTAAGAATTATAATAAACGCTTAAACCTTCACGATATTTTTTTGTTACTTACCTTCAATAATATTTTCGATATAAAAAGTTAAAAAAAAAAGAAAAAAAAACAAATAGTCGCTTTTTTGGCCCCGACTAGTAGGTATACACACATTTTAATTGTGTAAGGGAGGGCGCGGTTAAAATAATTATTAAAATTTGGCTCGCGATAGGTTGAGAAACGCTGGAATAAATGTATTTTTAGGAGAGTATTATTTTTGTTAGCAGTTATTTAAACTTTTTTTTAAGTTCAGAAGAAAAAACAAATTTTTAGGCATTAAAAAAAAACAATTAATAAAATACATTTGTTAGGCCCAACTTTTACAGTAAACAAATAATATGACAATTTTTACGTATGTCGTGAATACAACTTCAACTTATACAGTGTGTTCGAGATTCGTAGGGAATTTACTGGGATATTGAAAACTATAGGAGATAGAAAGATAGTTAAAAAGGAAAAGTTGTAGGCCATTCAACCGCAAATTTAATGCCGTGTAAATTACAGCTATATCTTGTTTGGTTTTTAAAATATTTAAAAAAACAACCTAAAAATACGCATTTTAGAAAAAGTGCTGTATTATTTTAGTTTTTAATATTTTTTGAATCTCTAAAAACATTATTTTAACAAGTTTAATTTCAACGTTTCGGTTTTTAGATAATACCATCATTAACTTTGTTTTTCCTATGGTGGCCATTTTGTTTTTGAAAGCATTTTTCAAGAACGTTTTTCCCTTTTAAATGATGTACAACACTTCATAAAAATATTTTATTTTTAGTATAAAAAATCGTAAAAATCAATTTTTGGTCCAGGTTGCCCATGACTGAGGGGGCCACTAACTCTACAAACAATTGTCATTCAATTCTTTATAAGAAACTTAGTTGAGAAAGTCAGTGCAAGTGTATTAGTAGGTTTTATAAAACTATGACATCGACGCATTAAAATAATCATTAAGATCAAGCTGCAAACTATCTGTCAAAAATAAGTGTATGTGCGCAAAAATATTTATTATTACGGACATTAAAAATAAGTGTTAGTTTATAGAATTTTATAAAGTTAGGACCTTTTAATTTAGTCTGATAATTTATTTGAATAATTTACCTTAGATTTTCCAAGTTCTTTCATCAGTTTCGAAGGTTTCCGAAAACGTCCGAATTATCCATTGAGAACTTTTATGCCATCCTGTACTATGGAATTTTCACGATATTTCTCGAAGATTCTAGATCATTCTTTACTCTTCCACCATACTATAAAAGGGCGACGGGAAACCTCCGATCGAGTCAGTATAAATTCGACTTTTGTGTTGTAAACTTCGAGACATTGACAAGAGTAGATTTTGTCGTTGTTGTAACCATAGTTACGTTCCATTGTTAATAAAGGTATAAAAACGAAGACACGTGTTTTTATACGAGGTGTTTTGGAACATTATTTTTTAAATTAATATTTACAACTTAACCTAATAACAGACAAAAACCAAGATCATCGTATTTAAGTTGATACGAACACTACAAAAAGATATTATTTATAAAATAGGTAACAAAACTTACAAAAAAACAGGAAGAAAAACAGCCACGTAACCCGCCTAGTCCGATACCCGAAACATGTGTTTTATTCTTATGGTTTCCTGACTGTAAGCCTTACCATTTTTGGCAAAATGTTTAAAAATTTCATGAAAAACATTGTGGTAAACTTGTTCGACAAAAAAGTGACGCGTTCTCCCAGTCCGACACCCGAAACATTTGACTTTGACAGGCGGGGTTGAAGCGCCGCTTCCATATAAGGGGGTGTAAATATTCTTGGTAGACTCGTCAAAACCAACCCCCTAAAAGAATTTAATTATTCTTATCATAAAGTCCATTCATTACTGGCCATATCTATAATTATTAAAAACCTTTTTTTTTTATTTAAAAACTAAAACATTTATAGTACTTGATGAGATAAAAAGAAAACTCCTTGTCAATAAAACTAGGTTTGTTTATGGTTAAAAATGTCATAAAAAACCAATTTAAAAATAATTATGTTCAAAACTCCGTTATTTTTTTATTTAAAATATACATCGTTAAGAAGCTTATAAAAAGGTCTTTTTTATTCATCATCAATCAAAAACATGCAAGTTAATTTCGTAGCTCAAAAACGGATGACTACATTAAATGTCGAATATTCTATTAGAAAGGTAATTAGCTACAAGTATAATATACAAAAAGTTCTATAGCGCTTTCTTGGAGAGTTATTGATCCTTAAATGTAGATTTTAAAAAACTTAATTCAATTATAACTTTTCAACTGTTGCCACAGTACCATCGCGTTCAAAAAACTCAGACACTCAAAATATTATATGCTACTAGCTCCCTGACTATTATAATTTTTTTTTTTGACTGACAACGTAATACCTGTTAAGTTTGGATAGTTTTATTATTGGGATATAGACAATTCAGGTAATTTATACCAGCTAGGTTTATTTATTACAGAATTAAATTACTTAATTATACAAGTGTAGGAAATCAAGCAAAACAAGCTTGTGTGTGTTTTTTTTTAAACGCGATCCATCGCTTTCAAAAAATACACAAACGCAAAAAATTAAATAAGGTTTTTTATTTAAATTAAATAAATCAAATAATTATTACATTATTTAAACAACAACAGGTTATACTCTTAAAAATAGAAACTATATTAATATTTTGTAATAGAGCCATTATTTTCTAATACACTCCGCAAACGTCGGGGCATACTAAACACTAGATTTTGTGTAAGCTGGTTATCAATATGATCCCAAGCTTGCATAATTTTTGCTGGAGCTCTTCTTGATTTCTTGGTCGAAAATCATGTTGGTGAATTATTTTTAACATAAGCCCCCACACATTTTCGATCGGGTTGAGATCAGGGCTCTTTGGAGGGAACGGCAGCACATTAATATTATTTTCGTCAAGGAATGCATTAATAATTCGGGCCTGATGGACTGGCGAGTTGTCATGCTGAAAAGTAAAATCATCCCCATATACAGCTTCCACCGATGGTAGCATAACTTGCTCTAATATATCCCTATAAACGGGCGCAGTAAAACGTCCTGGAATAACTCTTAAAACCCCTGGTCCTCTGGCACTAATCCATGCCCAAACATTAACCGAAAACCTACCGCTTCTTGCAACCTTTCTAGTATATTGACTATTATATCTCGTTCCAGTGGGTCTATATACTCTAATTTTTCCATTATGACACGACTGGAAAGTTTTCTCATCAGAAAAAATAACTTTTGGCCACAGATTATCTGCATTTAGAAACTCCCTGGCAAACCGCATTCGTCTAATTTTATTTTCTTCCGTCAAAAAATTTTATTTGCTGCGGACCTATTCCTTATAATTTGGGAATTCCGAATTCTCCTTCTAGCGGTTTGAATGGATGCCGGAAAGTTAGCGACTTCTTTGGCTTGGAGAGCGGTGTGAAATGGATTGGCCTGTAAATATTGTATTAAACCGGCATCTTGCTCCGCATTTGAGCTTTTTTCCGGCCTGAGCCTGGGTTTCTTCTCATATCGCCAAAATTATTGATTTTTTTCTTTGCAAGTAGAACGGTGTTCTTGTCTACGCCAATCTCATTGGCTATATTCCTTATTGCAACTCCTTCAATAACTCTTGTATGTAGTATTACTTTTTGTTGCTGGTTTAGACGAGGCATAATATCAGCAGATGCCAAAACTGAATATTTTTTTGACTGACAACCTATACTGACAACTAAGTACCTATTAATTTTTGATAGTTTCATTATTATTATAATATAGAAAAATCAGGTAATTCATAAAAGTCCGGGAGATCAAACCAAATAAGCTTGTCTGAGTTTTTTTGAACGCGATGATACCTACCAATGATATTTGGACAACTTAATAACCTCATACTTATGCTTATTTTTATAGGTAAAAGACTGTTTAGTAAGTGGGGATTATACAGGGTAAGACGATTTTTTTTTAATTTTATGTATGCATCTTTTATAGAGGTGACAAATTTGGCATTTTGCATTGATCGTTTGATTCCTTCATATTTTTTTATAAAAAGGAAAAGCTTATTTGAATCAAAATTTTAATTTTGTATGTAATGAAAATATCCATTTATTAAAGAAAATTATTGAAATGTGGCAACATTTTTAAAACAGTTTTTATTTGTATTATAAAATTTAAGGGACTCACAAACACCATTTTTATTAATTTTACCACATTTTAATTATTTGCTAAAATAAATTGATTTTTTATTACATACAAAATGCTTATATGTCTATGTATATTTAAAGTGCGATTTTATAAAAAACAGTCTAAAATATGGATTTAAATAAAGATTACCTTTTTGTAGATTAAAGATAAATGAATCAAACGGTCTATGACAAAAAATGTCAAATTTGGTATCTCTGTCAAAAATACATACACAAAATGAAAAAATAGTCTTACCCTGTATACTCCCGACTTACTGAAGAGCCGTTAACATATAAAAAGAAGCTTTAGTATGAGGTTATGTTGTTACCCAAATATCATTGGTACTGTGGCAACAATTCAAAAGTTATAATTGAAATAACTTTCTTTTTGCTAAATTTTCTTTGTCGTTTATTTTATAATTATTAGATATCGTTTTCTTAAAAAAACTTTATACAAAACTTAACTCTTTAATTGCCACTTATGCAGAAAATTAAGGTTTTCTGCAAAATAGTCTTTTAATTTTTTTAAATACTCCGCTTTCTTAACACTTTCGTATGCCAGCAGACTTGTTATAAGCCGGTAAACGTAAAAAACAACACGTTTTTATAATTATTGGGCATAATTTAGATTTCCAGATATGGTAATAAGTTCGATTTTGTATGTTACTTCATTTAGTTATGGATAATAAAAAAATGTTTTTACGCACACGCAATGATAATCTAATTGCGTGGATAAATTGCTCCTAAAAAAATGTCTAGATATTGTTTCCAAATAATGTTTTTACAGGTTAGAAAAATAATAAAAAAATAAAAATAATAAAATATTTTTCTAAAATTGACATTTTTAGTTTTTTAAAAATATCCAAAAACCACACAAGAACCAGCCGTCCAACGGGATTAAAGTTTTGGTTGAATGGCCTACGACTTTCCCCAGTTAACCATATTTCTATTTCTTATAGTTTTTATTATTTTAATACATTCCCTACCAATTTCGGAGGCACTATATAAATAAATAATAAAAGAAATGTTAAAATAAAAACTTAAAAATTAAGTACCTTACTTGTTTTTATTTTGTCTAATGTAATATAAAAAGTCCACCAATAAGAATGATAGAACTTTGTTTTGTAATAAAACAAAAATTAAAATAGGATGTTTATTTTTAGCCTCTTTTATGACATTCAAGATATAACAGTATCGTTCAAATCTGTCTCTTGCGCGGACACAAATGCACATTTGATGCACCCAATTTTTGCTTATTCTCGCCAAGATATTGGGCTGAATCGCACGAATTTTGGGTTAGATCATTTTTTTAAGTCTCTGTGTCCCTGGCTTGTTAGCATAGACCAATGACTTTAACGAACCCCACAGAAAATAAGTTATTCATATTTCATTCTTACTGGTAGTTTAGTAGTAGGTTACTTAGGTTTGAAATTTTTTGGCAGTTCGCTTTTCAATTATATGGTTTACATCTTTTAATTTTGTAATAGTTTAAGTTCAAAAATATTTTTTTGCCTTCTTTAGATTTTTACCTATACCCTATATAAAACGAAATACTGTTTTGTGGGTGCAATCGTTACACTTTATTAATAACACTAAAGTGGATAGATAATTTAATGTTCTGGTTTTACAGGGTGTTTGGGAAAATAACATTTTTTTTTAATAATATGATTTCGATTTTTTTTCGTTTAATATTTATTTGATAGCAACATGCACATAATAATTTTAAGACCTTAAAATATTTTTAAGCATTTCTAGAGAGAGAAGGTTATTACCCCCAATTACCTACGCCAGTGTAGTTTTTATTTACCGGGTACAACACCAACTTTTAAATTGACATTGGGCGTTCTTTTACTTTAAAATTTTAGGATGGCGACCATATATCATATTTATTCATAAAATTCCTGATTCGGATGTCCTGGAAATGATTTTTGGCTGCCATCCTAAAAATCAGCAGTACGTTTTTATATATAAAGTAGTAGAGGATTCTTACCCTATACGCATTAACTTGGGAAAATAATAAGTAAAGTAAATTTTTGATACAGGTGCACTTTACACTGGGGACTATTACCATATTGAACTCTTTCTTCGGGAACATAGAACCAGCGGACTATAAGACTTATATTTAGCTTTTACAAGTAAGTACAGGAAATATTTTCGGCATTTGCAAATAAAATACCGCAACTTACTTAATTTAGTACTGGTAGCTCGTACCTGCTAACCAGAATTTAAAGTCTCTTACTTAACGTCACTCATAACTTTTAATAGTTCTCTTTCTTTTTCATTCCCTATTCTTGAGTCAATTTGTGTATATACAGTGTGTCCACGGATGGACTTTACAATAGAACAAATGGACCAAAAAGTTAAATGTCCAAGAAAGTCGTATATGACAACTGCTTTTGCTTCTCAAAAAACAAGATTTATGTACGTTGAGAAATTTGTTTTGTTTTGTACAGGGGCTCCAAAAGTACAAATGTAAAAATAAACCAGGAGAAAACTGCTTTTATTTTTATAGCTTAGTGACTTATTGTTCAAAAATGGCCCGATACTTCGGTTTTTGAGTAGAAGCAAATGCTTTATACAGTGAATAAAGTATGTCAACATTAGTAGATTTTTGAACAGACCCACCTCAAAAAGTCCTGCTGGCACCCCCCCTCAAAGTTGGTTAAGGGATTGATATAGTTTTTTTCTAATATCTTCTAAACGGTAAATGATAAAAAACTGATTTTAGTGTCGTTAGATAGAGCACAAAATTCTGCAAAATAGTAATAATTAAAATTGTATTTTTGGTTATTACGTAAGAATCTCCAATATAGAAAAAGTTGGAGGGGAGCATCCACGAGGCATTTTTACGATATATCTTCCAAACCGTCTACCAACCAAAAAAATATAAGACACAAAAAATTAAGGCCAAAGTTTTCCCTATCGAATGGTGTATAACACTATACTATTTTCTTTTAAATTAAAGCTACCAGTGGCGTACAAAGTAGCACTACACCAGTATAGTAGGTAGTTAAAAATAGAATTTTTTAATGTCATACTTTTATTTTATTTTTTTCAGAATATTTCTCACTTTAGTTGGTAATATTACCTTATAGTAACACTAGAAATTGTATTTTTGTTGATTTAGTAAAATTCTACAACAAAAAAATGTTGGAGGGGAGCATCTACACGGCACTTTTTACGATATATCTTCCAAACCATCCACCAAATAAAAAAATATAGAATTCAAAAATAAAGGCCAAAGTTTTCCTATCGAATGGAGTATAACATTATACTATTATCTTTAAAAAAAGCTACCAGTGGCGTACATAAGTAGCACTACACCAGTATAGTACCTAAAAATGTAAATTTTTAATGTTATACTTTTTAATTTTTTTTTAAATATTTTTTACTTTAGTTTTATTAATTTATAATTATTTCTAATTCTGCATACTAGTAATAATAAATAATCATATTACACGGAAAAAATTTACCAGTACAAAAATCAAAATCAAGACGTGTGGATTGAGTTTGGTACTGGTAAAAATGTAAGACATATTTCGTGTATCGAAATTGCTAAAAAATCAATGAAAAAGTCTAGCACTTTCTTTTTCATTCACTAACCGGTTGCGATACCACCTCCTCCTTTTATGGAAAAGGAAAAAAAGTGTTGGGAAGCTTGGGAATCTTTTCCGGAAGTTACTTTCATTGATTTATTGCAGCATTCAAAAACCTTCATCTCGGCAATTAAGTGTGATCTCAAAATTCGTTGTAACCATTTACGATAAACATTCTGATAGTAGCAACATTGATATTTGTCGAATGCAACTTTTTGCCCAAAAACCGAACGGTTGAGAATTTACCCCCAACAATGAATGTTTTAGCACTTCACATTAATCAATGCATTTATCAAGCAGGATTTGTTTGGGGTAATCTCTGCCAACCAGTGGTTGAACTTCCATGTCCATCTGAATGGGGATGGATTTTAGAGAATACTAAATGGACACCACTGTGGACCACTTTAAAAAATGAAAAATATCATCTGATACACTATTAAAATGTAAATGTGGCACAAATTGTAAATGTTGTTTAAAAAAATTTAAAATGTACCAGGTTATGTTTGTGTGCGGAATGTTGTAATTAGGTATTTTAGGTTGTGTAATAATGTGTTTTTATTGATGTTATATACAGTGTGTCCCAGGATAGATGTTACAAGAGGACAAATGGAACAAAAATTTTTAAATTTTAAAACGAAATTTTGGGCCACCGGTCGCATGGTCCCAAACTAATAAATACAAAACTTTACTTCAATTGGTATTAAACAGGGCGAGTTAAAAAATTGACAAAATTTTTTTTTTTTACTTAACGTGTTTAACTTTAAATTTTGACATAAAATTTAGATCTCTACAACATTTACCTATACAATTTTGTCCTATTTTTAAAAATAAAGGTACTTTATCCTTGTTCATTTTTCATATTTTTAGTTATAACTTGCCCTGTATATTACCAATTAAAATCAAATTTTGTATTTATTAATTTTGGACCATGCGACCAGTTTCCCACAAGGACGATTAAATATTCCAAAAATTTTGGTAAATTTGTCCTCTTGTAACACCTATCCTGGGACACACTGTATAAGCCATATTTGTTGTTATCGTTATAATAAAAAGTTATTATAATACTGTTGTTATTTATTTAAAAATTTGATGAATCAAATTATAAAACAAAAGAAATAAGTAAATAAAATGTAAAGTATAATTATTAATTAATAAATCTAAAGTGAAAAATAATCTTTTAAAATTTAAGAATAACATTAAATATTTCGATTTCTAGGTACTTTATTCGTGTAGTACTAATTTGGTACGCCACTGGTAGCTTTATTTTAAAAGATAATAGTCTAAATAATAACTTTGTGGTCTGTCGTTTATGTTGTTTATTTTTTTTTTGTTAATGGTTTGAAAAATATATGGTAAAAAGTGCCGTATGGATACTCCCCTTCGACTTTTTTTGTTGTAGAGTCTTACCAAAAAAACAAAAATATTATTTTTAATATTACTATTATGCGCAATAAGGTAATATTACCAATTAATATAACTAAAGTGAGAAATATTCTGAAAAAATAAAATAAAAGTATTACATTAAAAATTTCTATTTTTAACTACCTACTATACTGGTGTAGTGCTACTTATGTACGCCACTGGTAGCTTTTTTTTAAAGATAATAGTATAATGTTATACTCCATTCGATAGGGAAAACTTTGGCCTTTATTTTTGAATTCTATATTTTTTTATTTGGTGGATGGTTTGGAAGATATATCGTAAAAAGTGCCGTGTAGATGCTCCCCTCCAACATTTTTTTTGTTGTAGAATTTTACTAAATCAACAAAAATACAATTTCTAGTGTTACTATAAGGTAATATTACCAACTAAAGTGAGAAATATTCTGAAAAAAATAAAATAAAAGTATGACATTAAAAATTTCTATTTTTAACTACCTACTATACTGGTGTAGTGCTACTTTGTACGCCACTGGTAGCTTTAATTTAAAAGAAAATAGTATAGTGTTATACACCATTCGATAGGGAAAACTTTGGCCTTAATTTTTGTGTCTTATATTTTTTTGGTTGGTAGACGGTTTGGAAGATATATCGTAAAAATGCCTCGTGGATGCTCCCCTCCAACTTTTTCTATATTGAAGATTCTTACCTAATAAACAAAAATACAATTTTAATTATTACTATTTTGCAGAATTTTGTGCTCTATCTAACGATACTAAAATCAGTTTTTTATCATTTACCGTTTAGAAGATATTAGAAAAAAACTATATCAATCCCTTAACCAACTTTGAGGGGGGTGGGGGTGCCAGCAGGACTTTTGAGGTGGGTCTGTTCAAAAATCTACTAATGTTGACATACTTTATTCACTGTATAAATCATTTGCTTCTACTCAAAAACCGAAGTATCGGACCTTTAAGTCACTAAGCTATTAATAATTCAGCAAAATGTCAAAAAAAAGAGTTTTAGGATTGAATAAAGATCCCAAATCTAACATTTTAAAACAAATAAAAAAATTTTTTGGGACCATATTTGTTTATTAATGGTTTACACCTTTTTGTCTAATTCACCTGGTTTAAATTAACGATTTGTTTAATGTCCAAGTTTTCTAAATACATTAAAATACAAAAATGTAAAAATTAGGTAAAAAAGGTGTAAAACGTGAATAAATAAAAATATATTCCTAAAAATGTTTATTTCTTGTGAAATTTTAGATTCAATTCTAAAAACCTTTTTTTTACATTTTGGTAAATTATTAATAATAAAGGCAGTTTTCTCTTGGTACATTTTCACATTCTTGTACTTTTTGGAGCCCCTGTACAAAACAAAACAAATTTCTCAAAGTAAATCTTGTTTTTTTAAGAAGCAAAAGCAGTTGACATACACGAATTCCTTAAAAAGTTTAAATTTTTGGTCGGTCCATTTGTCCTATTGTAAAGTCCATCCGTGGACACACAGTACAAAAACTTGAAATCATTTGTTTGAACGTTTAAGCACTCTTGACCCTGTGGATTTATTTTATGACCAAGAAATGTTTTATTTTTATTTACCTGATTCGAAGTTTAAACCTTAAAATTATTTCATATTGTGTTATTTATTTTTATCTAAGATATATTTTTCCCAATACCAAAATAATTAAATAAATATAAAAATTAATAAATTCTACATACCATTCTATACATAGTGTTTACATTGCTAATGACCCTAATGACTAAAAATTAAAAAAAAGTAAAATATTTTTAGTTAGGGAGATAAACAAATTCATTAAAATTAAATAAAATAAGTATATAATTCTAAGAAAAATAATAATCTATAATAAACCTACTTACCTATTTGTTGTTAGAAATAATATGGTATAATTGCTATAAGCCCTACTTTTTGCAGTTTTTTCTAGTAAAAACAAATCACAACAGATATAGGAGTATTACTATTAATAACAAACATTAAGATCAGGACTTGTTTATTGTTTATTATTTGTAAAGAACAAACAACTAAACCGATTAAATTTATAAACTTGTGTAAAAACTATACTAAAATATTTCTAAAACAAAAAATAGCTTAATATTTATTGTTTGTTGTGATAAACTTGTCCGACAAAAAAGTGACACGTTTTCCCAGTCCGACACCCGAAACATTTGACATTGACAGGCCGGGATAAAGCGCCACTTCCATATATGGCGGTATAAATATTCGTGGTACACTCGTCAAAAGGAACCCCCCAAAAAGGGTTTAAAAGTGTTCTTATCGTAAAGTCCATTTCATTACGGGCTCAGGGACTAGTTCACTCTTTTTATTTTAAAAAGAAATTCCCACCCTCGATAAAGTTTTGATGGAGCTTTGCCAAGATGACAGTATTCCGCTGGTAAGTAAAAACTTTTTGAAATTTTTTAAAAAGTATGGAAATTTTTAAAAAGTTTGGACTTCGTTTTAACTTTTTGCACACACGGCGTTTCTGCTAATCACGGCAGTTTTAATTTCAATAATAGAAGCTTGCCAACTTTAGTTAGATTTTTAATATTCAAAATTTAATCTTTACCAGTTATCGACATCTAACAATACCGCAATTCAATTATAATTTGGCAACAATGCTGGGGCCCTATTCCACTGTTCATAAGCGGCTTTTTGTTTGCGTTTTATTTGTTTTTTCTTTATTTCCTCTAGGCTCTTATGAAAACAAAAAGGTTTTCGTTCGTGCATAGCCACCTTCACAAATTGGCGCACAACACCGCATTAAAATATGACAGATTTGTCAAAGTCAAGCATCTTTTTATCTTATTCAAACACATAAATATTAAAACTTTCTACACAATTTAGATTTTAAGTCTAAAGTTAAAATTAAAATAAACTGATCCACTAATGGTGTAAACCCAAAACCTAAAACCTAACTGATCTTCGCGGTAGAAACTAGGCAAGTTTGCAAAAGAGACAACCCACAATACACCAAAGAATTGCTAAAGTAAACCTGCGAGTCGACTTAACCTTACTTGACAGTTTGAAAAAGTATATTATATTATTTCTATTTTATTATTAATATTAAAATGATATTTTCCTCTGTAAACAACATGTTGAACATGATGTGAATTATTACCTAGTAAGTGTGTTCTTTATCAAGAAGTAAGGTACCAAAAAAGGTATGTTCCAATAACCGTATAGGTATGTATATTGTTTGGTTTCAAATTTTTGTTATTTTTAGCTTTAATCAGAGGCTGGTAGAAAAATCCAGCCATATAAACAACATAATTTGTTACTATAAGTAACTACAAATGACACGACAGGTAACCCTAGAAAGACATGAAATTATTGGTCAAACCCCAAGACCAAGTTCAGATAACATTTGGGTAAAACAATAAATTTTGTTGCTACGCTAATTAAAAACTTGCTATTTTAGGTAATTTTATCATGAGTGCACTTTTTAAATGGGAGAATAAAAGCAACCGTGAATAAAATTTGCATTAAAAGTATACTAATATTTTCCTTAAATTATTACAATTATATACAAGATACTGTCCAAGTTTCTTTAAAGTGGATTTTACCTTAACTTGTGTATTCATGTCTTTTCTTGCTTTTACTAGTTCATTGTTCGGAACCTTACCTTACGTACCTACCTTAACCAATGATCTTTTCACAGGAGCAATATTCTCTTTTACTTAATGGATTTTACTCTTTCTTTTATAATTTATATACTCTACAATGTCCTAAATTACCCTAATAAGTTGAAAAAATGCAAACTGTATTTTATAGAAAAACCTACATTTGCTTATTTAAACTTAAAATTTGTATGTTTTTATTTTAGGTGACCAGATTGTAAAATTATTTGTATTATATGGAACTATGAAGTGTCTGGATTGAATTGCTTTTTCAAGCTGGAGAAATGAATTAAGAATAAATTTTATATAAACTGGGAATATTTTCAAGAGCCCATGCACCTTTTGCTAACCTACTTGTTTATAATGCAAAAATATTCTGACACAAAAACAACGTTTATTTACTATAATATACTTTTTTATTGTAAGCTTAATAATTAAAATAAAGACGACAAAATATTATTGATTGTTTTTATTATTTTTTTACAAATTACAGAAGCTTTATAATTTATATGTTAGTCACCTTGGGCTTTATTATTTTAATTATTGATCATTTGATATTATTCTTGAACTATTATGCAATGTTGATGTCTTCTGGCACGGTCCTAAGGCATAATCGTAGAGTTAAATAACTCGACTCTCAAACTTTGTTTTTAAAAACAATTTACTAAAAAGTCGAATTTTAACAATCGTGAAAAAGCGACTAAATTTACTGACTAACAAACAGCATGAAGATCAGAAATAAAGCGAATACAAAAGGTCCTAAGAACTACTTATATAAACTTGTAATGTAAACAGATAGTCTAATGGCTTCTTTAATAAGGGCGTACTTTGGTCATATAACTGTAGTCTTCTAGAATCCTACAAATAAAATTATTATTATTAAATAAAAAATTAAAAAAAAACAACTAGCAATAAAAGGTTTTGATAATTTATTCTTTAAAATCATATAAGTATCAAATGTTTTTTACTATCTTTGGGTATTTATATCAACTAATAATTGGTATGTACTAACAATTTACAGTAATTGTCTTCAAAGTGGCAGCAACTACGATTTTGACCAAAATTGGTATACAGGGGTTTTTTGAGGCCCTGATCACGAATCCTAAAGAATTTTTAGTCGTTAATATTTCGTTTTTAAAATATCCATCATCAAACTTGAAAATCGAAACATCCTCAATTTCACTATATTCCCTTCTTTTGCACAAAATTCTTGATATAGCAAAATCTCTTTTTTAATAATAATTAATTTTTTTATTTGACGAAAAAAACGTGTAAAATAAGTAATAAACAGGTTTTTAAAAGTTATTTATAAAATATTGTATTTCCATTAAGTGTTACATTAAGAATTTTGCGCAAAATGAGGGGGAATATACAGACAAATGAGGATACTTCATTTTCAATTTTGATGATGAATATTTCGAAAACGAAATGTTTCTGACTCTTTCGGATTTGTGATCAACGCCCCAAAAGCCCCTATACAGCAAATTATTTGGTCAAAATCGGAGTTGGTCCCACTTTCGAGACAATTACCCAATAAGACAAATATATATTTTTTAATATTACCTTTTAAAACTAAAAAGAAATTGACCATAAACGTTTTTTTCTAAATATGAGTTTACTTTAGTTTAATACTTACCTTAAGTGATATTTTAATGTAGTTTGCTAATCTCCATTTCCAGTCTTTGTTCTAATCAATGACCCTTTGTCCTAATTTAGCATTCTGTACAAGTACCCAACACTCAATAAAGGCCTTCTTTTAGAAAGTATAAATGAAAGATGGTATAAATGTTATATGCAATAACTTGTTAGTTAGTTACTTTTCCAAAGAAATAAGTAATTTTTCATAATTTTTCTTTTTAATCTATATTTTGACAACTGACATATTCATTTTACTCCAAATGAGCTTCAGGCTAACGCTTTCACGCACTTTTGCGCCGGCGGAGCCACAGGTATAGCTTCACGAACCCTTTTTGGTTATAGGTTATGTGATTTAGAAACTATTTTGCTAACAAATGATTATTCTGGCTGCGGAGGACCATGTTTAGTATTTATTTGCTTCTTGTATTTCAATTAAACTGTATACTTTGT
Organism: Listronotus bonariensis; assembly: GCA_014170235.1. Lineage (NCBI taxonomy): Eukaryota > Metazoa > Arthropoda > Insecta > Coleoptera > Curculionidae > Listronotus > Listronotus bonariensis. The sequence continues at coordinate 136,147 of JACEGR010000484.1, read as the reverse complement.
TTTTAATAGCTTAGTTAACTGATTTTTTCAACTTTAATTTCACATTAAAGGAATTTTAGGTTATGTAATGACTTTGAATTTTGTCAGATGTCAGATAGTAAGTGAAGGTTATTCGTTCGTTAAAGAAAAACAGATGAAGGTTATACGCTCCCGGAACGTATACGTTCAGCGAACGAATGAGTTCAATTTAGCAGAATTGAGCCCCTATATCACTGATGAATTAGGCATGCCAAAAATCCCCCTAAGTACCATATTTTTTAAACTTAGCTTTATTGGTTTTAAATATATTTAGGCCCTAAATGACTTGCTAAAAGTGTAGTGTATAATATCTTAACAACGAATAGAGACAAAATTTTGATCCGTCCAATTTAATGCAATAGAAATAAATGAGGCATTCCATTTAAAAAACTGAAAAAATACGTGTAGCACAAAAATGGAAAAAACTGGCAACACTACCGATATTGTAATGTATTGGTTGCAATCCGAACACGTATAAAGTTTTAATAAAATCTGTATATTGACTTCGTTATAAATATCACAAGTACAGGTACAATAAGTTGATCGTTCAAACGGCACGAGACCAAAGCGAGGCGCGAAACCCAGACGGTGGCTGGATATTGACTGACCGCCGGATCATTTGGTTCCGGTACGTAGAGTGGCTGCGTGGTACCCCTGGTCTGTCATGCATGTAAAGTTGCCTATACATCACACCTCCACCCTTAATTGACTCCCTGGTCTTCTTATGGGGACTCCATAACGTAGTCATTGTACTTGGTGGTTTTTCCAGCTCTGGTGCGGGCTGTGCGTCTGTGGTTTTTTGTGTGGAGAAGCTGTCTTGGTCTGGTGGTGAGTAGGCTACGTCCTGGTCCAGTGATGGCTGGGTATTCTTTTCTTTAGGTGATGAATTGGCCTTGCTGTCATTCGATGGTTGGTGGGCTTCTTGCTAGCTGGTGGTGGGCTGCGTAACCTGTGCAGAAAAACCTTTTAAGCTATCAACCGATACAAATGAGTCATCAGAATTAATTGTCTCGTTTACACCGTCATCGTTAGATTCTATGGTACCTGTAATGTTCACACTATCACGACATATAGGTAAAATAACGTTGTCACTGTTACATGGTTCACAAACACGAGTAGTAGGGCATACATTTTGTTTATAGGCTATTTTAGGTGTTATAAAAGTTTTGTTATTTTGATTAGTTGGTTTATTACCTGTCTGTTCCCGTTCTACCTCTTTCTACCCCTCCCTCACCTCATCCTCTTCTTCCTTCTTGCCTCGATGTAATTGGTTTGCATGTCTTTTCCAAAGTTCTCCCCTTAGAACCACACACACAAAGGTAGCTGTGCCGATCCTCTTACTATTTTTCCTAGGACCCAATTTTTTTTTAAGGTTTTCTGTAGTCTCTTACCCATACGTTTTCTCCGATTTTAAAGTTTCTCTTTCTTCACCCATAATAAAATGCCTGTCTTTCTTTTGCTTTTTTCATGGTTGTTGTGGTATCTGTGATTTCTTTTTCTTCTCCTAGTTCTGTTATTATTGACAATCTTGTTCGAAGCTGCCTGCCAAACATGAGCTTTGCTGGTGTTTCTTTTGTGGACACATGTTCTGTGGTTCTGTAAATTAATAAAAATCTGGCAAGTAAGGTACTAAATTTTTCTGTAGAATTTTGTACAGAAGCAAGCTGGTGCACATTTTGTTTTTAAATGTTTTAACAAAATTTTCTGCTACCCTATTTTGTCTTTGCATGCCCGGGGCTGATGTCATATGTTTAATTCCATTTTGTTTAAAAAAATTTGTAAATTTTTTGATGTAAATTGCCGGCCATTATCTGAAATTACTATTTTTGGTATACCGAATGTAGCAAAAATTTTCTAAGCCTGCTTTCTGTTTCCTCAGAAGTCATTCTTTTCATTTTTTTAACTTCAACCCATTTTGAGAAAGAATCTACCACGATTAGAAAGTTTTTACCACGTATTTCTGCAAAATCTATGTTAATCCTATCAAGTGGTCTACTTTCTGTAGGCCAGGGGTTAATATTTCTTTTGGAGGGGCCTGTCGATGAATGGCACAGGCACTACATCCCCTTGCTGTGTTTTCAATGTCATTTGATATTCCCGCCAATGCATAAATGATCTAGGCCTGCTTTTCATTTTAACAACTCCAAAGTGACCACTTTCATCATGTACCTAGTTCTTTTAAAAGTCTTTTTCTTAATAGAGTTGAAATAATAATTCTGTGTGCCCACATTAATATATTTTTTTCTACTTGAAGTTCATTTTTATGTTAAAATAAGGTAAAAGGTTTTTTCTTACCCTGCTTGCCCATTTTCCGCTGGTGACATACCTCATGATTGTCTGTATTTCTTCGTCGGTCTTTGTGAATTCTCTTATTTCGGAGTTGTCAATGGGCCAATCGACACACACTGCAGTGAATTTGAGGTAGTTCTCGGTGTCTGTTTTCTCCTCGGGGTCATTTTCTGTGATTGATGCTCTGGACAGGTAGTCTGCTACAACGTTCGTGCTGCCTATTATATACTCAATGGTGTAGTTGAACTCGTGAAGATATGCAGCCCATCGCTGCAGTCGGCTGACATGAAACTTTGGGATTCCTCGATGTTCGCCAAAGATAGCGGTTAAGGGTTTTCGGAGTTCGTAAACAACCTTTTATTTTTAATAGACCTATCGTATACAAAACTAAATTCTTAAATTTTTTACTAATTCTTCTGGCGTTTCTATTTTTAATAGATGGTATTTATTTGGGTACACGCCAAAATAAAATTAAAAGTACTAAAAACCAAAAAATTTTTAAACAAGTAAAAAGATAATTAAAAATCGACGTTTCGGTGGCAAATCTGCCACCGTTGTCAAGACAAATGGAACAAAAATAATAAAAATAAAAACTTACTATTATTTAGGTTTTAAAATTCAATATTTTTCTTTTTTCTAGGATATTCGGATATTCTGAAAACTTTGACATTAAATGTCAAAACAATTTTTTTAACTATTTTTATCAAAGTCAAAAACTATATATGTTTGTCAAAGTCAAATATAATGTCTATCCTCCTAAAATCGGAATTTAATCGTCATTATCGGACCTTTTTAATATATTTTGAACATCCTCCCCGGCCGGCTCAATTTCTAACGGATAAAGTAATTGGATGGGTCTTCTAAGGGTAGTTCCATTACTCATTCGAATTTGACAGGCTCTTACTCGTCCATCTCTTCCAATGTAAACTTCTTCTATCCTTACAAGTTTCCACTGCTGACGCGGTACTCTTTCATCATGTAATAAAGCAACATCTCCTATCTTAAAGGCTTTTTGCTGGGAAGGCTTTTTATTATAATGTGCCGATCTTAATTGTTGAAGATAGTTCACAACCCATATCTTCCAAAATTTTCTGATTATGCGCGTTCTACTATTCCACAGTTTTAATACATTATTTTCCTCTAAAACTCTTTGATTGATTCCAGGCTTAATAAATTGTTGTTATTTCCAATTAAAAAATGGTTCGGCGTTAAGATAACATTCTCTGGATCGTTATCAATATAAGTAAGTGGGCGAGAATTAACTATGGCTTCAGCTTCCACTAACGTTGTTTGTAGTTCATCATAAGTCATCATTGATTTTCCAAGGATCACTTTTAGGGCATTTTTGACGGTTTTTACCATTCTTTCCCAGAATCCACCCACCATGCAGCTCTCTCGACTATAAATTTCCATTCTATTTGTGATTTTGAAAGAACATCTTGAACTTCTTTGTCATTTAAATAGCCAGCAAGCATTTGAAGATCTTTAGAAGCTCTTTTAAATGTCTTGGCATTATCTGAGTAAATTATGCTCGGTAGTCCTCTTCTCGCAAAAAATCGTCGTAGGGCTCGTAATACAGCTCTCATTTGATAGATCAGGTACAAGCTCCAAGTGTACTGCACGAACTACTGCACGAACTACTGCACATGTAAGTAACATGATATAAACTTTTCTTCTTTGTTGGTCGTTGTTAACAATATATGAAGGGATTCGTCATATTAATACGATCTTTGGGAAGTGGTGCAAACTGTTGATTTCCAGCTTTTCCTTTCAGTTTTTTACATGTCACACATTTGTTTAGGACATGTTTTATTCTTTGTCGGCCTTGTATCATCCAGAACGTTTTTCGTAATTGCGCTAGTGTTGCATTAACACCACCATGTGCCATACAGCAATGACAACTCCAAATTATCAAGTCACCAAAATGTGACTTTTTCGGTAACAATATTGGATATTTGGTATCGTATATTAATGCCGATTCTTGAAGACGACCACCAATTCGTAAAATTCCATCATCATCTAAATGTGGACTTAAAGAAAGTATTTTCGATGTTGGATTAATTGTCCTGTCCTTCTGGAGACTTTTTATTTCATTTGTAAATTCTACTTCTTGCTGATATTTTATCCAATATTTCATGGCATCTTTTAACTCGATAACAGATATTCGCCCTTTTCTTTTTGTCTTATTTCTAAAGTTATATATAAACCTTTTAATATAAGCAGTAACTCTTAAAATCTTTTCAAGGCTGCTATAATTTCCTATTGGAAATAGTGGTTCATTCTTAGATATCTGGATTTCAGTTACATTTAATAATGAAGAACATATACTTGTATCTATTGAGTCACAATTATTTTCTTTCGGCCATTCTGTTTCGTTTTCCACCAACCACTTGGGACCACGTTTCCATAACTCAGATTCCAAAAACGCGTTGACTTTAATACCTCTCGTTAAAAGATCTGCTGGATTGTCGGTTCCTGGACAGTGCCGCCATTCTCCCTTGGTAATGGATTGTATCTCAGTTACTCGGTTAGAAATATATGGCTTCCATCTTGAAGGGTTTCCACGAATCCATGCTAGAGATATTTTGGAATCAGTCCAGAGATAGATTTTCTTCGGTTGTACTTTCAAATTCTTAAGTATGTAGTTTTGCAGTCTAGCTGCACCAAGTGCTGCAGTAAGCTCTAATTTCGGTACTGTCAGCGTTGAATTTTTAGAGGTGCAATTCTATTTTTGGAAAGTAGGAAATGGCTTGTTTCACATTTTAAATATGCTACAGCGCCATAGGCTTGAGGGCTGGCATCGGCAAAAACATGTAACTCGAATTCTTTATTGGTTTCTTCAATTACACATCTTGGAAATGACGCTTCCATTAATAGTGGAAGCTCTAAACTCCATTTTATCCAAATACCATATAGTTCCGTCGTTAATGGAGCATCCCAATCAAGTTTTTCTTTCCAAATCTGTTGAATAAGAATTTTTGCCCTCACGGTATATGGACCTAAATATCCCAGGGGATCATAAATTTTAGACATACAGCTCAAAACATTACGCTTAGTAACCAGTTTATTAGATAAATCTGACAATGCCGGCTTAAGATCAATTGACAGTTCATCTGTGTTTCCACACCATTGAATACCCAAAACTTTCTTCATTTCAATATTTTTATTATTTTTCTCTTCAGTCATAATATTTCTTAAAGATTGGTTGTTGCTGTACCATTTCCTTAAATTCATAGCAGCTCTGGACATAATATTTCGCGAATCGGTGTAAATACGTTTAGCGTCCTCTATTTTATCACATGCCAGTACTAGGTCATCGACATAGAATGACTGACGTAATATGTTGCAGATATCTTTATCTTCTTTAGGTTGGCAGGAAAGATGTTTGTTTAAAGTCGCAGCTAACATAAACGGACTACAGGTCACGCCAAAGGTCACTCTTTTCATTCTGAACTCGACAATCAGTGCTATGATGGTTTTACATGTATAATACAAAAAAATATTTCCATAAATAAGCAGTTTTGAAGCAATAAATTATTAGCAAAATATTTTTAACTTAATAAAATTATGTTTATGATACATTACCTTACATAATTATCGTTAAAATACCCGTTTAGCGCCTTTTCATTTTGTAAACAATTTTGACAGGTGAGAAATGCATTAAAAATTGGCCAAAAATCGTTTTAAAGTCGTCTAGATATCCACGCAATAACCCGCTTGTTCATTTGTTTATAACAGGCAGGTCCAGGGGTCGGGTTATTTAACCTGTTAGAGATGAATGGTACTTTAAAAATATCGATACTTCGCGTCAATTTAATTTGTAGTCTAAAATACCAAAAATCATTGTAAAAATAGCCAGATTTAAAAAATTGTTATATTTTTGGGTTGAAATCTAGGTGGCTGTTACAAAAGATTTATGAAACTAATTATTTTTAATGTTATTTCTTAATTCTAACTAAACAGAAATCAAAATATATATTTTATCCAGTGTTTTAAAACCACTGAAGTAAAAAAAAATAGTTAACGCGAAAATTGGGATTAATTTATATAAGTATCGATAATAAGCCAAAAATCGATATCACATTGCACATCCTTATTTATGTGTCAAAGTCAAACCTTAACCTCTAAATATTTTAACAGCTGACTACAAATTCTGTTTTTACCATGTGATCCTAGAATCAGAAATCCATGCCTTTTTTTATTTGTATCTGCAGTGCTTTAAATTATCCTCACGTGTAAAATATTGTATACAGGTAAGATAAAAATGAATTAATTTTACTTTTAAACATTTGTATGGAATATTTTCTAACAAATCACCTTATTTTTAGATTATGGTATCAAGGAAAAAGCCAAAAGGATTTTAATCATGTTAGAGCAGATTTTGCAAACAAAAACTGTGTGTTGTAAAATACCTATATCCTGGCAGGTCTTTACAAACACAAACTAGTTAGTGTGAGCTTTACAATGAAGAAAAAGGTAGGCTTACATTTAAACTTCTAAATAACTTTTTCGAGCACTTCTATAACGCGTTTGTGGTTAAATTATGTTGAAAGATTGTATATAACGGTTAGATCCTATGGATCTGTTAACAAAAAGTTTGGTAATTATCTAGAAACCGGCCGCAACTCCGATTTTAATAAAATTTGGTATACTGGGGCTTTTGGGGCGCTGATCACGAATCTGAAAGATTTTTTTTTCGGCAAGTAGAAAAACTATCCTTAGTTTCACTATATTCGGCCTTCTTTTTGCACAAAATTCTTTATATTACATTAAATTGACACACAATATTTTATAAACATCCTTAAAAAACATTTATTTCACACGTTTTTACATTAAATTCCAATTTTTTTCACCCCTAAAACGCTGCAACCATGCATGCACCTATGTGTATAGTTGTTTTAAACATGGCGACTTGATTTAAAGCAATCCTTTTATATTAATAAAGAAAGGCTTAAAATTAATAAAAAAAAAAACATGTTTTAAAAAGGTTTTTAATGTTAAAAAAATTTAGTGTTATATCAGGAATTTCATGCGAAAAGAAGGTGAAATATAGTAAAAATAAGGATAGTTTGAATTTCAACTTTGATGATGAATATCTCGAGCATGAAACATTGCCGAAAAAAATTCTTTTAGATTTGTGATCAGCGCCCCAAAAACCCCCGTATACCAGATTTCATTAAAATCGGGGTTGCCGCAACTTTCTAGACAATTACTACAGTTGGTATCTACCAATAGATAGATAGATAGATAAGCATTTATTAATTCCAAATAACAAATAATTACATATAAAACCCAAAAGGGTGTGGAACCATGTCATACAATAATGTGATAATATATTATCTTAATTACTACACCTACCTAGTAACTTTTTATCCTCATCATCAAAAAATTCACTTAGTGTGTAAAATGATTTTGTTAACAGATATTTCTTAATACACTTTTTAGTTCACTCTCTGAGAGTAGCCTAATTGATTTAGGAAATGAATTAAAAAAATGTATTACTGAAAATTTGACATTTTTCTGAATGTATGAAAAATTGCATTTATCACAGTAGAGCTTGCCGCCCTATCTCGAGTGTCATTATCATGACTAAGGTGACACCTCGGCAAACAAATCCAAGTTACCCCTTACAAACATGACAGAATCCAAAATGTAAAGATTTATAACAGTTAAGATTTTTTTGTCAACAAATACTTCTCGACAGCTCTCTGTTTGTTTCATTCCATCGATATTTCTAACACAACGCTTCTGCAGCACCATAACTTTGCCAATTCTTGAAGAATTTCCCCAAAATACCAACCTATACTTAAGCCGACTCTGTATATATGCATGGTATGCTGAAATAGCAGCATCCACACCAACATTCTTAGCAATAACTCCCAAAGCATAGGCATAGGTATTCGAACTAACCTTATTTTTACTATACCCTCCTTCTTCTTGCACATAATTCTTGATTTTGTTAAAGTGGTACACAATATTTGATTTTCAACTTTTAAAACCTCATTTTGCTACGTATTTTACACTTTTTAAAATTAAATTGCGAAGCTTCACTTTTGATAATTTTAAATTGTGGCGAATGCGCCGGAACATTTTCAATCCTTTCCAATTTATTTGATAAAAGGTGTAAAATACATAAAAAAACGGGGTTTTAAAAGGTGAAAATCAAATATTGTGTACCACTTTAACTTAAAATCAAGAATTGTGTTCAAAAAGAAGAGGAATTATGGTAAAAATAAGGTTACTTCAAATGCCAACTTTGATGATGAATATCTCGGAAACGAAACCTTGCCGCCAAAAAATGCTTTCAGATTCGTAATATGCGCCCCAAAAACCCCGTATACCAAATTTCATTAAAATCGGAGTTGCGGCCGGTTTCTAGATAATTACCAAAAGTTTTGTTTTAGTTTCTACCACGTCTATTTTTGTCATCGTAGGAATTACTAAAAACTCATTAATTTGGTATACCGAGGGTTTTTGGGGCGCGGATCACGAACCTGAAAGAAGTTTTTTTTCGGAAACGTTTTGTTCACAAGATATTCATCATCAGTTAAAAATCAAACTAACTTCATTTCCCATTTTTTTGTACACAATTCTTAATTTAAAGCCAAAGCGGCCCACAGTTTTTCTATGTATTTTACACCTTTTATCAAATAAATTGAGAAGGTTTCCTTTTAAAAACAGTGCAACCATGTATAACTGCCCCACTATAGCTTGCTCCGATTTAAAACCATTAAAAGTGAAGCTATGGAATTGAATCCAAAAAAGAGTACAATACACAGAAAAATTGGGTTTTAAAAGGTAAAAATCAAATATAGTATGCCACCTTAGCTTAAAATTGGGAGTTGTGTGCAAAAAGAAGGTAAAAGAAAGTAAAATTAAGTTTGTTTGATTTTCAACTTTAATCATGGATTTTTTTTATCTTTGGACCATCCACGAAGGCTGAAAGCCTAAATACTAACGTACCGTGGGTGTCTTAAGCAGGGTAAGAGGAAGTTTGTTAACACGGGACTTAAAAACTTGAAGATTTGGGGGGAAGGAAAGACCTCCGCTGGCAGTAGGTTCCATAGTCTAGAAACTCTAGGGATAAAAGAACGAACGAAATGGGAAGTTCGGGGCCTGTCCAATTGGACCGTATAGGGATGCATACGTGCGGCACCACGAGTTTCTCTGTTGGGAGCTGCAAGAGGAGGAACTATACTGGATAATTCGTCGGAGCAGAAGCCGTAAAAGTATCTATAGAAGAGCGATAGATCTCCCACAGCTCGACGATGGGCAAGAGAAGGAAGTCTTTGAGTAAGTAAAGGATCATTAATAAGACGAACAGCCCTTCTTTGTGTTAGAAATACATGTGATGAACCAGTATGTAAACATTATTGTTATTACCTTTATTTTATACCTATTGGTATTGTAATTGTTAATTTTTAAATAGTGTCAATAAAAGTTTTTATAGGTGTCATCACCTTCATATTATCTTGTCTTATTAAAAAGTTTCTAAGTTATATTTCTAATTTGTTATGGGCCCAGAGTGACTCTAAAATTATAATTCTTCATTAGTGATAAGATATTCCACGATTTGGCATAGTAAATTGATTACCAAATAACTACGAACAATCAAGATTTCAAGTTGCAAATAGATTAACAAAATGAGTTCCCAAGGTGCTTTACCGTCCATGGAGAAACTAGAAGGTTCATCTAATTATAGCAACTGGAAGTTTCTAATGCAAATGTACCTAATGCATGAAGATTTATGGGATTGCATTGAAACTGATGAACAAGGTACTGTTAAAAATAAGGACTCTAAAAAGGAACAAAAAGCGAGAGCAAAAATATGTTTGATGGTAAATCCTTGTGCATTTATTCACATTAAAAATGCCACTTCCGCCAAGCAAGTATGGGATAACCTAAAAACAGCATATGAAGATAAAGGACTTTCCAGACGTTTGTCAATGCTTAGAATGCTTTTTGGTATGAAATTAACTTCGTTCGCCTCCATGAATGAGTATGTTACTCAAGTAATGTCCATTACACAACAGTTAAGTGACATTGGTGCTGCTTTGGAAGATGAATTTATAGCAGTTATTCTTCTTAGTGGTTTGTCATCAGAATATAATCCTATGATAATGGCAATGGAGAATTCCAACGTCAAATTAACTCAGTGATCTTGTTAAAAGTAAACTTTTACAAGAAAATATGGTTAAGGAATTAGGAAATAAGGATGAATCAGCTCTACTAGCCAATAAGAACCACAAGAAAAAGCCAATAACTTGCAACTATTGTGGTAAGCAAGGTCATTTTGTAAAATACTGCCGTAGTCGCAAAGCTGATTTAAATAAGGGTTCTCAAAAGAAAAATAACCAAACTCAGTCGTCTATTTTATGTGCTCTGTCAGTAAATTTAGAGCCTAATGGATGGTATGTTGATTCTGGGGCTACAGCTCATATGACAAATAGGAAAGATTGGTTAACAAATTTCAAAGAAGAGGTTGGACAAGAAGTAACAGTAGCAAACAATGAAAAGCTTTATACTTGCGGTAAGGGAGATGTCAAAATTTTTAATAATCCATTTATAAGCCAAATTTCTGATGTTCTTTACGTTCCAAATTTATCTACAAACCTACTGTCAGTCAGCAAAATGACTGAGCGAGGCATAAGAATTGAATTTTTGAAAGACAAATGCAAAATTTTTGGATCAAATGGTAATATTATGGCTGAAGCAAGAAAAATTAATGGAACATACAAGTTAAACTTACAAACAAATGAAACTTCTGCTGAACCAGTTTGTTTTTCAGCTGTCGAAACTAAGTCACACGACATATGGCATAAACGGCTTGCACACCTAAACAAGTTTGGTATGAGGTTACTGAAACAAGGAATGGCTACAGGAATTGATTTTTCTGAGAATCATATGGAACCTTGTGAAACTTGTATAACAGCCAAACAAACTAAACAACCATTTCCCAAGAAATCTTTTAAAAGAGCTAAAGAAAAACTGGAACTTGTACACTCAGACTTGTGTGGACCAATGGATGTACCTTCTCACGTTGGAAACAGATATCTTTTGACTTTCATTGATGACTACAGTCGCAAAACATTTGGATACTTCCTCAGAAGCAAAGATGAAGTCTACGAAAATTTCAAAAACTTCAAAGCTATGGTCGAAAACGAAACAAATCTGAAAATAAAGTGTTTGAGATCAGATAATGGGGGAGAATATGTTTCTAAATCATTACAGCGTCTTCTTTCACAAAATGGGATCAAGCATCAAACGACAGTACCCTATACACCAGAACAAAACGGCGTTGCAGAGCGAGCAAACCGTACAATCATGGAAAAAGTTCGAGCAATGCTCACAGACGCCAACTTACCGAAGGAATATTGGGCAGAAGCTGCTAACACGGCTATCTATTTGAAAAATCATTCCCCTACAAAAGCGTTATTTAACTGTACTCCGCAGGAAAAATGGTCTGGCGAAAAGGTAAATCTACAACATCTGAGAGTGTTTGGTTGCAAAGCTTATCTTCATGTACCCGATGGTCAAAGAAAGAAGTTAGATCCCAAGGGTAAAAAGCTATGTTTCGTTGGATATTGTGAAAATACAAAAGGATACAGACTGATAGATCCGATAAATCCAAAGAAAATAATCAAAGGAAGAGACGTGACATTTTTAGAGACGCACACCTATTTTGAAAAGACAAAAGACGTAAAAACCAAAGTTAACCATCAAGATATCAAAATATGTCAAGAAATACCAATAGTTTTTGATGAGGAACCACATATACTACAGTCAAATGAAAGTGTTGTATCGTTTGAAGGACCAGATGACAGTTTATCGCTAAAGGCAAATGACAGTCCTAGTGAAGAGCCAAGTACAAATAACAATGTTCGATACTATTTGCGAAGCAGGACATCAAAAGAACTTCCTGGCTTTGTGGCATACCAAGCACACTTTGATGAACCATTTACTGTTCAAGAAGCGCTCTCAAGTGATATGCATGATGAATGGTATGAAGCCATGCAGGAAGAATATGCCGCTCTTCAGAAAAATAACACTTGGCAATTAGTCGATTTACCAAAAGGTAAAAAAGCTATAGACTGCAAATGGGTTTTTAAGGTTAAAACCAATACAGATGGAACTACAGATAGATACAAAGCTCGCCTTGTTGCCAAAGGTTTCGCACAAAAATATGGTGTGGACTACGATGAAACTTTTTCTCCAGTAGTGCGACATTCCACTTTAAGGATGTTGATCGCATTAGCAGCCAAGTTGGATCTTGATATTGACCAGATGGATGTGAAGACTGCATTTCTTAATGGTGATCTTAAAGAAACCGTTTACATGAAGCAGCCTGAAGGATTTATCCAAGAAAATCAGGAGTCCAAGGTGTGTCTACTGAAGAAATCACTTTATGGGTTAAAACAGGCACCAAGAGCATGGTATGAGAAAATCCATTCTGTTCTGCAAAATTTTGGTTTACAGCGCCTAGAGAATGAACCTTGTGTCTATTATAAAAGAAAAGATGAAAAATTGTTAATTCTAACTCTCTATGTTGATGATATCTTGATTTTTTCTAACGACAACACTGAAAAAAACAACTTAAAGAATCAGCTTATGTCCAAATTTGATATGAAAGACATGGGAACAGCAAACCAAATCCTAGGACTTAGAATTAGGAGAGAAAAAGATGGAATTTATATTGATCAAAAGAAATACATACAAACCATTTTGGAAAAATTTAACATGATTAATTGTAAAGCCGTAAAAACACCTTTAGAACAAAACAAAAAATTTAATAAACATGAAAATTTAATTCCTGATTCAAAGTTGCCGTATCAGAATATAATTGGCTCTTTAATGTACCTGGCAGTGTGTACAAGACCAGACATTGCATACTCAACAAGTTTTTTAAGTCAGTTTAACACCTGCTACAACGAAGAACATTTTAAAGCTGCAAAACGGGTTCTTCGGTACCTAAAGGGCACTATGGACTACTGTCTATTCTTCTCCAAAGACCAAAAAGATTTAGAAGGCTTCGTGGATGCCGATTGGGGAGGGGATATTACAGACAGAAAATCCTATACAGGCTATGTATTTAAATTTAGCAGTGCTGCAGTTTCCTGGGAAAGTAAAAAGCAAAGAACAGTAGCATTATCAAGTGCTGAAGCTGAATACATGGGTCTGTCTGAAGCAACGAAGGAAGCCATTTTCTTGCAAAGTTTGTTGAAGTTGGTAAATGAGAAAAAATGTGTCACATTGTTCAATGATAGCCAGTCAGCTCAAAAATTGGCTTTGAATCAAAGATATCACAGTAGAACTAAACACATTGACATTCGACACCACTTCGTAAGAGAAGCTATCCAGTCAGATCAAATAGATTTGAAATATTTACCCACAAATCAGATGATGGCTGATGTTCTAACAAAAAGTTTGGGAAGACCCAAACATGAAGCTTTCTGTCAAGAACTTGGTTTAGTTTTAAAACAGTAATGTTTAAGGGCTGGTGTTAGAAATACATGTGATGAACCAGTATGTAAACATTATTGTTATTACCTTTATTTTATACCTATTGGTATTGTAATTGTTAATTTTTAAATAGTGTCAATAAAAGTTTTTATATGTGTCATCACCTTCATATTATCTTGTCTTATTAAAAAGTTTCTAAGTTATATTTCTAATTCTTTGAATGGCATCAAGAATGCTGAGGGTTGGAATGCCATTTCCCAGACATGAGAACAATATTCCAGAGAGGGTCAAATTTGGGACACAAACAAAGTGTATAAATTGGAAGGGAAAAAATACTTTTTGGCTCGGAAAAGAAAGCCAAGCTTTTTGAAGCCGCGGTGGCTATAGATACAATGTGTTTATGCCAGTTAATGTTATTCTCAAATGTGACGCCCACAAGGTTAAATGTGTCCCCGCTCTGCAAAACCATATATCTTGAAATGAAGCGTTTTCAAAAAAATCCTTTTAAATTTGTGATCAGTGCCTTAAAAAACCCCATATACCAAATTTGGTCAAAATCTGAGTTGCTCCCACTTTCGAGATAATTACCAAGAGTTTTTGGTAAATAAACAGGTAGGGATGATGTCAGAATGCATAAACAGGGCCATATTTTTTCTATTTCTGCAAGTATAGTGGCTCTGTCCTATTCTTATTTAATAATGCCAATGATATATTTTATATCGTTGATAATGCTAAACATTTCACTTTATAATCTAGATTATTGGGGCAAAATCTCGTTGTCAATTGTTGTTTGTAAGTTATGAACAAATATATTTTTTGAAATTTACTACCACTCAAAAGGTTTTGTTTTTGTAAATAAATATCTTTTAGTGCGGAAACTTTTTGTAGTGTGGTCATTATTCTATAAGCAGGAATTTTTTTATTTTTTAAAATAAAGCTAAATGGTATTAAATTCAGATTTTTTTATTTTGCATTTATCGGTTACTTACCAGGGATCATAAATATAATATTTATGACAGTGTGTCCCAGGATAGCTGGTCGCATGGTTAAAAACTAATAAATGCAAAATGTTACTTTAATTGGTATTATACAGGGCGAGTTATTACTAAAAATATGAAAAATGACCAAAAGTAAAATACATTTATTTTTAAAAATAGGAACATTTTTTATAAGTAATATAAAAAAATATATTATAAATTATGTTCTTAAGAAATATTTCTTAGCGCAGATTTAAATCCTAACACATTTTTTTTTAGATTGTAGCAGGAAACACTGGAAAAGAATTAAGACTTTTACAGCAGATATTGAAATACCTTACAAGGAGCCTTAGGACAAAAATATGTTATGCTTTCTAAAAGAAATGGTTCGAAGTTTTAAGCTGATGTGAAGGTATGTTTAATAATGCAATAGTTTATTTTTATGAGAACACCCATATTTTGTGGAGGGCCTCTACTTACGCTATTGCTTAAACAACAAACATTTTATTTATGATCCATTTTTTTGGTTATTGACAAAAACAGATACTATAAATTTACTTCAATTTACCAAAGTAGCCAAAAAATGTAGATTGTATGAGTTGCACTAAAAGAATAACTTTGTTGTTTACATATATATATCTACAGGGTGATATAGAAGTCTGACAGAGCTCATTTACTCATAATCCATAAAACTTTTTTATCCAACACTTACATATAATATCTACATAATTGATCAGATTTTGAGGATATAAAGTGTATTATAAGTCACTAGTGAGCTAAAGTACCCTTTAGCTCACTAGTGAATTATAGTATTATTATAGTTACCAACAAAATGCATTACAACCAAACAAGCTTGCTTTCCAAAAATACAAAATTTTGTTGCTGGTGTTGACAATGACAAGTAACAAATAATGGATGACGTTTTCAAATTATTTTCGATATTAAAAACGATTTATACGAAAGTGTTGGATAAAATTTTGTATTAGACACGTGAGTTATTACATATAAGTCACTTAAGAAAATTACTTCTCTCGCCCTTCGGGCTCGAGGGTTAAACTTTTCTTGCGTGACTTATATGTAATATAACTCACTTATCTAATAAATAACTATTATCCAACACTTACATATAATATCTACATAATTGATCAGATTTTGAGGATATAAAGTGTACTGTAAGTCACTAGTGAGCTAAAGTACCCTTTAGCTCACTAGTGAATTATAGACAAACCCGTAGTTACCAACAAAATGCATTACAACCAAACAAGCTTGCTTTCCAAAAAATACAAAATTTTGTTGCTGGTGTTGACAATGACAAATAACAAATAATGGATGACGTTTTCAAATTATTTTCGATATTAAAAACGATTTATACGAAAGTGTTGGATAAAATTTTGTATTAGACACGTGAGTTATTACATATAAGTCACTTAAGAAAATTACTCTCTCGCCCTTCGGGCTCGAGAGTTAAACTTTTCTTGCGTGACTTATATGTAATATTACTCACTTATCTAATAAATAACTCTTAATTTCTTTTTTTGTTTACCTCTCTCGCCCTTTGGGCTCGAGAGTTAAACTTTTCTTGCGTGACTTATATGTAATATTACTCACTTATCTAATAAATAACTATTAATTTCTTTTTTGTAGGTATATAGACAGGCATAAACTTTATATTTTAAAATTATTTTGATGTATACAGGGGTGTTCATAAAAGGGTGACGACATAAAGTTATGTTTTTTTACATAATACACCTTTTATTTTATATTTTTGTTTAATTCCTCTTTACATTATAACACTTTTTTGGTATAGGTTATATGGGGTTAAATCTTTAAATTTGGAAAATATTGTAGTTTCTTTTCAAAAATAGAATATTAAGGACATTTTTTATAACACTACCATTCTCCCAATTTTGATTTTCTTTTGAAGTTGTTTGGGTAGGCAAGTACCTTATTGACCACATTTGGACATTTTATTAATAAGATGTATTTTGATTATACAGGGTGTCAAGAAAACAGTGGTAAACTTAGAAAAATTAAAACCTTCAAAACTTCCTTACTTTAATACCTATACATTTCCTTAAGGTTGCCTATACCTAAGTCAAGTACTTTTTGTAATATTTTTTAACACGCTTTTATTAACTTGGGTTGTCACTATCTATCTATGTAACGGAATCTTTGAGCCTAATTTTTACCAACTTCCAGCTATTCGATTTCTTTGAAAATTTGCACACGTATTAAGGACCCATGACAATGCAATAATCTGCAAACAGTATCCCGTTATCCTGGTGTGGATCGCCAGGAAAAAAATTCCATTATATTATAAAAACAACACCTGTGTTGCCATCTTTTGGCAACATCCAAAACTTTTCTCAGGTTTAGCTACTCTTGACAAAATGGCGAAGGAATTTTTTAGTGAATAAACTGGAGCATTTTTACATAGATACATACATAAATGCATATCGAACTAAAAATGAAAAATAAAAAATAGTTTAAAAACTAAAAACACGCTTTTATATGCAACCGAACTAAAAATTAGAAAATAATTTTTCATTAAAAAAATATTGTCACTTCATAGTAAAAAGCGTGGGGTGCATTTTACAATTTTTTCACAACTTTTCCCTCATAGATATTGGCAAATATAATAATTATAACATTTAATATATTAAGCACCCCACGCTTTTTACTATGAAGTGACAATATTTTTTTTAATGAAAAATTATTTTCTAATTTTTAGTTCGGTTGCATATAAAAGCGTGTTTTTTAGTTTTTTTAAACTATTATTTATTTGTTTTCTTTTATTTAAGAAAATATAAGTTTTAACTCTACTAATATTACTCCGGGTATTTTAATATTCATACATTTCCTGAGGGTTGAACGATACCTTAGTCAAGTACTTTTGCAATATTTTTAATTTTCTTTTTTTTTAATTTTAGTTTCAGTTTAGGATAATTTTTACGGATATCATAATTTAACTTTAAAACTTATATTAAAAAAAAACAAAAATTAAAAATATTGCAAAATCAACTTGACTTAGGTATAGGGAAACTCAAGAAAATGTATAAATAGTTATATATTTCCTAAATTTGAAGATTTAACCCCATATAAGCTATAACAAAAAGTGTTAGAATTTAAAGAGAAATTCAACCAAAGTATAAAATACAGGGTGATCCATTTAAAAAACATAACTTTATACAGTCACACTTTTGTAAGCAACCCTGTATACCTCAAACTATTTTTAAAATATGAGGGTTATGCCTAGCTATATACCTACGAAAAAAGAAATTAAAAAGTTTTATGGATTACGAGTAAATGAGCTTTGTCAGACTTCCGACTCACCCTGTATATAAAACACATGGTTTATACAAAAGTTAGGTTAAGTCAAGTCTAGCAAAACCTAAATTAATTTTTTTTTAAATGGATAATTTAGACTGTTCGACTAAAACTAAACTAAGCACAGATATGAACATGTAAAAGGTCCTCTAGGCCTTGTGGCTGTAGAAAAACAAAGAAAAGTTAATAAAACATAGTTTTTTGCATTATTTTTTGGTAATTTTCTACAAAGTTGGGGCAACTTCGATTTTAACGAAATTTGGTTTACAGGGGTTTTTTGGCCCGCTGATCGCGAACTTTTTGTCAAAAACGTTTCATTCTCGAGATATCCATCATCAAAGTTAAAATTTAAACTCATCCTATTTTTATTATATTCCCCCTTTTTGCACACAATTCTTGATTTAAAGCTAAAGTGGCACACAATATTTGATTTTTTCCTTTTAAAACTCCATTTGTGTACCTATTTAACATTATTTTTGCAATAAATTGCATAGCTTCACTTTCAATCATTTTTAGTGACAGCAGGCTACAATGACACCGTGTACATGTAGCAGTCAAATGGTAATTTTATAAAAATGGCTTCTGTCGAGGGAAATGCTTTCTGCCTGGGCAAGTCACTTCATGAAAAATAATTTCTATTTTAAAGCCATTTACATAGGAAAATGGCATATGATGTGGTCTTTGTTGGGCAAATGACTGTGATATATGTGATAACACATTAGGCGTACAGTGTGCTTTGCAGACTATAGTAAAAAGTACAAGCATGTGTAATTTGATTGGTTCGAAGCGCTATAGACGGTCATGCAAAACTGTCACATTGGGGGAGGAGGGGGTCATGGTTGGTTAAACCATTTTTGTATTTGCTGTATAGTCAAAGAGCCCGTGAGCGGCAGACCTTCGTTATTTTGTAAAATCTGAAATTTTTTAGTGCCTGCTCCCAATATAGGTAGAAGCAATGGTAGACTACGAAGTTTGACTCATAGTGGCTTGGGCAGGTACCAGATACCAAAGATTAATGAATTGTAACTAAACTTTTGTAATTTTGAAAAAGCTTTATTTTTTATATATTACTTGGGTATATATTGGAAGATACTTTCTCACTCGCTAGACAGTTTTGAGAGTTCCAAACCCTTGGTAGACAAACATTTTGGGGTGACCCAATGGTCCGAGAAAGTCCAATATATCTGTTATTTAACAAGATATTACAAAAAGTCTTAAATGAAATTGTAAGGTTTCCAAATTGACATGTCCTAAAAATATTTCGATGCATACAAAGTTTCTCAAAAAAATACTAATGCTGTGAGGTTAGTTTTTTTGTTTTGTTTTTTGGGACACTCTGTATACATTAAAATATTTTTAGGACATGCCAATTTAAAAACCCTACAACTCTCATTTAAGACATTTTGTCATATCTTGTTAAATAACAGAAATATTGAACTTCCTCAGATCATTGGGCCACCCCAAAATTTTTGTTTGTCAAGGGGTTGGAACTGTCAAAACTGTCTGGCGACTGAGAGAGAATAATTTTCTAATATATGTACCCAAGTAACATAGCAAGCTTTTTTAAAATCACAAAAGTTAAGTTACAATTCATTATTCTTTGGTATCTGGTACCTGCCAAAGCCACTATGAGTCAAACTTCATAGTCTACCATTGCTTCTACCTATGTTAGGAACATGCACTTTCAGCTTTTACAAAATAACAAAGGTCTACTGCCTACGGACTCTTACTCTATAAAAAGATAAAAAAATGCAAAAATAGAATGTTTTGTGGCTTGTTTTGTTTATTTTAATTTTACAATATGCATTAAACGATTACTTTCCTTATTTGGAAAACTTTTCCTTCTACATTTTTTTTTCGACGACCACAACTAAAAACATATTGGGTAATTGGAGAAGAAAATAAGGTATATATTTTTTTCAATTTTTGTTGAATACATTTGGAACCTTGTACATCCCACAAAAAATAGATACCTAAGGTTTGGTCTACTTGTAACTAGTTTACACAAAATTTAGATATTTTAAAGAAACCTTTCTAGAAGCAGGTTTTACAGTAAAGGCTGGAAAAAATATAAAAATTAAGTGCAGCAGGTTCGCTAGCTATTTTTCTTGTTAAGTTGTATAAAACCCAAAAAATTGTGGCATACCCTTTAAAAATGTGTTAGCTTATTATATTTTATCTTGGTAACCATTTTATTATGAGTAAAACTAATATATTTTTTTCTTTTAGGACTACTGGAATACTAGGCAGAAAGAAAGCTAGGTAATTGTCTCGAAAGTGGGGTTTGATCAAAGGACTCCGCACAAACCCTATAAAGGTGTCCTCGGTTAAATTTTCTGAAGCTTGGCGTAGAGGTAGCTCTCAGCATGCTGTTCAAAAGTCTCAATTCTCGCAATCCCCTAAAATCAACCCCAGACCCTCCAAATACGCCGTAAAGTAAGTTAGGATGTTTAAGAGCTGTATTCGTCCGAGTTTGCGCACAGAGATGCATATCTCTCAGCATGATGATGATGCAAATTTAACTGAGGGAACAACTTCATGAGGTTTCTGCGGGGTCCTCTGGCATACGGGGGTTTTTGGGCGCTGCTTACGAATTTAAAAACATTTTTAATCGTTTTTGAGATAAACATCATCCAAGTTAAAATATCAACTAACCCTATGTTCACTGCATTCCTTCTTATTTTTGCACACAACTCTTGATATAACATTGGATTGACATTAAATATTTTACTAACACCTTCTAAAAAGCTATATTTTTTAATTTATTTTACGCTTTGTTTTTATAAAATTGCAAATCTTTTACTCATAAATTTCGCAACCATGCATACACATTTTTTCTGTCGCAGACAACTTGATGTAATATGAATCTTTTAAACTAATATAAAGAAGACATCAAATCAATAAAGGTTTTAAACAAGTTTTTTTATGTAACATAAAATATGAGCCAATTTAGTGTTATATAAGGAATGTTTTCCACAAAGAAGGGAAATATGGTGCAATTGTGGTTAGTTCAATTTTTAACTTTGATGATGGATATTTTAAAAACAAAACGTTTCTGGATAAAACATATTTAGATTCGTGATCAGCACCCCAAAAAACGTCCGTATACCAAATTTTTGTCTAAATCGGAGTTGCTCCTACTTTCGAGACAATTATCAAAAGCTATTCCATTTATTTCAAGAACAGACCATGAGGACAAAGATAGGATATAAAATATTGTGTTTAGACTTAAATGTAAATTTTATTATACATTAATCGGTTTAATGAAAAAGTTTACTTTTTTAATTATGTAATTATACTTTAATGAAACACAAATAATACATATATACTATATAAACCATATTTTGTAGTTCCTTTTTTATTCAGTTGTTAGCACTCATTTAAAGATGAATAGTTTATCTCAATGTAGGTGGTCGTAGGTAGTCCATTTATACATCTCTTATGTACCTAAAAATAACGCAAATGAAATACCTAAATAACAAAAATGTATAAAGAAATCGACAAAGTATTTTTGTTGCAAAATTATTGATAATTGCTTTTAAACTTTATTTTTTCATTTTGGTTTGCTATATTTTAAATGTTAATGAAAGTTTTGTAGCTACCGATATTAATAGTTTTTATTATATGATAAAAATAAATAGTTATTTAACGAAAAAGTGTAGTGTTTCCTTATTAAAATAAGAGTATAAGTAAGATATTTTAATATATTGGGTTGTTTTATTAAACTTCAGCTGAAAATCCCAATACAAACATACACATACCAGTATAGAGGGTGTTCCAGAACCTTGGGATCAAACTGCTAGGGGTTACTCAGTGCAACAGTAGATAACATTTGAGTTTAGGGACCCATGTCTGAAAAAGTGTCACAACGGCACTACGGCCCAAAGGCGCGTTAAAATTTAGAAAGACAATGAATTGCCTAAATAGAATTTAATGTATTTAAATTTTCCCTTTTGTACATGATATCATCACAACAATTGTTTAAAATATTAATGTTTAAAAATTGTATTTTATTTTATTGATAGTTTTTTTTTAATTTATTATTTGTATTTTGTTGTGATATTATGTAAAACAGGCAAAAATTAAATGCATTTAATTCTATTTAGGCAATTCATCGTTTTTCTAAATTTTAACGCGTCTTAGGGCCGTAGTGCCGTTGTGACACTTTTCCGGACATGGGTCCCTAAGCTCAAAAGTTTCCGACTGTTCCCCTAAATAACCCCTAAAAGTTTAATCCCATAATTCTGAAACACCCTGTATAAGGGGCTCAGAACCGGTGTTGTAATAAAAAAAAGGAAAACATTTTTTTGGAATATTGGTCCCTAAAGTTCCAAACCTGTTAAATATTCTAAAACTAAACCGAATTTTACTTAATATGTGAGATCCATTCGTCTATTATCAAACTATGACTTACAGTGCTCTAGCAGAAAATAAAAATGCATTTAAACAATACAATTTTTAAAACAAGGTGACTTAAGTACACCACTTTAGTTCTGAAGCCCTCATATTATGTAGAGTGGCCTAGCCTCGTGCCCAGTGCAAAAATTTTCAGAAATCAAAGAAAGAAGCAAAGAATTTTAGTAATGTACCATATTGATGGACAAAACACAAAACTGTATGTTTTTACCCTTAAATCACTAAGTTTGACCACTTTTCATAATATTTTTATGCACAAGGTGTAAAGTTTTTTAAATAATATAATAATAGTAATGGATATTCTTACCTTGTGTGGTAAATTTTATACAGAGCATCTGAATACATAATAAACTTATGTATATGGCTTAGTTAGATTCATATAAAGCTTAACCTTTTTAAATTACCGTCAAATGTATCTTTCTCTAAACTAAATGATCTGCAAAGTATTTATTTTTCTGAATAGCTTCTTTTTGGGGGCACCCTTTTCGTATTATTTTCTCTGATTTTATGGAATTAAGTACTACTAACTAAAACATAAAAAAACATCTTTTAGATAATTTTAATTATTAAAATTGTAGCTTTAAAGTACTCACATGTTAATACTATTCTTGGCGGTTATTAGTGCTTCTTTACTTTTGACTACCACACGTAATACACTCAAGACAAAAGCACTTTCACAGTACTAATAAATTGATCACCGGGTGTGAAAACAGGTTTTTTGCGGATATTTCAAATGATATTTTCTTCTAAAAACATAGGAGAAACTTTTAGGTAGTTTAAACAGAAATTCTTCTTTAAGAGTGCTCACATTTTAATACTATTCTTGGCCTTTTTCAGTGCTTTTATTGGTATACGTCAATGCACAGCACGCAAAAATTCTTTCACAATACTAATAAATGGCTAAATAAATTCTTTTTATCCTCTGGAGTGGAACTAAACTTTAAAACTCGTATTTACTCTCAAAAAGACTAAAATAAAAGTAAGGTTAGGGTAAAGGTGAACGTTGGCTTGGTTGCCTACGTTTTTCAGTCGGATGACTGGTGAAATATTTAGCGACACAAGGGATTTTCAAAATTCAGGATATAAATTTGAATAACTTTTAAAACAAAAGAATCGAAGCATGATTAACGGAGGTGACGGTTATTTAACCTAAGGGTTAAATAACCTATGTAGAACCATCATAGCACCCATTGTCTGGCAAATCGGTGTCACTTGAAAGCGATTCTGCAAACCATAAAAATCTGTGACAATCCCGTTCACTCTCGGCTAACATCACTTGCAAAAAAGCTTTTTCAATATCCGCAATAAGTCCTATTTTTCCGATTCTGAAGTTTAATAAAACGCGAAGCAACTCGGGTACCAAATTTTCACCAGAGTCTAGCATATCATTTAAAGAAAGTAGCCCACACGCATGCGCACTAGCGTCAAATACGATCCTAAGTTTCGTAGTGTCTTTTTCTTCGCGGTATACTGGCCGATGTGGCATATAGTAGGCGCGCTTGCTAATATCCTGTGGAGCCCGCTCCGCACAGCCGTTTTTAAAATAATCTTGCATTGCGTTATCGTATTCCAAGAGTTTTGAATTATTAGTTAATTTACTTATCAACGATTTTAGTCGAGACTTGGCACCATAGTAATTTGAGTCCAGTTCGTTATTTTCGTTAATCCACGGAAGATTTACTTCGTACCGTTCACCGTTAAACCTTATTTTGTCTTTAATATATAGAGAAGTAGATTTATTTTTCGTTTCCGTATCGTCCGCGATTCCTATAGTGTCCATATCCCAAAACCGTTGCACATCTAAATCTTTAACACACTCTTGCACATGAAGCACGTTAGATAAGCTTAAATTAACCGAAAGTTCGTTAGATTGATTAACACCAAGTAAAGTCCATCCGAGTTTAGTGTCCAACGCGGTTAACAAATCAGTCAGTTTTTTACTTTTGCCTGTTACTATTTTCCAGTAGTTGTCCGCTCCAATTAATAAAGAAATGCCGTCGAAATCACGTTGATCAATTCCAGTATCAGCCAGTGAAAAGTTCACAACAAAATTATTAATAACTGGATCATTTACTGATGGAGGTTTAAAAGAATCGAAACATATCTCTGGAACTTCCAA
Organism: Listronotus bonariensis; assembly: GCA_014170235.1. NCBI lineage: Eukaryota > Metazoa > Arthropoda > Insecta > Coleoptera > Curculionidae > Listronotus > Listronotus bonariensis. Next base: position 111,541 of record JACEGR010000484.1, on the reverse strand, counting down.
CGCTGTCATTTTTATTAAATTGTCATCATATTTTGATCTAACATTAAAGCTTACGCGTCGAAACTGTCTTGAAGGCTTCATATTAGCAGCTCCAAAGGGCATTATAGATACATTGTGCATCCCTATCACTTCCATATTTAATTTCCTAGCTACTGATTCCTTAATAAATGTTGTTTGACTGCCGCTATCCAAAATCAGTCGTATAAAAGCTTGATGGTTGTCGTTATTCGTTACAAAGGCAGTTGCGGTCTGCAAATACACATTACTTAGGTTTTCATTGGCGAATAAGCTTGTAGATCTAGAGGTCCCGTTATTTTCGTTTGCATCGCTCATTGTTATTACCAGAGGTCAAATTGTTTTGTGATTTATCTTGTCTATTTACATAATTTGGATCACAAAGAGAAGTTGCATGTCTTTTTTACATTTATCGCATTTTAAATTTACAGTTTTACAAAATCGTGAAGTATGGTTAGATTTTGTACAGCGAAAACAACAATTATTTGACCTTAAAATATTCTTTTTTTGCTGCAAACTCATAGTTGATCTACAGTTTATTGTTTTATGTTTTCCCGAACAAAAAGGCATTTTTCTTCAACTGGTGTTAACAAACCCGCCGCGGTAAAAGAACTATTTCTGTCTCTTTTACTGTCTGTATTCCTCGACTTTTCATTGTTGGGCACTACATTTTGAGCTTGTTCTACAGACTCTATCTCTACTTTTAAAAAACTAAGAAGCTTGGCAATCTGGTCATTGTAAGATATTTCGGAATCGTTAGATTGTTCACTTAGTACGGAGCTCGTGTCTAAAACGTCCGCCGTTTTTGTTAGAATATATTTATTAAACTCGATACGCATAAAATACGGTAAGCTTTTTAGTATTACTGATTTAAGCATCATACCGTATTGGTTTGGAGATATTTTCAATGACTGTAGTGATCTTGTAATCGTTATAGTTGTATTATACAACTTTCTGAGTGCAGAAATATCACCTCTATTTTTTACAGGTTGTAAAGCTAGCAACTTTTGTATATACGTATCGACAAGTTTTTCTGTATTTCCAAATTCATTTTTTAGCAATTCAATGGCGTCTTGATAACATGCTTCATTTGGCGTTAATCCTTGAATAGAAAAAGCAGCTTTTCCCGTTAATAATGTTTTTAAATAACTAAATTTCGCATTATTATCCAGTTCGTTATTGTTATGAATAGCTGAACTGTACTGTTCCCAAAACATAGCCCACTGATGCAAATCGCCGTTGAATTTTAGCAGTTCAAGTTTAGGTAATCTTACCGACATTTTAGATTTATTTTCCTCAGTCTGCTGTGGTACTTTTGGTATTTGTTCTTTGACTTCCATATTATTTTGGATTACTTCATCCAATTCAGCCATTATTTTTACAGCACTATCGTTATAATCCAAAATAGATATCCATTCCATACTTAAGGTATCTTCGTCACAATTGACCAATGTTTTCATGTATCGTTCGTTAGCTTCATTAAGTTTGTTATGGGATTCTTTTATGCGTGATTGTTGCACTTTTACATTTTGAATGTCTACAGGATCACTACTTAAAAGTACTTCAGCGGCTTTGATAAGTTTCGTTAATTGCGTTCGGCACGCTGCCCGGTATGTTTTTTCCATCGTTCTTTCTGTAAAAGTTCGTTACAACCCGTTACACTTTACGTTTAAAAAAGTCACTAAGAATCAGTTTATACTCTTCGTTTACCGTTACATAAAATAGGTCTATAATTGCAAAAGGTTCCCGGGTTTCGGCACCATATCAATAATTATACGTTAAACAATATGAAACGCCGGAGTTCGTAAACAACCTTTTATTTTTAATAGACCTATCGTATACAAAACTAAATTCTTAAATTTTTACTAATTCTTCTGACGTTTCTATTTTTATCAAAGTCAAAAACTATATATGTTTGTCAAAGTCAAATATAATGTCTATCCTCCTAAAATCGGAATTTAATCGTCATTATCGGACCTTTTTAATATATTTTGAACAGGTTTGCAGTCAGTTCTTAAAATAAATTTTCTTCCTATCAGATAAGGACTGAAGCGTTGCACCCCCATTTTAGTGCTAATGCCTCTTTATGGAGTATTGGCATTCTTGTTTCGCTGTCTGAGAGTGTTCTGGAAGCACACGATATTGGTTTTTCTTTTCCATTTTTGAGACGGTGAGATAGTACAGCTGAAACTCCAAAATTTGATGAGTCAGATGTTAAAATTAAGGGTAATTCAGGGTCAAAATGTGTTATTACTGTTCCAAAACACCTCGTATAAAAACACGTGCCTTCGTTTTTATACCTTTATTAACAATGTAACGTAACTATGGTTACAATAACGGCAAAATCTTAAATTGTCAATGTCTCGAAGTTTACAGCACAAAAGTCGAATCTGTACTAACTGATCGGAGGTTTCCCGTCGCCCTTTTATAGTATGGTGGAAGAGTAAAGAATGATCTAGAATATTCGAGAAATATCGTGAAAATTCCATAGTACATGATGGCATAAAAGTTATTAATGGATAATTCGGGCGTTTTCGGAAACCTTCGAAAGTGATGAAAGAACTTGGAAAAATTAAGGTAAATTATTTAAATAAATTAACAAACTAAATTAAATGATCCTAACTCTCTAAAATTCTATAACCTAAACACATTTTTGAAAGTCTGTAACATTGCCCCCTTCCAAGTTTTGATCGTCTCGATCAAGTATCTTCACTGTCTTGATAACGGCTTAGCCTTTCTAGATGTACTACTTTCATCTTTGCCTGTGGACTCTTCTGTATACGGTACACCAGATCATTAAGCCGTGTCACCACTTTATATGGTCCCTCCCATGACTTCTGTAGTTTCGGTGAACGCCCCTTGGTTCTTCTTGGATTGTATAACCAAACTTTTTCACCGACGACAAATCCCTGATGGTTAGCTTTCAAGTCATAGCGGGATTTCATACGGTCACTTCCTTTTTGTAACTTGGTACGCACCTCTTCATGTATCCTCTGTAGCTGTTTACTTAGTTGACTTACATAGTCTTCTGCTGGTTCTTCATTGGCGGAAGGTCGTCCTGTAAGCAAGTCAACTGGAAGGCATATTTCCGCTCCGAAAATGACTTTAGCAGGTGTTTCGCCAGTAGTTTCGTGAATTGCGGAGCGGTATGCTAATAAAAACGGCTGTATACAGTTATCCCAGTCACTTTGTTGGTCATTTACTTTAATTTTCAGGTAGTTATCAAGTGTTCTGTTAAACCGCTCTACCATACCATCGGACTGGGGATGAAGAGGTGTTGTTCTTGTTTTATGGATTCCCAGGAGATTACAAAGGTTCTTGAAAAGATCGGACTCAAAGTTTCTGCCTTGATCGGAATGTATTTCTCTAGGAACTCCATAGCGACAAATCCATTGTTGAAATAATACATCGGCAACAGTGATAGCTTCTTGATTTGGGATTGGGTAGACTTCTGGCCATTTACTGAAGTAATCCATCGCTACCAATATATAGCGATTCCCTGATTTACTAACTGGAAATGGCCCTGGTATGTCTATGGCAATTCTTTCAAAAGGTGCCCCCACATTGTATTGCTTCATCTTGCCATGGCTTCGTGTTTTCGGTCCCTTGCTGGAAGCGCAGTCCTTACACATTCTGCACCAGTCTTTTACGTCTGCAGGACTTCCCAGCCAGTAGAACCTTTCTCGAACCTTTTCGAGAGTACCAATGGGGGATACTTAATGTCATACTTTCTTAAAGCTCATTTAAAGATCTTTTTAATGGTAAAATAATATACAGGGTTCTTAAATAAAAAAATATGTACTTTTTCTTCTACCCTGTATATTACTACCAGTATCACAATTAAAAAGACCTTTAAAAGAGCTTTAAGAAAACACCACATTAGGTACATCTAACTTTATTAGTTTCGGAAATATGGCCATCCAAATCAGGTATTTAGGTACTTTTTAAAGTACCGCCATTTTGTAATAGGTGAAGATATTGACTTCATATTCTAGGGTTATAAAGTACTCATCAGGAGCTTTAAATGATGTATCACTCGACCCGCCATCTCATTTAAGAATTTTGGGGTGGTGGCCCTGGTGGTTAAGGGGTTAAAGGGGCGCCGTCCAATTTTTTGTAAAAACGTTCCCCCTCAATAAATATCTTGACGTGTTTCGGCGATTTTCTCAAATCTGTCTCGTTTCGAAGATAACTTGAGTGGAAAGTTTTCAAATGAACACCCTGTATATTAACTTTAGGACAATAATCTACTTTTAAAAGATCAACTAGCTGTTCAAAAGTCTTTGATTTCGGTAAATCCGGGAAGCATAAGTTACGAATAAGTTTATACGTATCTATACCGATGCTACTTAACAAAATCCCGGTTTTAATTCCTTCGTCGGAAATTTTATTCGCTACAAAATGCTGTTCGAGTCGTTCTAAGTAGACCGTTACGTCGTCTTCTGCCGAAAATTCCCGAACTGTTGAGCTGCCATTTTGCACACACGTTTTTCCGACTCGAAGCAAAATCCGTGATCATCCGCGTTACCTTTTTACTTTTTTCGTTTTTCTCTCGTCGCCAGTTGGTAATGTATTGGTGGCAAAGCCGAACACGTATAAAGTTTTAATAAAATCTGTATATTGACTTCGTTATAAATATCACAAGTACAGGTACAATAAGTTGATCGTTCAAACGGCACGAGACCAAAGCGAGGCGCGAAACCCAGACGGTGGCTGGACATTGACTGACCGCCGGATCATTTGGTTCCGGTACGTAGAGTGGCTGCGTGGTACCCCCACATATATATAACCAATATATCGCCAATGCCGTGTCGCTGTTTTGACGCCACTATGGAGCCTTGCTAATGCGTGGTAGCGCTTGCGCAGTTCGCAAAACTTAATTTGTAAATATTTACTAAGCAGGACCGGCTTTAAAATTATGCTGTATTAAATAAATTAAGTAGAGATTTAAATGACCCAATATACTTTTCTTGGTAACAAAATAAACTCGTTGTGAACTCTTCTTCTAACAGACTGACTTGTGAGGCTGAATATTAAAATAAAGAGTTCTATCGTCTGGCAAACTATAAATGAGGTTAATCATGATAGACAGAGGATCGTTATTTCATAAAAAACAAACAATATATAGAATTGGTGCCAGTACTTCAGCCGGGCCCGCGATAACCTAGTAAAGAACAAAGTATGGGTGAAAAACTAGGAAGAAAGTTTGTTAAGCGAAGCTTATCATGCCCGACTTGGTCAATAGCATTAGGTAAGATTTGGATTTGACAATGAAAAAAAAAAGTTTTTTGGACAAGGAAGTAAAAGTGTTACTGCCATTTGAATAAAGATTTATTTTTGAGATTAGTAAAACGATCTCTGGCTTTAAAAATTACTTTATTGATTTCTTGCCTCAATGCTGGTTTGTTACCTTTTTTGAACTAGAATTTTGTGCAGTACATATGATTATGTCTGGTAGAGCTTAGAGTTGGAAATATAACTAATCTGTTTAAAATACGCTTGACAAGACCAGATAAGTAGGTTATTTCCATATTATCATCTTACCCAAGTCACTGACTAAAGGTTTCTAATATTAGTTAATTAATAGTTTAAGTATAAGTGACATTTTTGTCCTGTCAAATAATTTTTAGAAAGGTGCTCTATTATCTATGATTCTATTTAAAAGATATTATTATTGATAAATGACCTTACCTAAAAAAAATATTTATAGAAAAAGTTTTGGATTAGGATACAATATGAATTAATACACCACATTTGTTTTATAGGCAATTTATTAACAATATCGTTACAATATGCATGATACAATGAAGCATAAAATAATTTTTAAAAACTGAACAACTTTTTACATAATAAAACTAAAATTAAACCTGTACATATACAGTGTGGGTACTTAGGTTATTATTAATTTTACGTAAAAAAATTAATTCTTCATAAAAAGTTCTCATGGTCTAAAATCCAAAAATTTAACCATCAGAAAATAATTATTTTCAGTGGTATACATACGAGTTATCTCAAAAATATAAATTTTGCTCAAGAGGAAAGTGCCCTTATTTTTGACAATATCAAACATTTTTATAAAGAAAAAAATGTTTGGACTATAAATTACTTTCAAATATGCAAACTTGTTAATTTACAAGAAAAAACGTTTCTCTTTGACGATGAAAATTTAAGTGTAAAGAAAGCTTAAAAAATGTCAAAATAGTGAAGTCATAGAAACACTCATTATTTCAGATAAAAAAGATTTTTAAAGAAGCTTTTAAAAAACACCACATTAGGTACATCTAACTTTATTAGTTTTGGAAATATGGCCATCCAAATCAGCCATAGCTTTCAGTTCGCCTGGCAGGTACTTGGGGTCACGGAAAACGCCTGTAATTTTTTTTCAAACCTTTTGCCACACCCCCAATGCAAAAATCAAAAAATACGCAATAGGGATCTTCCAACTATCATTAATGGCTATAACCATAAGAGTAAGGGCTTCTGTGGCACATTTCATACTATCACTGCTAATTTCAGTGCCAAAAATCTTCATATCCCCATATTCTAGAACCACTATTTGTTTTTAATTGCCATTTCGTCGAGCATCAAGGCACAAATGGTTGGTTTCTGGATATTATTATTTTCTTCAACTTTTATTTTTAATGTTAAAAATGAACAGTCAGAAAAACCTGGTTCACAATGAATGTTTTTAAACCAACTTCTAATGGTTAAAGGGAAAGGAAGAGCCAAATTAAATACATTGCGGACATAATTATATGCCTGTGATGAATAAAACTGGAGGGTTAAGGCAAAATTTCTTAACTCTGGAGGAAATGGCTCTCTACTTTGTTTTTTATTTTTCTCAGAAAGTCTTATATTTGTAAGTGCTCGTTTTAGAAGTATAAGAGGAATTCCAGAATATGTTTTTTCCAAAACAGACAGAGCTTCGTTTTCTAATTTTTTTTCTTTTAAGTTAAAATAAGATTTGTTTTAGACTGGTAACTTTTAAAGATAGTCGTTTTACCCATCTTCTTGTTATCTTCAGCTTTTTGCGTAACATATCTTTTTGATTTTAGCTGACTTTTCTTCTGAAGTTTTCTTTAACGAATTTGGGATTTTTGCTAAAAAATATTCGAAGTGTTAATTATAAGTTTTTCAAAATTTTAAAACTATTTGACATTAGAGGGACAACTATTTAATTCTTAATTTCCTAAAATACAATTGTTTTAGGTCTGTAGTGTAGAGGTAAACAGTTGTAAATTCATTAACCAACATTTTAAGAAATTGAAAAAAAAATAAGTTTAAAAAAAATAATAAATTAATGCTGGATCAAGGTGTCCCATTTTGGTTGCAACAGCGGGGTACCTCAGTTATTATTAAAGATAGAACCTTACGGTCATCGCGAACCTGTGCTACTTTTTTGTGAAACAAAAGACGCCCTAAACAAAGCCATCAAGTCATCTTACTAGAGCTAGAGGGCGATTTTAAAAATTTTGTATTTTCAGGTACCCTTTGTATCTCAGTTCGCTTATAACATATCAAAAATGTAAAAACGGATTCTAATATAACTTTTTACGTAGAATGCAGTGGCGTAGTCAGATTTTTTCTAAATATTATTGTTTTGACAATACTGACCAATGATGGGTATTTTTAAATAATCTGTATATTTGTAAAAAAAATTGCATTTTATCAAGCTTTTCAAAAATATATAATACTGTGGGTTTATTTTTATAAATAGCCACACAATTTTCAATATTCAGTTAACAGTTTTTTTATTGACTTAATTATTGTAGTGGTGCTTACGTTACTAATTTAAGAATTGGATTTTGATATTTCATTTAATTATAATTTTTAGTTTGTTACATAAATCTGGGTACGTAGCACTTATACAAGCAACAATATTAAATTGTAAATATTTTTCTTGATCTATTGTTAGCATATATTTGGAAAAAATTTGACTACGCCACTGCATTCTACGAAAAAAATAATATAAAAATCAGTTTTTACCTTTTTTATATATTATCAGCCAACTGATATACAAGGAGTACCTGAAAATGCAACATTTTTAAAATCACCCCGTAGCTCAGAAACTACGAGGGCTATGACGTCCTTGTGTATGGCATCTTTTGTTTCACAAAAAGTAGGTCAGGTTTGCAAAAACCGCAATCTTCTATCTTTAATAATAACTGAGATACAACGCTGTTGCAACCAAAATGGGACACCCTGTACAACACTCTAATAAACTTGCTAAACAATTTCTTATATGTAGCGAATTTTTTGCCGGTCACTGTATATACTCTAAAATATCTGCTCAAAATGCTACCACAAACTCCTTGTGTCAAAATACGAGTTAACGCAATTTACCTTAGTCGAAAAGATGATTGTTTCCCAGTTACAGGGTGTCAAAGCTTCCATATAATTCTATTTATGTGTAAATATTTTATTTATTATTTGACATTTTTCCACAAAATTCGGTTTTGAGAGGTTTTTAGAGTGGGGAATTAAAATCTACTTATAATTTTGTTGTAAAATGAAAAAGGAACCACCTGCAGTCCTTTGTTTATGTTGAAATTGCCAAAACGTTTTTTTGCCTGTTTATATTATAAGTCTAGTACAGAATTTCTATTTTCTGATATTTTCTAAATAAAAAAGAAATACCTTGTAGATATCGCTACGGGCAATCGTTTTTAAGATATATTAGATTAAACATTTTATTCCACACAGAAATATTCCTTCATGCTTCATCTGGGTCACCTTGGTTTCTTTAAAAGGTCTGTACAGGGTGTACAACTTGATTGTTTGCATGATACAAGTAAAAAATATGAAAGAATAGATTTCTGACGTGGCGACCAGAAAGTGTGTCAGTGTCAGATGTCAGAATATTTAAAACCTGGGTACATAAGTACAGAAGCGATCATTAGAGTGACGTTGGAATGGTATTTGGCAACTGTGTGGGGTCAGTTGGGTTTCACTTGTATCCAAAATATTAAATTTTTGTGGACTTTAAAAAATGCATTTGCCACTAGCTCACCACATCGCCGCCACTTCACTTGCTTGCCATTGCAGAGCGAGCCTTGCCTAAGACCTATAAAATACTATTGAACTAAGGTAAATTGCGTTAAATCATTTTATTTTGGCCCAAAGAATTTGTGGTAGCATTTTGTAAAGACTTTTTAGGGGCACCCTGTTTATATACTGTATCAGCTATTTTGTAAGGTATATCGACCAGTAATGCAATACAAATAAAAAATAATAGTGTTAATATGATATGGCCTTTTCAGGAAAAAATTCTAGAAAATTTGATGTTTTGGGCCTCCTGACTCTATACAGCATGTCTTCGGAAGTTCTTACCAAATGGGAAACTTTTTAATTTTTAACTTTACAAAAAAAGTGTCTCTTTATAAAAATTTCTGCTTAATGAGAAAATATTTTTCCATAAAAATATTTGAAGGTTGGATGTATAGGGTGGCTTAAAAATTACTTGTTTTCAAATTAAAATAAAGATTATTTCCTAATTACAGTATCAAACTTTAAAGGGTGATTTTTATGTCGTTTTATGAAGAAAAGTTCTTATAAACATACGTCCGGAGTTCCGGCTTCGTTTTTAGATTCAGGGCGCTAATTATTTTTTTAAGTCTGTTTTCTTTAATATCTTCAATACGAAGCCAGATACAAAAAAATGTACTATACTAAAACGTTATATTTTTAGTTGCTTTATAGGAAAAAACTATAAAACTACATAAAAAGCCAGTGGCGTACAGGGGGCACAACAGCAAATATTATTGAGAGAAGAATGCACGTTACTGGCTTTTATGTATTTTTTCCTATAAAGCAACTAAAAATACATCTGTTTAGTGTTGTACATTTTTTGGTATCTGGCTTCGTATTTAAGATATTTAAAAAAAACACTTTTAAAAAACACACTTTTAAAAAAGTAATTAACACCCTGTATCTCAGAAACGAAGCAACTCAAGATATCTAAATAGAAACTTTTCTTCAAAAAATGACATAACAAATTACCCTTTAAAGTTTTGTGCCGTAGTTAAGAAATACCCTGTATAATAGTTTGTCTTTTTAAGCCACCCCGTACATTTAACATACATTTTACATTTTTGTAGAAATGTATTTTCTCATCAAGCAGGACTTTTTTTATAAAGAGGCACATTTTTTCGTTAAGTTAATAATTATAAAGTTTCGCATTTGGTAAGAACTTCCAAAAACACGCTGTATAACCCCTTTAAAAATATAGGCAAATATACCTAAAATATCACATTATTTTGTCTTTTATATATGATTTAAAGTCATGTTAGATACATAATTTGTAGATTAAAAAAGCAACATCTAACAATCATTACTAAGTTTACTTGGGCCAGTGCTGCCTTAAAACTGTTTTTTTTTGTTTGTTTCTTTAAGTAACTAATATATATATATTGTTCCAAAACACCTCGAATAAAAACACGTGTCTTCGTTTTTATACCTTTATTAACAATGTAACGTAACTATGGTTACAATAACGGCAAAATCTTAAATTGTCACTGTCTCGAAGTTTACAGCACAAAAGTCGAATCGGTACTAACTGATCAGAGGTTTCCCGTCGCCCTTTTATAGTATGGTGGAAGAGTAAAGAATGATCTAGAAAATTCGAGAAATATCGTGAAAGTTCCATAGTACATGATGGCATAAAAGTTATTAATGGATAATTCGGGCGTTTTCGGAAACCTTCGAAAGTGATGAAAGAACTTGGAAAAATTAAGGTAAATTATTTAAATAAATTAACAAACTAAATTAAATGATCCTAACTCTCTAAAATTCTATAACCTAAACACATTTTTTGAAAGTCTGTAACATTGCCCCCTTCCAAGTTTTGATCGTCTCGATCATCTTCACTGTCTTGATAACGGCTTAGCCTTTCTAGATGTACTACTTTCATCTTTGCCTGTGGACTCTTCTGTATACGGTACACCTGATCATTAAGCCGTGTCACCACTTTATATGGTCCCTCCCATGACTTCTGTAGTTTCGGTGAACGCCCCTTGGTTCTTCTTGGATTGTATAACCAAACTTTTTCACCGACGACAAATCCCTGATGGTTAGCTTTCAAGTCATAGCGGGATTTCATACGGTCTCCGAAAATGACTTTAGCAGGTGTTTCGCCAGTAGTTTCGTGAATTGCGGAGCGGTATGCTAATAAAAACGGCGGTATACAGTTATCCCAGTCACTTTGTTGGTCATTTACTTTAATTTTCAGGTAGTTATCAAGTGTTCTGTTAAACCGCTCTACCATATCATCGGACTGGGGATGAAGAGGTGTTGTTCTTGTTTTATGGATTCCCAGGAGATTACAAAGGTTCTTGAAAAGATCGGACTCAAAGTTTCTGCCTTGATCGGAATGTATTTCTCTAGGAACTCCATAGCGACAGATCCATTGTTGAAATAATACATCGGCAACAGTTATAGCTTCTTGATTTGGGATTGGGTAGACTTCTGGCCATTTACTGAAGTAATCCATCGCTACCAAGATATAGCGATTCCCTGATTTACTAACTGGAAATGGCCCTGCTATGTCTATGGCAATTCTTTCAAAAGGTGCCCCTACATTGTATTGCTTCATCTTACCATGGCTTCGTGTTTTGGGTCCCTTGCTGGAAGCGCAGTCCTTACACCTTCGGCACCAGTCTTTTACGTCTGCACGGCTTCCCAGCCAGTAGAACCTTTCTCGAACCTTTTCAAGAGTCTTCATAACTCCGAAATGGCCACCTCCTACACCATTATGCAAGGCTTGCAATACTTCAGGGATCCTTTTGGTTGGTAGGATTATCTGATGTTTATGGGTTTTGCCGTCAGAACTTTCCCAGACCCTTTGTAATAGGCCATCTTTAATAATCAAAGAGTCCCATATGGCCCAGTACCCTTTATGTCTTGGAGACTTGGAGGCTATTTTCTGATATGGTGGTCTTTCCAAATTCTCTGTCTTAAGTTTGATAATGTCTCCAAGATCGGGATCTTCTAGTTGTTCTTTGGCCAAGATCTTAGGATCCCATTCTTGAGAGCACTGGAGACGTGTTCTTCGGCAGTGAAATTCATCAGGATCTTCATGTTCTTCTCGTCTGCTGCAGTGTTTACAATCATCCGGGCAAGGTCGTCTTGATAAAGCGTCAGCATTCTTATGGTTCAGTCCCCTTCGATGTTCAATTTTGAAATCATATTCTTGAATGCGTTGTAGCCATCGTGCTATCTGACCTTCAGGGTTCTTGAACTGAAGCAACCATTTAAGTGATGCATGGTCCGTTCTTAGGTGGAATTTCTGGCCATACAGGTATTTATGAAAATGCTCTAGGGATTTAACAATAGCCAAAAGTTCTTTTCTGGTGACACAATAATTTCGTTCAGGTTTGGAAAGGACTTTGCTAAAATAGGCTATTACTTTTTCTTGGCCATCTTGCATCTGTGACAAAATTCCACCAATAGCAGTGTTGCTCGCATCAGTGTCCACAATAAATGTTTGATTTGGTTGTGGATATGACAACACCGGGGGATTGCACAGGGCTTTCTTTAGGTGTACAAAAGCTGCTTGGCAATCTTCAGTCCATTCGTAGCTGTTGTTGTTTTCCGTAAGACGATGTAATGGTCTTGCAATATCGGCAAACCCATGTATGAACCGTCTGTAATAGGTACACAATCCCAGAAAACTTCTAATTTCATGCTTGTTCTTTGGTACAGGCCAGTTCTGGATAGCTTCAGTCTTCTCTGGATCAGTTTTTACTCCTTCTTCTGTAATTATATGCCCCAGGTACTTGACTTCTTTCTGGAACAGGTGACATTTCTTTGGGCTAAGCTTCAGCTGGGCGGATCTAAGCTTTTGAAAAACCTCTTCAACATTTTTCAGGTGGTCATCAAATGTTTTTCCAAGAATTATTATGTCATCAAGGTATACTAAGCATGTTTTCCAAGTTAGTCCCCGTAGTGTTAACTCCATCAAACGTTCAAATGTAGCAGGGGCATTGCATAATCCAAAGGGCATAACATTAAATTGCCACAGTCCGGTCCCGGTCGAGAAAGCAGATTTTTCCTTATCTTCCGGATGAAGTTCTACTTGCCAATAACCACTTTTTAAGTCTAATGTGGAAAACCATTTTGACCCCGTTAGTGTGTCTAGGGTATCGTCAATTCTTGGTAGTGGAAAACTGTCCTTCTTCGTGACGTCATTCAGTCTTCGGAAATCAACACAAAATCTGGTGGAACCATCTTTCTTCTTAACTAGGACTACTGGAGATGACCATGGGCTCTGGGATGGTTCTATGATGCCTTGATTTTGCATGTCTTCAAGTAACTTTTCAACTTCTTCTTTCTTGGCTAAAGGAATTCTTCTGGGCGGTTGTTTTATCGGTGATGCGTCTCCAGTATTTATTCGATGTTGCACTACACTGGTTTTACCCAAATCTTTTTCGGATAAAGAGAAAACATCTTGATTTCTTCTTAATAGTTCTTCCAGCATAGATACTTGGACTGGGTCTAACAAGGATTTTGATGAAATCACCAGGTCTTGTAGAGCATCAGGTAGTTTACGTGTGGAGACCCCTGCAGGTGTGGTACAGGGATAGGTAACTATCATAGCAGCAGGTTGACAGGTACCAATTTTGTCACCCATTTTGACCTGTTGAGGGAAATCTTTCAGGTTCATCATTCTCACAAATACCATATTTCCTTTGGTTTGCGCCAAAGTTCTTGCTGGTAGAATTCCTTTAGCGTATAACGGACAATTTTCTACTGGTTCGACTAAAACGATTTCACCTTCTTCGGAGTCTTCGAACCTTGCTCGTATGATGCTTTCTGAGTTTGGAGGTAGAATGACATCTTCTGTAAGGATAACTTCTCGAATCGATGCTTCACTGCTTCGTGGTAATCTCATTACGATCTCTTCATTATTTGTTCGCAGTACCCGTTGTGGAAGATCAAGTACAAACTTCTTATTTTCCATAATGTCAAGGCCAAGGATAACTTCGTCCAGGATGTCGGCAACAAACACGACGTGGATAAACGTTGTTGTTCCTAGGGTTATTCTGGCTTCATGTATGCCTTTAACTGGTATAACTTCTCCATTAGCAGTTTCCAAAAGGTAATTCTTTACAGGGCGGAATATTTTACAGTGAGCTACGATGTTCGGCTTCACGATGGTATGTGTGAAACCAGTATCTAGGACCATTTCGCAGTCCCGACCGCACACATGTCCAGGTACTACCAAGCTGGAGCCATTGTTCTGCAGCCGGGATACTCTAATTATTGTTGTTGATGGGGCTTGGTAGCACCTAGCCAGCTTTCGCCCCTTGAAGCTGGCTACTGGGAGTTTTCCGGATTACTTGCAGGGGCATTCGATCTGGTACAATTTCTTTGAATGTGCCCCTCTTCACCACACTTCCAACACAGGATTCTATTTCTTCGATGGAAGGTCATGCTTTTGTTGTCTCCATCCACTTGTTTTTGACGTAGGATTTCTTGCAGCTGTTGTATTACTGTTGTCAAATTATCATTTGGATTGCTGACTTCTGGTACATAGTTTGTTCTTCGAAGTCTTGCCTGAGTTCTGGATGTCTGCTTAGCCGTTTCAAACTGAAGTGCGTAGGCAAGAGCTTCTGAAATTTTCTTTAGTCTGGCCATTCTTAATGCTTGGTTCATATCAGGATCGTGCAGCCCTTCAATGAAACTGTCTACCGCCAATTCTTGCTTAATTTCTTCCGGGTACGATGGATACGTTAAATTAACTAGACGTACAATGTCCGCTTCGTACTCTTGAAGACTTTCATTGTACTTCTGTCTTCGTCCTTGTAACTGCGCCTTATAAACTTCTTGCAGATGGGTTTCGCCGTACCTCATCTCCAGGAACATGACAATCGATTCATAGTCAGACTGCTTTTCATCGGGGATGTTTCTTAACACCTCCATAGCTTCTCCTCGAAGAGCAAGTACCAAAGCTCGAGCCTTTTCTGGTGGGCTCCAATTATTGCCGTTGGCAGTAGCCTCGAATTGTCGAAGGTATGTAACCCACGGTACCTTTCCATCGAAAGTTGGTGGTTTCATAACAGTAGTTGAATTACCACT
Source organism: Listronotus bonariensis (assembly GCA_014170235.1). Lineage (NCBI taxonomy): Eukaryota > Metazoa > Arthropoda > Insecta > Coleoptera > Curculionidae > Listronotus > Listronotus bonariensis. The sequence goes on along the minus strand of JACEGR010000484.1, from coordinate 96,451 downwards.
TTCTGCAACGACACCAGTATTAGCTATTTTTTTATCTGTCGCTGTACTTCTTGTTGAATGTGGCTTTGAAGTTGATTAACTTTATCTTCAACCGACTGTTGTATTTCTTGCATATCTTCTTTAACATCTTCCTTTGTAAGTTTTAGTTCGAGTAACATTTCTTGCCTCATTTCATCTTGACTTTGTTGAAATTCTCCCTTTAAGTGTTCTCGAATCTTTACCATCTTCTCTTTGAGCTCATGCTTCATTTGTTCTTGGCTTTTCTTTATGTCTTTTTGAATTTTCTCCATTTGTCGTCTTGTTTCTTCTTGACTAATTTGAATTTCCCGCTTCATTTCTTTTTGGTTGGTCTTCATTTCTTCTTGACTTTTCTTCATTTCTTCTTGACTTCTCTTCATTTCCTCTTGATTAGCCTTTATTTCTTTCTTGAGGTCTTCTTTCAGGGATTCTTGACTGCTCTTCATGTCTTCTTGGCTGGTCTTCATTGCTTTTAGATCTTCTGTTCAGGGATTCTTGACTCGTCTTCATTTCTTTTTAAAGTCTTCTTGTTTTTCCATCATTAGCTTAATAAGTGAACTTATTTCCTCCATCGTTTCAGTTTGCTTTCTTGTCTCTATTGGCATTCAATCTTCTTCAATCTTCTTAACCACTTCGGCTTCCTCAGGTAATCTCGTTCCGCTTCTGACACCAAATGTTCCAAAACACCTCGTATAAAAACACGTGTCTTCGTTTTTATACCTTTATTAACAATGGAACGTTACTATGGTTACAACAACGACAAAATTTACTCTTGTCAATGTCTCGAAGTTTACAACACAAAAGTCGAATTTATACTGACTGATCGGAGGCTTCCCGTCGCCCTTTTATAGTATGGTGGAAGAGTAAAGAATGATCTAGAATCTTCGAGAAATATCGTGAAAATTCCATAGTACAGGATGGCATAAAAGTTCTTAATGGATAATTCGGGCGTTTTCGGAAACCTTCGAAAGTGATGAAAGAACTTGGAAAAATTAAGGTAAATTATTTAAATAAATTAATAAACTAAATCAAATGATCCTAACTCTCTAAAATTCTATAACCTAAACACATTTTTGAAAGTCTGTAACAATATATATATATATATATATATATATATATATATATATATATATATATATATATTAGGTATATTTTCATAAAAATTATTTAAGTTACCTGTAATTATGAAATGTTTTACCAGTTCTTCTTGCTTTTTTATGGGACCCTTAAAGCCACCACTATCACTGCTAGAACTTGATGTACTATTTAATTTTTTTTTAAGCTCTTGAACTCTATTTTGGTTCAGGGAATTTCCTTTCTCTAATTCTGCTATAGGTGAATCTGCAGAAAGAGTTGTACTTGAAAATGTAGTTGATCTGAAAGTAAACCACTGACCTATTAAATGTTGTTTAAAAATATACAGCGTGTCTACTTAGGTTCGCACCATATGAAAAACTTTTTTATTATCAATTTTACTAAAAAAGTTATTCTCTATAAAAAGTTCTGCATGGTCTAAAACCTAAATTTTGCTTAGGAGCAAAGTACCCTTATTTTTAAATTATCAAAAAATTTTATAAAGAAAAGATGTTTAGAACATAAAATAAAATTTAAATAAGCAAACTTTTTATTTTTATTAAAACTTTTTTTATCAATTTTTATGCCTTAATGGTAAAAATTTAAGTTTGTACATTAGGACATACTTATTTCAAAATGTAATATGTAAAGAAAGCTTAAGAATTGACAAAACAGAAAAAGTCACAGACACGCTGAAAAATAAGGGTACTTTCCTCTTTAGCAAAATTATTTTTGACACACCTCGTATACCACTGCAAAAAAAAATCTGATGATGGGACTTTAGGTTTAAGACTATGCAAAACTTTTTATAAAGAATAACTTTAACCCAACAAACAGCAACTAAACTTCGTCCAGCGAATAACACTAAAAATCTATCATTCGAGAGGTTAAACCGGAGAAAAAAAACTGGTTTAAGATTCTGATATTTGATGAAAGGTTTTACAAAATAAAATAACTTAGCAATGACACTTCATACCCAAAATAAACAATGATACAGGTGGGTGAAAATTCTTGATATGAAACTCTATGATGGGAACAACCAAATGTATTCCTAATGACAAAATCAAACTGTTACACATTTGGTGCAAACTTAGATAGACAAGCTGTATAAAAAAACGCACCTTTTACATATTTTCGTTACAGTTACAATGATTTTAATAAATACTTACAAGTTTGAGGATGCATTATTTTCCTTATTATCAGTAGGAACTTCTAAATCCATAAAATATTTTTTCTTTTCAACCTCGAAGCATTCTAATTCTTGAGTAATAAGACATAAATCAGAAGTAGAAGGCAAAGAATAAGGTTGTTCTGTGACAACACTTCATGAGGTTTTAGCAATATCCCCTTGCTGACCACTAAAAAAAAGTTTTTATATAATTTTATCTTTATACAGTATACCTTTCTTTACCTTTAAAGTCAAAAAACAGTTCACCAATAAAAATAAAGCATGCTGCAGCAAACCTACCACAGGTTATATAATTTTTAGTAGTAATCAAGGTTTTAAGGTTATCTTAAGTATGTAAATGTAAATAAGTACCCTAAACCCTTTTTATCTTTTACATACCTCCAAATCTATATCATTGGTGCGATTGCCAAACCTGATATGTGCCACAGGATAAGCATGTCACATATCAGATTTGAGACGCGCACCGACGATATGTGGTCCTGGAGTCCTGGGTGTAGTTGTATACAGTGTGGACATAAATAGTCTTCCCCCTGCTAACTTTTGTACCCTAAATTTTACTTTATAAAATTTGGCTATGGCTAATGGGAGGATATAAACTACTTTTTGGCGTTAAAATGATAGTTGCAACAATCAAGGTGAGCGCCATCTTGGAGAAAAAAATTAAATGGAAAGGGGGTCTTGTGGCACATCATTTTAAAACTCTCGACCAGTACTTAATAACCCTAAAATATAAAGTCAATATCTTTACCTAAAATGGCGGTACTTTATAAATTACCTAAATACCTGATTTGGATGGCCATATTTCCGAAACTAATAAAGCCAGATGTACCTAATGTTGTATTTTCTTAAAGCTCTTTTAAAGTTCTTTTTTGCAGGGCGCTTTTAAAAAAAATATCAACTTTTTGGCCTACCCTGTATAATATTATTAGTATTACCAATAAAAGGATCTTTTAAAGAGCCACATTAAGTATATCTAACTCTATTAGTTTGGAAATATGTCCATCCAAATCAGGTATTTTGGTAATTTTTGAAAGTACTACCATTTTGTAGAGGGTGAAGATATTAACTTCATATTCTAGGGTTGTAAAGTACGTGTCAGGAGCTTTAAAATGATGTGCCACAAGACCCCTTTCCATTCGATTTTTTTCGTAAGATGGCGCCCATCCGCCACCTTGATTGTTGCAACTATCATTTTTACGTCAAAAAGTAGTTTATATCTTCTTATTGTCATGCCCAAATTTTATAAAGAAAAAATTTAGGGTACAAAAGTTAAGAGCGAGGGGGCTATGTACGTCCACATTGAATATTTTAAAATACCTAACTTTGTCATTTTACTTAGTCATAGTGTTTATTAAAATCTATTTAACTTAGTTAAAAAGAAAACAATAAAGCATTACAATAAGCTTTTATGTCACATGACAACGGTGTAAAAATGCAATTTAAAATTCTATTGTAAGGACGTTACACTATGTATAAAAAAATCTTAAATGACAACTAAAACATTTAGATTTAAGGATTTAAAAGCCATGATATTTGGAAGAGAATTTTGGTCTTAGTTAAATTATAATGTTTACCAAGATTTTAGGCAGTATTTCCACATTTGAAACTATAAAAAACAAAAATAGAATGTATGTTTACAGAAACTATCAACCCTTACCAGGACAGCCAATAAACACAGAGCTCGAACACAGACATCTTTATAATTAAAAAAAGTTGACAAAAATAAGTTAAAAAATTTAAGTTCTTACCAAGGTTTGTGCATATCATACTGTTGAGGAATGCTAAGAGGTCTTCGTAAACCCAATTATCTCGAAGGAATGGCACCCAGTTTAAAAATCCCTCTTTTATCATATACAATTATAAGAACTTGGATGTTCTACATCAGGATTCCGCCCTAATGCCCTTAACCACGTGTCATGCCTTGCAGGTGTTAAACTAAAAGATAAATAATATACATTAGGCAAACTATGTAATGACCCTCTTTAAAATATTACTCTCTTCACTATAAATTAAGTAAAACACCTGAAAACAAAATGTATTTCATTGGTTCAAACAATCAGTAACCTTAGTTACTACAATAAAAACTTTATTTTATTGGTTTAAAACTACAGAAACTGGAAATACTTACTAGGTATTCGTTATCAATTTATAGTGGCAAAGTAGGTATACATAAAGAGAATATTAAACCAAAAGTTTATGATCTAGGTACCTGTCTACACAAAACATGCTCCTATTAAGGTTTTTCTTACTTTGCATGTTTACAGGATTTTTTTTTTTGGTAGCATTTAGTAGTCTATATTCATCATCTGTGATAACATATTATAAATACTTATGTCATTCTTTTTAAGCTAAATTTATGTTGCTGTTTTTAATAGTTTATTTTTAAAATTCAGGTGCACCCAACCGCTTTATCAATAAGAATTTTGTATTTTTCAGTTAAAAAGCTTTTTCTATTCACTTTTATTCTAAATGCCCTTAAACTTTACTAACATATATAACAATAAAGTATATTTTTGATATTATTATTCTTTTTAACAAGTCGAACCTTTTAACTAATTTGGGTTAGACATATATGTATGTGGGTTACACACAATGTTTTACTAGTGGTAACTCAATAAATATTTAATAAAATATATTTATAAATAGATAAAATATATTTTACTTACGTGAAATACGAAATGCTTATTATTACACCACGGCTTTTGCAAAACAGCACCATACAACCCCTATTGTTTACAGACATTTTTAGTATTTTTACAAAAACTAAATTGTCAATAAGGTTAAATTTAACCAAATTATCACACACTCCACAAAACAAGAAAAAGTTATCAAAACGCGTTATGGCACTAAAATAATTCAAAGAGAACACAGGACAGAAATAACGCTAACGCCGGTTCTGATGAAATATGGCCGACAAGCACCACGTCAGCCAAGGATTTTTGATATTGCGCAAACTCGACCCTACGTTTAGAGTTACTCTTGCTGGCGTCATTTTATGATTTGAGAGCGGTATACAGTTTGCCAACTGAGTCTAGCCAGATGGAAGGAATGCGGAAAAAACTTAAGTTGCTTTTAAGATGTTGCCAGATTTTCATCCTACTGCTGTAAACCTATTTTACACTTTTTTAAATATAATATTTCATATTTTATAAAGTACTTGTTTACACCTTGTTATTGATTTATTTTTAATTCCCTAAAGACATTTTATTTTATTGCTCTATTTTCTTAGACGAACCGATTATACTATGTTTTAATATTCATATCGTTCCTAAAATATTTTTACATTCGTAATTTTCGACAACAAGGCCGCCCTACCAAGATAACCACTTAAATAATGTTTACTGATTGGTTGCCGCTGGAACGAGCCTCCAAAGAGGTGGAGCCTCGCATCAACATAGACGGCGAATGGTTTGGAATTTATTGTACTTACCCGGGTTTTTAAATATTTGTTTCTTATTAACAATTTTTAGTATTGTGATTTTGTGTGGGTATTATAACGTAGAAATTTTATTCAGTATTTTGATTTTGTATCGCATTAAAAAATAATTAAGGTAGGTATGTATGTAACTAAATAATAAATTAAATAAATAAATCCGTTCTTCTTTCAAGCTTTCACGCTCATGCAATTTGCGCAAATTGACTTGTGCATACCATTTTGTGCAAATAAATTGGAGCATGTAAACGCAAATCCTTTACTTGACCAAGCAAAAAGTTTGGCTTGTGTAAAATCTGGATGGTCAGATAATTTGCATGCGGTTGGTGCAAATGTATGAACGTGTAAACGACATACAAATTTAAGACATGCGTAGTGACTAAATAATAGTTGTATTGGCGTGATTTATTTATCGTTTTCTGTTTGATGGGTCTTTAATATTATTTGTTATTTTTTGTGGTAATAATAATATCAGTGAAAGAAAAAGTTTCTTTTGGAATTTATTAAGCTCTATTCTATAATTAAATGAATATGAAAGTAAGTAGTAACACCAGCTCATGCTAACAATTCGTCGTCGTACACCATCGTTTACTGATAAAAAAAATTGTGCAAATAGACTTGACTTTAAAAACAAATGTAATAGTTTAGTCTAATTTGCACAAATCAACTTGCGCAAATTGCATGAGCGAGAAAAAATACCTTTACGTAGACATTTCTTGTTGGTTATAAAAAAACGATTTTTTACGCCAGTCAAAATTATGGAAAAAATCCTTTTTAAAAGGCAAAATTATCCATGGCCAATTCAGATAAATAATTGCCAATATCTATAGAGTTTGCGATGAGGAAGGAACAAATAATACTTTGAAACTGCCTCCAAAAAGAAAGCTTGATCGCGTTTCCCTTTATGCGGGAGTTTCTATTAACAGTGTCCGAAGAATCCACAGGAAAGATAAAAAACGTCGTTTTATGTATGTTTTAAGTTTAGTTTTAAGCAAAAATGGATAGTATGACTCATGTGACTGTGGAGTATTTAAAAAATAACTTTAGCTCTTTGAGTTTGGAGCAGAAAATTGAGATAAAAACGCGGGAAGACCTATACCTGAAATTAATTTAACTCAGACCACAAAGGGTAAATCTAGAGACTTTAATAGAAAGTTTAAAATGGAAATGTATGAAAAAATTTCCATTTCAACAGCAAAATGGTCAAGTTAGAAAGAACAGGTACGTGCTTTCAAAAATTATTGATTGTATAAAATTTTGTGGGGCTTTTGAATTAGCACTCCGCGGTCACGACGAAAAAGAGGGTTCATCAAATCCTGGTGTTTTTAGAGGATTAATCAATTTTACTGCCGAATTAGACATAGCTCTTAAAGAACATTTTGAAAAATCTACAGTGTTTAAAGGGATTTCAAAGATAATTCAAAACGAATTGTTAGATTGCATGTTACAAGTGGCCCAAGAAAATATTAGAAAAGAAATTTTAGAAGCTGAGTTTATTGCTGTTATGGCTGACGAAACAACGGATGTAGCTAATTGTTTTCAAATGACTACAGTATTTAGGTATATTTTACCAGATGGAAGGCCAGTTGAACGTTTTTGGAATTTTGTCAACCCACCTGACCATGATGCAGTTAGTCTTTCAGAATGTGTAAAAACTAATTTAAAACAAGTGCTAGATAAACCAGAAAAACTTATTGCGCAAAGTTATGACGGCGCTAGTGTTATGAGTGGACCTGTTGGAGGAGTTCAAGCTTTTATTCAACGTGAATATATTTATGGTTTTTTCGTTCACTGTTATGCTCACCAACTGAATTTGATTTTATCTCAAGCTACTAGCCAAAATCAAGAAGTACGGGTGTTTTTTTCAAATTTAAGTGATATTTCAAATTTTTTCTCTCATTCTCCACAACGAGTTGCAGTTTTGGATGAAATTGTGGGTGCAAGAGTTCCTAGATCTTCTGCTACAAGATGGAATTTTAAAAGCAGATCGATAAATACAGTGTATGAATATCGTGAATTGTTAATAGAATGCATGGACAAAATAGAAGCTACTTCAAAACAAACTGTTACTATTAATCAAGCTACTGCTATTGGCCGTATGTTACAGGATTCTAAATTTGTGTTTTGGCTGACTGTATTTCATCGGATATTGCCACATGCTGATATTTTATATAATCAGTTACAAAAACAGTCACTGACCCAGTGCAAATACACACAGCTATAAAGTGTTTTGAGAACTGCATCCAAAAAGAGAGAGACGGTTTGGAAACAATTGAAAATGACATTCCTGACGATACAAATACTACTACGACTCAAACTAAAAGGCGACGTAAAAAGGAAGACTCGCATATTTCCAGAACGGTAGCAGCCAAGGAAGTTTGTGATACAATAATTACCCACGTTAAAGAAAGATTTTCTTTTACAAATCATTTAAATGCTGCTATTCTTTTTTCCTGTGACAAATTTCCACATTTTGAAAAGCATTTTCCAATGCAATATTTGGAAAATGTAGAAGCATATTCGTTTTTAGATAAAGTTCGCCTTCAGACTGAATTAGAATTAATTTACCGTAGGCCTGATTTCAGAAATATGAGTGGTGCTATAAGTTTGTTACAGTTTTTTATAGAAAATAATCTTCAGACCATATTCTCTGCCACCTTTAAACTGTTACAAATAATTGTTACCATACCAATGACTACGGCCGAAGGTGAACGATGTTTTTCAACATTGAAGCGAATAAAGACTTTTTTGAGGAGTTCTATGAATGAAGAAAGAGTAACAGCCCTAGCAATGCTATCTATCGAAAAAAATTATAGAAAATATTCCCGACTTTAATGAGGCTGTTATTGATAAATTTTCTGTAAATAAAAACAGGATAATGGACTTTACTTTTAAGCATTGTACCCATTAGAATTTTTTTGTAATAAATTTGTTTTCTTGAAAAAAATCACTTGTTGCTCGTTCTCCTTTTTCCTTTCCTTTTAGGTTTAGAACGCTAAAAAAATTTTTGGTAGTTGCAAAAAAATAATTATATTATAATACTTTTGAGCCCCCTTTATCACAGACCACGAGCCACCACTGTATATTGGTTGTATATATATGGGTACCCCTGCTCTGTCATGCATGTAAAGTTGCCTATACATCATAGATATCACCATACTCGTCATGCGCATGGGAGGTTGTTTTTCCGGCTTGCTATTGGCTGTTATAAATGTCAAAACTCTTGACATTCACATGTTCAATATGGTTGATGTTTTGTGATTGTTGTGGCTGTATATTTGTTTTGTGTTTTATTCAGTTTGATTTTACGTGTGACCTGTGTTATAGATATAAATTATTGAAACAAAATTTGTGGAAATTTATGGGTTTTTTAATAAATTATTTTTTAAATTATTTACGTTGTTTTTTTTTTTTTTGAATAAAAACATATTAACACTTTATCTAGGATTTATTTAGGTAACAAAACATTATATACATTAATATTTTATATCATCCGTAAAATATATTTAATGAATATCTTGCTGGAGGTAAAAGCACAATGAACCAATAGAGGATTTCTGTGTGCGTCACTCTCTATTTAAAATATTTGCTTGAACTGTAAAAGTCAGACCAATAATCAGTTTAAAAATTATTAATAGTGATTAAAATTATACTAAAGCGAAACAATAAAAAGGCCTAAAGCCTAAACACTTAAAAAACTTAATAACTGATCCAGTTAAGGTACAAACCAAGATATAGAGTGTGTCTACTTAAGTTCGTACCATAAGGCAAACTTATTATTACTTTTACGAAAAAATTTAACCATTCGATATTAATTGTTTTCAGTGGTAGGTATATGAAAGATCTTAAAAATATAAATTTATATTAAGAGTAAAGTACACTTATTTTTGTCAATATTGAAAATTTGTGGAAAAAAGATGTTTAGGATTAGGATTTTTTTCTGCAATAACGAGCATTTTTGAGCTTCTTTTACAAAAGTATTTTATTTCAAAATAAGTATCCAGTAATGTAGAAACTTAAATTTTCATTGTTAATTAAAACCTACAATTTTATCTGCTTCCTCATACCTAAAAAAACAAGTATGTAGATATCGAATAAAATGGACCAAGCACAGTGGCCTATGGAAACTGAAATCCTACTACGCTTTTCTTAGTATAAGTAAATAATATTAACTTATAGACTATAATACCTTTCAACTAAATAGGATCAACATAAATCTAAAATTTATTTGGTTGGTAAGTTTGAGCATGCTATTTTCATATATTTCTTAAAAATATACACTTCTTTTACATTTAGTACCATTTTTTATGCTAAATAAGTAATCTCGCAAAAAAGTTTAGTTTTCAAGAAATAATTTTATGTAGATTTTTATTTTCAGTTCTCATAATTTATACCTATACATTTTTCCACATTAACCTATTCCAATCTAAGAAGAAAATAGTCTTCTATCAAATATATTTTAATACACCATTAGCACTAAATTACCAATATTTAGTCATTAAAATATTAATAAGTTTCAGTATAAATCACATTTTACACTTTTTATTAATGTTTTATGTATATTTACTCAATAAATCAATGTTTTTGAATATACCGCCGATTTTGACATTGGGAGTGCGTATGCGCATGCCCTGCCATCCCGCAGACCCTTTCTTCAAATTGTGCCACTTTTCGAAACGGCGACTGATCCTCTATCCTTGTCTATTCTCTTTGATATCACTATTTAATTTCGCATATCTAAAATACCTTAAATACCAAATTTGGTAAACGTAGCTTAGCGGTTTTAAAGATATTTAAAAGTTGCGGTACTTTTTATTAACCCAGTATGTAAATTTTATACTAAAATCTAAAGTAAAAAAATAAAGATAATGCATAACATAGTATTAATTTTTGCGATAGCGACCATAAAGGTTGTAGGTAAGTAGGATGCCAAACTTTAAGGGTCATTTCTAATTTTAAGAAAAAAAAAGATAAATTTCTTCTTTTTCTTGATACATGATGTAAAACTTTAAAAAATAATTGTTTTTTTCATTATCTTATACTGTATTTTTATTGTAATGTAGCAATGTTATCTATCTATACAGGGTGTTTATTTAAAGATTTACCACTGAAGTTATCTGCGAAAAGAGACAGATTTGAGAATATCGGCGAAACACGTCAAGATATTTTGCCAGTACAAAACTGCAATAATTTATGTATATGATCTTTTTAATTCATCATCTGGTTATTGAGATCTTTCAATACTTTTTTTAATGTTTAATTGCCTCTATTTTCTAGGCAAGAAAATTATTTTTGTTGCAAATTTTAAAAATAAAAGCATCAATTATGGGTTAAAAATGCCCTCGAAAATGCCACATCTATTGGGGTAAAAATAATACACCACAATTTTGACAGTTTAGGGGAGGCCTAAAAATACCCGGAAAATATATTTGTAAAGCTAAAAATACACAATTGATGACCTGAAAAAAGCCGCAGATTTAGTTATTTAAGGCGAAATGTCATAAAACATAGCAAGTTATATCGGTGTGTCCAAAAAAACACACAAAACATGGAAGAAACACGTTGAAGTAGTGAAGAATTAAAAAGTAAGAGTTAGAAAACCCAGTCAAGATCGCAAAAGACAAAGGTACTAGACTTATTTTTCAGTGAAAGCTGCCTCTAGTAAATATATGCTACCTATGCTGGATGTTTGAACAATCAAGGTAAATGTAATGTCAAAATATTTGGATTTGTCATTTCGATGTAGTTGTCATTTAGCTAATGGTTCATATTTTTTTTTGTAATTGCGTGTACTTTATTTTTGTGGGTCAGGTGTTTTTGTTTATACCCAACATATACCTATTAGGCGTAGCATTGGCGTTTTGTGCAAAAAGTTTACATGAGATAAAAAGGTATTAGTACTGTTTTTAAGTGGATGGTCACCAATTAAATGTTAATTATTAAAATCCAAAAAGATAAAAATGAATGTAAAAAAAATTAATCGACTTTAAAAGATAAATAAAACCGACTAAAAATTTAAAAATAATAATAAAAAAATATATAAAAATGAAGTCGGGTAATAACATATGGTATTAAAGTATAAAAATCTTTTGTGTATTTAGTTATCAACGTTTAGTAGTAGTAGCGGAATGTTATTACCCGACTTCATTTTTCTAATTTTTTTATTCATTATTTTGTTATTTTTGGTCAGTTTTATCAAAATAATACTAGTGAAACTATAATTGTCTTTGGTTTTATTTATCTTCTTGAAGTCGGTTTTGATTTTTTTATATTTATTTTGTTGTACCATTTTTCTTCTTTCTAATTTTTAATTTTACAGCGTGTCTACCTAAGTTCGCATCATATGGAAAACTTTTTTATTATACATTTTACAAACAAAAGGTTATTCCTTATAAAAAGTTCTGCATGATCTAAAACTTAAAATACAATTATCATTATAATTTTTTTTTCCAGCGGTATACGAGGAATGTCAAAAAATATTAATTTTGCTCCAAAAGAAGGTACTTTTATTTTTCATAATTTTAATTTTTTTTTATAAAGAATAGATGATTGGTATAAAATTTAACATTCAAATATGCAACATAATTTATTTTGTGAAAAAACTTTTTAACATTTTTTTTTGTATTAACGGTGAAAATTTAAGTTTGTACATTATGGTAGGGGAGCCGAAGAGAGGATTTCGGGATTTACTACAGCGCCGCAGAATAATATACCGGAGGATACCTTATACCCCGGATACAGGGCCGATCATAAACAAAAAAATATATTTATCAGAAATTATGGAGCGCGTCAGATTAAGTTAGGGTAAGTTAATTACATGCTAAACATTCCACTAATCTAACAATTTGAGAGTGACGTAAAGGAACCAGAGAGCTACAAAAAAGTCATTTGAAGAGTTTCGAGGGTGGCGTTTTTTTATTTTGAAGAAAATAATTTAAGGATAACGAAAAATATATAATCCGAACGATTTTCACAACCCGAAATAATAACAATATATTTGTTTGACATATTTAAAAAACCATAGCCGCTTGCCCCACCGATGAAATTGTATACATTATATAAAATTTTTTTCGTCCTATCTTCTAAGCTTTGCAACCCAATAGGTCTCTTTTACGCTCAAGTAAATCTCCATTTAGCATCGTGGGCTCCCCTACTATTAGTGCATATGCATACTTATTTTGAAATGTAATATGTGAAGAAAGCTTAAGAACTGTCAAAACAGCGAAAAGTCAGAGAAACGCTTGTTATCGCAGAATTAAACATTAAAAAAGTTTTTCTTTAATATTAACCGAACTGCACATTTAAAAGCTATTTTAATCCAAAATATCTTTTCTTTATAAAAATTTTCGATATTATAAAAAATAAAGGTACTTTCCTCTTAAACAAAATTTATATTTTTTGACATTCCTCATATACCACAGCAAGAAATTTATAACCGATGATTGCATTTTAGGTTTTAGATCATCCAGAACTTTTACAAGGAGTAGCTTTTTTTCGTAAAATTAATAATAAAGAAGTTTTTCATATGGTGACAACTTAAGTAGACACGGTGTATACATATACTATCTATACTAATAAAATGGCAAAAAATATTTACTATTAGTACCAGTGGCGCAAGATCATCATTTTATGTTGGCAAGATACATTTTGCATGTGGAAGAAAAAATCATATAAAAGATAAGTGCCATTTTCGTAATTGTATTTGTTACATTTGCAATAAAAAAGGACATTTGGCTCCAGTCTGTAAAAATTAAATAGTACAGATAAAAAAGTGTTTGTTTATACTGGGGAACAAATGCAGCAAACCAATGGGAATTTTAACACTTTGTGTTTCTTGTAAAGAAGTTAGTAAAAATTTAAATTTTTTGTGATAGAAAATGGGGGACCTCCAATGTTGGGTAGACATTTTTTATATTTATTTAATTTAAATTTGTCAGATTTTTTTTTGTCAAACAGACATAGAAAATAATATTTTTAAAAAGTTTTAGAAATTATTTAAACCAGGATTGGGGACCTTTAACAAAGGTGAAGCAAAAATAATTTTAAAACATGATAATATAGCACTTTACCTCATGCTATTAAAGAGAAATTGGAGGATGGACTAAATAGGTTATTGGACCAAAATGTAATATCGCCGGTGGACTTTTCGGAATGGGCCGAACCAGTAGTACCTGTCATCAAACCTAATGGGCAAATACGACTGTGCGAAGACTATAAAATTTCCATAAATTCATGCATCCAGGAATATCAGTATCCATTGCCTCGAGCAGAGAAATTATTTACCAATAAGAAGGAGGTATCGAATTTACTAAACTTGATTTAACAAATGTATATCAACACATATTATTAGATAATGATTCAAAAAATTATACTACTATTTCTACTCATAAAGGCTTATTTTACTATTATAGGCTACCATTTGGTATTTCCTCAGGCCCTGCCATTTTTCAAAAAACTATGGAATCCCTATTGGGGGGTTAGAGGGGGTAGTTTCATTTTGAAAAATATTCTTATTACAGGGAGCTCTCGAATAGAGCATGCTGAGAGATTAAATACAGTTTTACAAATATTACAAGACTCGGGATTTAAATTGTCAAAGAAAAAAATTTTTTTTTCAAAAATTTGTGAAATACTTTATCATAACAAAAGATGGGTTGCATCCTTGTACCGAAAAAATTAAAGCAATAAAAAATGCAAAACCACAAATATTACTTAACTTAAGTCTTTTTAGGGTAATAAATTATTATGGTAAATTTATAAAAAATTTATCAACTATTTTGCATCCTTTTTACCAGTTATTGAGAAAAGGAACCAAGAGGTGTGGAGCTTTCAATGTGAAAAAGCTTTTAAAAGTATAAAAAATAAATTAACGTCAAAAGACGTGCTAGTGCATTTTCAACCTAATAATAGTAGATGCATCCGATGTATGTAGGTTTAGGAGCTATGCTTTGTCATGTTTTTTTCTAATAAAGTTGAAAAGCCATTGGCGTAAGCTTCTCGAACTTTGACAAATTCAGAGAGTAAAATGTCTCAAATTGAAAAAGAAGCTGCTGCCACTATTTACGAATTATTTAAATTTAATCAATACCTATATGATACAAAATTTACCCTTGTAACCGATAGTAAAGCCTTGGTGTCAATATTCAGTCCTACAAAGGGGATTCCACAATATTCTGCAATTCGACTTCGTGGCTGGGCAAATATTTTAGGAAATTATAACCATGATATCGAATTTGTCAAGTCTGAGATATATAGTAGCAGTTTTTTTGTCGAGATTGCCCATAGACAAGGACGATGTCTCAAATTTAAAAATATTTACAAGAAGATATTATTGCTTTTTAAGTAAGAGTAAAAAATTTTATATTAAATTTTAAAAATTAATATGAAAGAACAATAAAAAATATTTTTACAAAAAAAAAAATGAAAATCTGAATATTTCCATATTTCTACAGCTATAAGTTTAATAATATTTAAAAAAATGGAAATCAAATTATTTCCATATTTAACAGTTATAAATTTATTATTATTAAAAAAATGGAAATTAAATTATTTCCATATTTTACAGTTATAAATTTATTAAGATAAAAAATGGAAATCAAATTATTTCGTATTTAACAGTTATAAATCTATTAATATAAAAAAATGTAAATTAAATTATTTTCATATTTTACAATTATAAATACATTAATATTAAGCATCATTTGTAACCCACCTTTAAATGGGCAGAATTCTGCGTTAATTTATTAAAAATGATTAAAAAAAAAACTAGTGTTTGATATTAAATCATCGGATATTAAATATCTCTTATGCAATTTTTTATTTGACTATAGAAATTTGATACACTCCACAACTGCGGCGCATTCAGAATCGACGCCCGGGAATTGCCCGACATGCGCACATGAGGACATGCGCAATAAGTAGACCTTATCAAAACTAAACATAAGAAACAAATTCGTTTGCGGGCTGGGCACCATCATGGAAAAAAAAATTAAATGGAATGGGGGGTCTTGTGATACATCATTTTAAGGCTCCTCGAGTGCTTTATAAACCTAGAACATAAAGTCAAAGTCTAATATAAAATGGTGGTACTTTAAAAATTACGTAAATACCTGATTTGGATGGCCATATTTCCAAAAGTAATAAAGTTAGATGTACTAAATGTGGTATTTTCCTAAAGCTATTTTAAAGATCTTTTTAACGGTAATATAAAATACAGGGTGCCTAATTAAATAAAAATAATATACTTTTTTTTTTTGTATATTATTACCAGTATCACCAATAAAAAGATCTTATAAAGGGCTTTAAGAAAACACCACATTAGGTACAACTTACCTTATTAGTTTTGAAAATATGGCTATCAAAATCAGGTATTTGGGAAATTTTTAAAGTACCGCCATTTTGTATTAGGTTTAGGTAATGATATTGAATTGATATTCTAGGGTTATAAAGTACTTGCAAGGCCCTTTAAAATGATATGCTACAAGACCCCCTTTCCATTTAACTGTTTTTCCCAAGATGGCGTCCTGCCGTCATGTAAAAATTTTTATCTGTCAAATTTACTCTAAAAGATAGATTTTATCAATTTAATATCCCAAAATTTTACTTTTTTAAATTGATCCGGTTAAAAAATAAAGGGAGGAAGGGACATTAAAGAAATACACTGTATGATGCGACGCACAATAGTTTATTCCTAGGAAAAAACTAGGTGTACATAAATGAAGATTTTAAAAATATATGTGACCAATTCTTATAAAGAATTATTTACTAATTTCATTTCTATAATAATTTATTTTAAATTTGCTTGGATTTTTAAAAATTCGAAAGTCAAATTTTAAATTTTTTATATTTTTTCTTGTGATGCCTGCAGCATATCGTTTGATTTACTGTTAGTCCAAACTACCATATCGATTTTTCATTTTTTTAAGCTCAGCTTTAGTGCTTTTTAAATTAGGTATTCCAATAAAAGCACGATTTTATTTTATGAGAAAAACTCGAATCAACATAATTTAAAAAAATTGTTGTTTAAGTGTAAAGCAACTTCTGAAGAGGTAAACTTATCTTCCCGCAACCCCCTACAATGCAATTTTTGTACTAATATAAGCTACAGTATCTAAAATTTATGACTGTATAGATTATAGCTGCTACTATCTGCTACTCTGTTATTTGTGCCCCTAAAATTAAAGCATTGTCAATAACTTTTTAAAAATTAAAATAAAAATGTAAAATAACCATTTTTAAGAATAATTATTATTTTATAGGTAAAGTTAAATTTGGCATAGAGTATTTCTTAGGGAAATAAGGAATTGATGGTGGGAGAAGAACGCACAAGTGATGGGAGAAGGGAAAAAGTACAGAGAGAAATATGATACAATGCCATCTTTTTGCCTTGTTCAAATAATTATTTTTGCAAAAATTTTAAAAAGTTATTCTTTATAAAAAGTTCTGTATGGTCTAAAACCAAAAATCAATTCATCAGATGTTAATTTTAAATTTTGCTCAAGAGGAAAGTACCTCTATTTTTCATATTATCGATTATTTTTACTAAGAAAAGATTTTTATGATCAAAAATAATAAGAAGCGTTTCGGTCACTTTTCGCTGTTTTGACAGTTCTTAGGCTTTCTTTACTGATTAGATTTTGAAATAAATATGCACTAATGATACAAACATAAATTTTCACCGTTACCTCATAAAAAATTAAAGACATTTTTTTCCTGAAAATGAACAAGTTTACCTGTTGGAATGTTATATTGAATTATTAACATCTTTTCTTTATAAAATTTTTCGATTTTATGAAAAATAAAGATACTTTCCTCTTGAGCAAAATTCATATTTTTTGACCTACCTCGTATACCACTGCAAAAAATTAATATCTGATGATTGCATTTTAGATTTTAGACCATGCAGAACTTTTTATAGAGAATAACTTTATTTCGTAAAATTATTAATAAAAAGTTCCCAGCAAACACTATTTGCCGGCAATATACATTTTTCATATTGGCATTGGCAATTATTGGTGGCAATCACAAACAACATCTAATACGCATTAAAAAGTCAACCCTAAATAAACACTTTTACATGCAAGCGAATTGTCGGCAAGCATACAAAAATGGCGGCAACTTTTTTAATCTGTTTTACTTATAATTGCAGCTAAACAGCATTATTTTATGTTTTTTTACATACTTTAAAGGAAATGACCTTTTCATAACATTTTATTGTTACAAATCATGCAAATAAAAATTAGGTCAAACAAAATGTTTATTATGTATTTTTAAGAGAATAAAAATAAAATGATGGTAAAATTTGCTAGGTTAATTTGGACCGAAGGTGACTATTAAATTTTCCGCTTAGCCGAAATACAAGATTTGACGATTTTGACAGATGAAGAAAAATTTATTTTGTTTGACCGCTTTGTGCAATTGTTTTCTACGTGGTTTTCTAGCGTTTTAGTTTCTTTTTTAATGAAAAGAGTTTTTAATAGACATAATAAAGTGTATTCATTACCTAATAAGTGTGTGTTGTGTGATTAATTGGTGATGGCTAGTCGAGAAGGCGAGTTATTCAAGTAGACTGTTGGGTGCTGTAAACATTTTGTTTAAAACCATTTAAGTTTCTAATTACTTAAAAAAATCATTTGAAATTAGATAGGGAGTTGCCTTATTAAAAGTTTTAAAGACGTGTTAATAAAAATATTATATATATATATATATATATATATATATATATATATATATATATATATATATATATATATATATATATATATATATATATATATATATATATCAAATAGTATTTTTTTACATTTAACTCGTTTAAAATATTTCTCCCTATGTTTTGGATCTGAAAATTGAGTGCAAGTGTCCCTTGAATACCTACTATTTTAAAATGTTTTCTTTTGATTTTCTCTTTTTTTTTAATTTTATTACACACCTTTAATTTTTTATGGTTTATTGTTACTGTATAAAAATTTATATTATGTTATTTGTTTAATGATAAAGTTTTCCTGCCTTTTATTCTCATTTTTTTTTTATTACAAAATTCTAAATATGTTATTTAACTTTTGGGACATTCAACTTATAAAACTTGCAATACTTATTTTATGATAAATGCCATTATCCTAAACGCATTTTTTTATCAACTTATTAATGATGGATGTCATCACAGTATCTGCAACACGTGGCCCAATAACGGCCAATTGCCAACTTTCGTGTCTTTTTGTTATCTTTTTACCAATAACTTATTAATGATGAATGCTATCATCCTAAACGCATTTTTTGACATAACTTATTAATGATGAATGCCATCATCCCAAACGCATTTTTCATCATAACTTATTAATGACGGATGCCATTACATTATCTGCAACACGTGGCCCAATAACGGCCAATTGCCCACTTTCGTGTCTTTTTGATACCTTTTTGCCAATGCCTTGCCATTCAAGAGTGTTGGCAATGCCAGTAAATTAAATGTACATGGCCGGCAAAAAATGTTATATGGGTTTTTGATATCGTGCGAACTTAAGTAGACACGCTGTATTTTTCACCCCCAACCCCGTTGACGGGGTTGTAGAAGGATAGCTTTTTGCCAAAAAATTGTATAGCCATTCTACAAATTTTTGCCAAATTTGCATTATATTTCTCTTTGAATATTAAACATGTTTAGTTATTTCCAAAAATGAACCTTTCTAAACCACTGTGCTGACGCCAGTGCGATATGAAATATTCTATACAAAATCGTTTCATATATTTTACTGTTCTATATTATAGTCTATAGTGCCTACGCCAGCTTTTTGTTCTTTTCTTTCCTGCAATAATTTAAGGAGCAAAAAAAAGGTCCTTATCTCTAAAAAAATCTACCCATCCATATTACTCTAATGTTCTTTTCTGTTCCGAAATAATTTTAAGGAGCAAAAAAAGACCTCCTCTGCCCAAAAATTTCTTTCTTACCTTCATCTGCTACGTTAAGTTTCTTCTTCGTTTCACCTTACAGGTTGTGAAAGCCATTTCTCAGGGGGACCGGCCCCCTGACGTCGCCACTGCTCTATAACTCTAAAACTAGATGCGATGGCATATTGTGTCTACGAGAACATTTAATCAGGGCATCGAAATCTACAATATATCAAATTTTAAAAAATAATAACCGAAAGACACTTTCAATAAGGATTGGGCGGGGTCCTTTAAATATTAAAATAGACATTTAATTATGCTCTATTATATGTAGGTAAATATTAATAATCCTTTTCATTTCTATGCGCCTTTAATATCTACTTGCTTATTGTTATTGATGCTATTACAACTCCCAACATTTATTTTAATTGTGGTTTGTTAAAATCAAATATGGTCGGTCTTAAAGAAGTCTTAATAAAGGTAAATTTAAAAAGACAAATTTATAAAAATAAAATATAACAAATAAGAGTAGAACTCAAATATTTAACACATAAACTTTATTAGGGAGTGATTTACTCTTTGTATCAGTGCTATTTCTTTGAAAATCTACCGTATGTGTATATTTGATTAAAAGGTGTTATGACTTTGGGTATTTTATAGACTGTATTTTCATAAATAAATTACATTTAATGCAGCATACATCATCTAAACCATAAAATATATTACACCTTATAATATGCAAAAGATGATAATAAATCAATGACCTTACATCCTACGCTTGAAAATTGATATTTCCTTTACGAACATACTGTTTAAATGTTCTAAAAAAATTAAAACGGTGATACACACAACTCCCCTTCTAATTTATACCCTTTGTATGTATCCCAAATTCGACCGTCACTGGAATATTGTTCTCATGCCAGGAGTATGGCTTCGCCGACAACCCTCAGCATTCTTGATTCCATTCATAGAAGAGCTGTTCGCTTTGTTAATTATCCTTTACTTACTGCAAGACTTCTTTTCTTGTCCATCGTCGGGCTGTTTGGGATCTATCCATTGCCCCCGAGATTTAAGTAATTGTAGCACACTCACAAAAACATCAAGCAAATGGTTGATATTTAAAAACTTTTTAATAAAAGGGTTTTTGTTGGTGCAGACTGTTCTAGTACAAATCTATTTTTATTCGCTTACAACTGTCAAAATTGTGTATTTTAAAGTGATTGTATTCGCTGGTTAATTTTGATATAATTAGTTTTTTAGGCTTGTATTGTAGGTAGCTATTTTAGCTAGTAGCGTAATTTCTTTAAGTTTTGTGACCCGTGGTGAGTAGTTAGAGAGGTAAAACTTGAAATATAAAATAAAAGTTCTTTAATTAATTAATGCTCGTTAAACCCATAGGAATAATTATCAATCACAAACATCAATAGAATAATATTACAAAATCACAATTTTCATTCCATATTTAGATTCCCTGATTCAGTCACTAAAGATAAGATTTATTTGAGTTCTGCATCCAAGGCAGATGCCAGAGAATAACATCAAAAAGAAAACCGAACCGAAATATGAGAAAACCTGTTTGCCAAATATGAATTAACGAAATTAACGAAAAAACGGCCACACTTCCTCCAAAGTCATATTGTTTACCTTACATTACTTTTCAAAGTTACCCTTAGAAAAACTTGATCAAATCAAAGATCAAAAGAAAAGGTTCTCACTTTTTTGAAACTAATATTCTTTACAACTTTACATTTTAGAAAATTAGTACTTACTTTTTGTAGAAATAATACTAAAACAGTATAAATACGTTTTTAATATCTTGGTCATCCAAATTTATTATTACTATTAATTTTCAATAATTTTTATTAAATAATGACGAAATCAAAGGTAACTTGACCGTTTGGTTCAGTTGACGTCGTGTTTATTATTAAATTGCATAAATTGCTATTTAAGTTTATTGTAGTAGGCATTGAAACTAAACACTAATTCAAAGTGTGAAAAAAGCTTTGAAGTGTTAAAAAAGGTAATTTTTTAACGCTTTATGTAGTGTACTAGAATGGAGTACTTTAACTTCATATTAACGATTAAAAAACAACATTTTTTTAACGGTCGTGGAAAAAATAGTAATATCATACCTCAGTTATCCAAGTGACTGGTGGACGAGAGACTTTTCTTGTAAAATGTGTAAAAAAGAGTCCTTACTCCATTGCTTCATTTACGTTTTTCATCTCGTTCGGGGTCCGGTATTTTGTACCGCCTTCAACGCCCTCTCATGGGACTTGTAATAATGTACTTCTATTCCTACCATGAAACAACTTTTCAAAATGTTTTTAACCATAACAAATAATAAATCGTTCATTCAGCACACAGGGAACGGCCAGAATGAAGGGCGGGCGTGCGACAGGGGAGCGAGCGATTTTTCGGAATGCGAAGGCCGCATGTTAATTTTGGCCCGCCCGCTGAGTGTCGGTGTGGCCACTTGCAATTATGCATTAGGAAAAATCGCTTGCTCACTCGCGTGTTTCGCTCACTCTTCAGTCTGGTCGTTCTACAATTTGTGTATTCTTGTATGCTCTAGTACCGCCCGAAACCGTTCTTGAACAGCCAAGAGTATCAAAACTGTCAAAAATACAAAAGACTGACATTAAAAGGAACACGTTTGCTGTCGTTCTGGGCGGTTCTAGAGCCTAAAAGGAATACAGCAAATGTCGCAAGATCGTTTAAGTGGTCTATGCCTCTTAACTGTTCATAGGCAACGAATTGAAGCAGAAACGGAAATTTTTTATCAAATGTAATAAATAAATTTGGTTAAAATAGAAGATTATTATTTTTATTTTTAAAGTATTTTATCTTTGGTTTTAAAATTTAGTAATATTGTATGTCATTACTGGTAATTTTGGTTTGAATTTTTCATATCTCCCCATGAATATTGAAACGGTTGTGTGCTTTTAATTTTTTTTGTAGTATTAATGCAAAAACTAATGCAAAATAAGCAATTTTAACGGCAAGAAATTTTAAATAAAAAAAAATTCTGCATTTGCCTGGTGCCCCCTCCCCGGGATTTCATCACAGCGGCGCCAATGGATCTATCGCTTTTTTATATGTACTTTCACGGTTTCTTTTCCAAAGAATTATCCACTATAGTCTCTCAGCTTGCAACACCCGACAGAGAAATTCGTAGCTTAAATTTTAGTTAAGAGCGAACGTCACGGTGAGATGAACTTGAAATCCAAAAACCACGTTTTTACAACGAAGGCACGTTATGGGAACAGCGTATAATTCAACCAGCAATCGTGCCTGCTCGAGTAATTTCGTAATGTTCGTTGGCGTTTAACCTTGAAAGAGAAAGTGTCCAGAACAATTTTATTTTACAATTTATAATAATTCGCAGTTAAGTTGGTTGGCGCGCTATCCGGCCGAGCGCATAAAAAAATAACTTGTCTTTACTACCTATCACTATATAGTATAAAATAAAGTCCCTTTGTCTGTCTGTATGTATGTATGTATTCTAAAATATTTAAAAGTAACGAATTTTGATGCGGTTTTTTTTTAATAGATAGATTAATTCAGAGGAAATTTTATATGCATAATAATATCCAAAAAAATATATACAGAGTGTTTTAAAAAATAGTTTACATTTAAAATTCGATATTACTCAACGGATGTTAATACGGATTTTTTTTTAATAGATAAAGTGATTTAAGAAAAAGGTTTATTTGTATAATAATACCCTAAAAAAATGTATACAGTGTGTTTATAAAAATAGTTTATATTTAAAATGCGATATTGACCTTACTATTCTCAACAGATCTTGATGCGTTTTTTTCTATAGATAGAGTGATTCAAGAGAAAGGTTTATATATATAATAATATCTAAAAAACATATACAGAGTGTTTAAAAAATTAGTTTACATTTAAAATCCGATATTACTCAACGGATTTTGATGTGTTTTTTTTAATTGGATAGAGTGATTTAAAAGAAAGGCTTATATGTATAATACTATCCAAAAAACATATACAGAGTGTTTAAAAAATAGTTTATATTTAAAATTCGATATTGACCTTACTATTCTCAACAGATCTTGATGCGGCTTTTTTTCTATAGATAGAGTGATTCAAGAAAAAGGTGTATATGTATAATAATATCTAAAAGAAACATATACAGAGTGTTTTAAAAAATAGTTTACATTTAAAATCGATATTGACGTTACTATTGCAATTAAAAAAGTTTTTATACGAATTGTGTACAGCTAGCTATGGTTTATAATAAAATATAGAATTGCCATACAGGGTGGGTCAAAAAGATGTTATATTAAAAAAACCCTTAAAACTAAAATGCATTTTAACTACGGTATTATACCACCTAGAAATTTACAAAATTGCTTAAATTTTAAGATTTACAAATAAGTTATTAGTTTTAAAAAAATATTATACAGAAAGTATCAATTTTTTTATTAGGTTTCTTACCACTATTCAACGGATTTGGATGCGTTTTTTTAAATTAATGAAGTGATTTAAGATGACGGTTTCGTTAATATGTATACAGTGCATTTCTTTAATGCCCCCCTTTATTTTTTGATCGAATTAGTTTTAAAAAGTTAAACTTTAAAATATAAAATTGATGCATAAATACTATATTTTAGAGTGAAATTGAAAGATGAACATTTTAAGATGGCGGCTGACGCCAGTCAATATCTTTTTTCTAATACAAAATGGCAAAACATTAATCTATAGGATTCTCGGTGGATTCCTTATTTCCATTTTCCTGGTGTGTCTAGGATCTATAATTTCGGGCAACAAACATTTAAAATAAAATACTTTCAATTTTTCTTCCATGTTTTTTTTCCAAAAATCATTATCTCTCCAAATCTAAAATATTCAAACCAGTTTTATTTTAAATCAATTTAAAATCACCGTCGTGTCCTTACCTTTTCGTGGTATGGGTGAGTTTATAAAAGCATATCAAAAACATATACAGAGTGTCTCAAAAAATAGTTGACATAAATTTTAAAAGAATATATTTAAAATTCGATACTGACGTTAGTATTAAAATTTAAAAAAAAGTATTTATAGAAATTGTGCATGGGTATGTATAGTTTATAAAAAAATCTAGAACCGCTGTACAGTGTGGGTCAAAAAGATGTTATACTGAAAAAATCTTAAACTTAAAATTTATTATACCATCTATAGACTTACAAAATTGTTTAAATATGAAAATTTGCAAGCCAATTGGGAATATTTTTAAAAATATTATACAGGGTGTATCAAGAAATTGGTATTAAATTTCTTATGTTAAATTTTTAAATAAAATATTAAAAATTTGGTGTATATACGAGCATGAAATAATAAAATAAATATAATTATAATACAGAGCGTATAATATTTAAAAACATATATTATACAGGGTGTGCCACAAAAATCGTTAATAAGTTTTTATGTGAAATTTTCAAAACTTTTTAATAACGTTATTTATTAAAATGTTGCCTCTTAATGCCGCTTACGTGCTCTTAGTACAATTGGTTTGATTTAAAAAAATAAATACCCTTAATTAACGACATTGTAAAAAACGTTCTTTTTGTTTTTTTTGTATCCTAGACCCTTTGCCGTATGTTCCCTCTTAGTCCGAAGGACTGAGAGATTATAAAAATTGTTAGAATTTAAATACTATTAAGTTGTGTAATATGTTACAGACTTGGTACATATTTGTTTAGTTTAAAGGGTTGTAAAAAGCTCAGCCTATTTCATAATTTTAATTATTTTTCGCTCATTTAAAAAAGTGCGGGAAAAACTTTGTAAACTCAGTCCAATTTTGATCACTTTGCTGGTCCTTTAAAGACAATAAAAACGGAAGAGTTACCATAGTAATGTTCCGTTCCTGTTACCATTGTTTAGCTGATTGTAAATAAACATGTGTAAAATGACAATTTAATTTCTTTTTTTGTATACAGGGTGTTACAAAATAGTATTTACCCAATAAAAAAATCATGTGTTTTAAAACTAAAACGGTGGACAAACATCAGGCCGTGTGCATTTCTTGTTTGTAGAGAACACTTTTATTATCAGCACCCAAAATTGCATTGAAGAACGATACGGATTGGGCTCTCAAGATATAATACTTTTCTATACTTTTTTATGCACAGGGCCGGATTTAAAGGAGGGGGGCAGGCGGAGCCCCACAAATTAAGAGCCCCACACCGCTAAAAAAGAAAAGGAAAGAAAGGTACAGTTCAGAAAATTAAAATGATGTTATTAGTGGTGGTGAAGACCTTTTTTTTGGTCTTCAATGTTTTCTTCTTGGGTCTTCAAGTTTACTTTGTTTTCGTACTTCATTTTTAATGAGGAGGCCACCACACGCTCGTGGCCCCGGGGCCCCCACATACCTAAATCCGGCCCTGTTTACGCAAGATGTAACAAATTCATTGCATTGGCATTGCTACTTTTATTGTATCAGATTTAAGTTGGTTAAATTAAAACAAAGTTGCGCAATTTAAATGTAAAATTTTTCGATTAGGTACGCTAAAAAATGGTCAGTTCCATTTTTAAAAAAATATTTTAAACAAATAGCAAAAAACCTAATTTTTCACCCCGGACAAATGAAATGCTAAAAATTTCAGCTCTGATGGAAGTAAAGTAATGTTTTTTTATTATTTTCTAACCCCTAAATACACCACGCCGATTTTGCCTATTAACGAGCTCGACCGAGATTTTGTGGCAAAAAAGTTTGGTACCAAATTTCAAATCGATAAGTTTAACGGTTCAAAAATTATCGAGTAAACACACTCACAGACACATACCCACACACAGACAGGAAACTTTTTGTTGTGAAAATTCATTTTTCGTAATATTTAGGCCCCAAAACGTCGAGAAATGCAAAAAAAAAAGAAAAAAGAATACGTTGCTTTCTCTATACAGGGTGTT
Organism: Listronotus bonariensis; assembly: GCA_014170235.1. NCBI lineage: Eukaryota > Metazoa > Arthropoda > Insecta > Coleoptera > Curculionidae > Listronotus > Listronotus bonariensis. The sequence continues at coordinate 69,935 of JACEGR010000484.1, read as the reverse complement.
TCAGAACTATGGGATCAAACTTTAAGGTGTGATTCCTTATGTTATTTTATGAAAAAAGTTCCTATAAACATATGTCCGGAGTTGCTTCCTTACTGAGATACAGGGGTTTAAAATTTAAGAAAAAAATCAGTTGTTTTTCTAAATATTTTTAGCCCTAACCATATTGTTATTATTGGGTCCAGTGGCGTCTCAGTGGGCACCGCAACTTATATTATTAAGGAAACAAAGTACGCCACTGACATTTTTGACGTTTTTATATTTTTTTATAATTAAGCAATTAATAATACATCTTTTTATTCTCTTTAATTTTTTTGTATCTACCTTTGTTTTCTAGAAAAAATTATTAAGCTACTTTAATTTCTTCCAGAAACTACCCATAGACAACATGATATAAAAAGCAAAAATTAAAATAAAACAATTATTTGCCTTAAAATAAATTACTAATACTTTTTAGAATTACTTAAAATGGCTTTAATTTTTTTTCTCGAAAACAAATCGAGATACGAAGAAAATACAAAAGACTAAAAAGTTGTATTATTAATTGCCTAATTATAAAAAAAATAAAAACGTCAAAAAAGTCAGTTGCGTGCTTTTTTGATCAATAATATAAATTGCGGTGCCCACCGAGACGCCACTGGACCCAATAATAACAATATGGTTAGGAATAAATAAGCGCCTTACTACTTTAAATAAATGTACCAAATTTTATCCAAATCGGCCCAAGCATATTAAAAATATTTGGAAAAACTATTTTTTTTCCTTAATTTTTAACTCCCTGTATCTCAGTAAAAAAGCAACTCCGGACATACGTTTATAAGAACTTTTTTCATAAAATAACATAAGAAATTACACCATGAAGTTTGATCCCAGACTTCTAAAACACCCTCTATACATACGTATATGAAAAAGCAGTTATATCGTTTCTTTTTGGCTTTTGTTTTTTCGTACGATATATAAAAAAAATATATTTTTCTTATCTATCGAATGCAAATAATCCGAAAACCCTAATTCGAGGAAAAAAACTGTTATTGCCTCTTTGAATTAAAAAAATTAAAATATGCCTAATAAGATTAGCATAATAGAATAAATCCTAAAAGAAAGTAAAAATACAATGACTCAACCAGAATAATATTATAACCAGTAACCACAAAATCAGAATAGTAATTATTTTTACTAATACATATTATATTTAATTTATGAAAAGGTTTTTTCAGTGATTTAATGCTTGGAGGGGTATGTGCCCGAGTAGTTGGAGAAAACCTTAATTAAATTCCGGATCCAATTATAAATATTTTAACCACGAATTGGCCTAATAAAAGTGTCTTACGGAAACATGTGTAATTAAAAGGTTAATAAATCACAAACATAAGTTCACAGTCGGAAAAATCCTAATTTGCAAAAAATTATCCAAACTCTATCCCTTTCCGCAGCTAGAAACATACTAGCAGTGGTCACCAAGCCGGACCGAGCGCGACGCAGTGCAGGCTGCACTTGCCGTCTCGCGAAGTTATGCGTAGTGGGGGTTGAAACATTGTTGACACATGTACAAATTTAAGATGAGCCTACTGATTTATTTCCAAATTTTTTGCATTTTTATTTTTCTGATTTTAAAAGTTTCCTAGTGAAAATGGAAATTTCATTCTTTTGCCATTCTTAATAAAATTATTATGTCTAGGCCGCTCTGGAGTCACTTTTTCTATTTTTTCCTTTTTGGAAAAAATAAAAAAACAAAAATCAAAAAATGAAAAAGTGCTTCCAGAGCGGCCTACACAATAATATTCCAAAACGCTCAGTGAAGACCGAATTTAAAAATCTTTTAAAATACCCAAGCTATTTAGGAAAAACGTTTTACTGGGGTGACTATTCCTCTTAAGGAGTAAGCAAGAAATATACATTTGACGTGTGCGCTTTGTCCACCCTTTTTAAAAGAATCACCAGCATCTTTACCAGATAATACCTTAAAACTAATATTCTTTTAACACATTGGCAACACTGTCACGTGCAAAGTATGTACACATTTATGACAATTTATACCTTGATTGTATAAATTACAATTAACGAAAAATTTTCCTAAAGTTACGTGGTATCAAAACGTTAAGATTCATATTTTAAGACAATTTAAAAAGCAAACATCTACAACTAAATTTACCATTTTTTTATTTTAAAATATAAAAATGTATGGACTCCTCTTACTCCTCCGGACTAACAGAGGAATACATTTGACCCAAGACAGTCCTAAAAGATAAAACCAAAATTTTATACATACCCATATGTAAAAAATCATACGTTCTTGCAATTAAATACATGCTTTAAAGACATTTTTTTGTCGCTTTTTTGTCATTTCAAGTAACAATATTATATATATTTATTTCTTTTCCAGTTGCAATACTAACGTCAATATTGTTTTAAGTATGTTTTTTTTTTAATTCAAATTAACGTTTTTTTGGGACAGTCTGTATAAGTTTTTGATATGCTCTCATGAACTTAACCATACCACGTATCTAGTAATAAGATATTATTTAGTTATCCAAACCAGCAAAGATCTTAGAGCCATTTTAAATTTCGATTTTATTTATTTTACTTTCCACGCGTTACGAGAGAAGTGCGGAAAACTGTAGGTATACTTTTTTCCAATCAATCTGGAAATTTTGTTAAATGACATATAATGGTTTTTTACAAGTGTTTTTATTTTCCAGAATTATTACATACAGTGGGAATGAAGGAGTAATAATAATTTTTGGGTCCACTTTGTATTATTATCATATTTATTAAATTATTTTATACCAGTATATACACCTTTCACCAAAGTGTTGTTATTTTATTTTAATAAATTAAGTTTTTAGAAAGTTTTAAAAATGTACCGTAAGAAACTAAATAATACTTTTTAGGCACACCTTGTATATTATTATTTTTTAAATATTATTAATTGGCTTACAAATCTCTATATTAAAGCAATTTTGTAAATCGTTAGATGGTACAATAACGTAGTGTTATTGAATTTTAGTTTTAAGGCTTTTTCAATAAAACATTTTTTGAGCCACCCTGTATAGCGGTTCCATATTTTTATAAACTATAGACACATATGCACAATTTTTATAAACATTTTTCTCCAATTGCAGTCATACAGTCAATATCAAATTTTAAATATATTTTTTGAAATTTCGGGAAACTTTTTGAAACACTCAAGATGGATATTTTTTATATGCTGTTACAAACTTACCCATCCACGTATCTACAACCAAAACTTTATTTATTTATCTCAAATAGCACGGATGTTACAGACATTTCAAATTTTGATCATTTTTATGTTACTTTCCGCACGCCATGTAGAGAGTGCGAAAATTGTTTTTACATTTTCCTAAATCACTTTAGGTAACCTAAAAAAGGAGATAAAAATATTTTTTACAAGTTGTTTCTGTTTGCGAGAAACGATATATCATTGGGGCTTGGGAGGGGGATTTTTTGCCATTTTTTATTTTTGTTTGGGAATATCCATAAAACTGTTTATCCATTTTTTTCAAATCCCTCCAATAAAAAAGTTGAAACAAATTTCCACCCCCGAAATGGAGTGGCAACCCCCTTTCCCTCGGGTTTTGGCGCCCTTCTGTTCAATATATATGTATATGTAGATTTTGATCTTTAGACTATTTCCTATCTTTTGTTAAAATTTTTAAAAAATCCATGCAAAACAAAATAATTGCGAGATCTCACCTTCATTTCCTGCACTATATGTAAATGAAGAGCGAAACATGTAAAAAAATGTTTATGAATTATTATTATTAAGGTCATGCATATTACGCGCTCAGATATCGGTACGCTTAGGTCAAATATTTTACATGTTTTTTAAATTATTGACCTTGAATGACATTTAAATAGCACGTAAGATATTTGCCCGTACCGTGAGCGTACCGAACCCTGAGCGCCTAGTGTGCATGACGAATGTACATATATATAGCTTGTGCATGGGGGAGGGAGTTTAACTGCCAAGAAATTTGATACCAAAAATATTAAAGAGAAAAACAAAAAGGTACAACAACATGTTCTCTTTCCTTCTTCCCCTATGCTAAAGGGTTCGGGATCCACTTAACCATACGATTTAAATTTCTGTTCTTTTTTTTTAATTTTTTAAAGTAATATTTTTGCGATTTTTGCGGTTTTAAATCACCTTGTATATACTACGACGATTTTTATTATAGCCTTTAACTTTCAGAAAAAGCATTTTTTTATGAATAATTTTTTTTTTTCAAAATATAAAAATTTTAAAAAATATCACGTATAGTTAAGTATATCTGCGGACCCACTGTATTTTAACAGAACCACTTCTGATAAAAGCAAATAAGTTAATTTTTTAGTATACGGTTTTCTGCTATCTTAACGATTTTTTTAAATATTTTGACGTACGTGTTATTTATTAGTTGTCCTTACGGGCGCCCTTACATGAGCCAAAGTCATAAAGCCCAAAAGATGGCAGTTGTGCATGAAAAATATAATATAATTATAATTATAGTTATTCAAGCGAAAGTAGCGGTAAAAAATCGATTTTATTTGGAGTCATAGTATCTGAAGATTTAACGTAGGCTCCAGAGATGGTGCCAGCCTTAGTACGCAGTCAAGTTCATCTTAACGATAAAATGTACAAAGTAGCACAAACAGAAATATTAGATATTTAAATGCAGTTTACGACTTAAGACTAGTAAGTAGCTTATTGTTGGTCCGTGTATTTAATTATTTATAAGTTTCTTTATATTAACACGACTATTGAAATAGTATATTGTGAAACAAGTTTCGAAAAAGATTCTTTGCTCCACAAGTATGACGTTTTTGCCCGAGCCGTAGGCAAGTGCTACAAGTCATACGAGTGTGCAAAAAGTCAGTTTTAAACGTGTTGCACACGTAACTTTTTCTACGAAAGCAGAAAATAAGGATCAATATGGGATTTTTATTCTTTTAACTTTTGTTAGGACTGTGTGAAAAATGTTTCATACGCCACGCTGTGAGAAAAGTTTTCACACGCCTATGTCAAAACTAAATGACTGAAAATAAAATATTTTTGACTGGTTGACATGTGAAAATTTTTTCACAGTAGTATGATCATGTGAAATAAGTAATTTTTATATCCTGTTTTGACGTGCCATTTTAGACACTTTTTATAGCAGTCGTAGAAAAAAATTACTAAATTCGAACGTTTCATTTTTATGCCTATTAACTGATTTTTGCGCATGCATGTTTTTAAACATATTTTTATTTTTTTATTGATTTTTAATTCTAGTAAACCTACAAAATATCATTTAAAAAATAATAAAAATTAAAGTTTTTTTGTACCTAGTTATACAGCGAGTGGTGATCAAAAGTGATTTTCCCATATTTTTTGTCATTTTAAGGTAGAAAATAAAATTTGTTATTTTTGATATCTAAACCAGGTAATATTATAAAGAGATAAAATTTGTATCTTTGTTTGTTTGTTTATAAGATTGTAAGGGCTAATCTTCGGAAATACTGGATCGATCATAAACATTATTTCACAATCAGAAAGCTACACTATTTAGGAGTTCTATGGGCTTTATTTTATTATGATCGAACAAAAAGTTTAGAGAAAAATATAATTAACGCCCAACGAAGTGGGCACGGGTAGGCTTTACCAGATGTCCGGTTTTCGACCGGACAGTCCGGTTTTTCTGATGTCTGTCCGGTCGGAAAAATCTTAGCAAAACAGATAACAGAATGTACGGTTTTTTGTGGGACTTGGATAAAAATTTCCAGAATTTAAGAAAAAAATTTATTTTGTTTAACACCACACAGACTATAATAACAGTTTCCAAGTATGAATAATTATCGCCAATTAAAGAAACCCACCTTTGTAAACATGTAAAATAATTACAGTATACAAATTAATACTTCACAAAATAGTTCAATAATAAATTAAAATTGAAAAATATTTAGACAGACAAACAAAATTGTCTGTGTTGCAGAATGTTGTTAAAAAAAAATTAAAGACATATTCTGCATAAAAAATGTAAAGAAAAGTTTATATAAACATTGGTCTGCCAATGCATTGTTTCCAGATATCAGGGTGCTAACCTCTTTTGTTAATTTTTATACCTTAAATCACCCTATTCTGATTTTAATAAAATTTGCCACTTAAATTCGTAGATTTAAAAATTTAGAAGTTAATTATAGTTACCTAATCTAGCGTCTTGAACGGTACCTAACAAATATTTCTGACAAAAAATTAATTTAGAATAACTCATTAGTTTAATTATTTATGGTATATAATTTAATGTTTGTGGTTAATTTTATAAAAATTAGTACTTTTAGTCTAGTAGTATACAGTTAGGTAAATTTTATTATTCTTAAAAAGTTATCAAGATAGAAAAAAATAAGGGCTTTAAAGCTGTATTTTAACTTGCGCACGACAACTTTCATAATCAGTTTAGGTTTCGGCCAATTTTGGCAGAAACCAAAACTGCTAACTAAACTTGTTTTTTTGGCCGAAACTGGCCAAAACCCAAACCGAAATTTCGGTTATCCCTAAAAAAAATATGATTTACAAATAAAAATGTTGGTTTTGATATAGGTTACGTAAAAACTTGGAAAACATATTTTTTCTAGAAGAGTAAGCTACATGCCTTTATTTTCTATTCTTAAGGGGTTGTAATTTTGAAAATATATTTGTTTGCATATTTTAAATGTATATTAATTTGAAAATATTGTCTGAAAATTTCACATTTATCCGGCAAATGAATTTTTAACTTACTTTAAATGGTTTTCCGAAACGGCTAGATCGATCGGCTTAAAATTTATATACTATCTTCTTAGATACTTTTGTCTTTTATTGATCATAGAGATTAAGGTGTCTGAAAATAACTTCGATTCCTTCAGACACATTTTTATGGAGGTCCTCTAGGAGATCTACTACAGGAACAACGGAATTCAATATTTTTAAAAAATTATTGCGGTTTCTTAAAAAACATTAAATTTGATACATGTATATGAATGTATATTTTCTCTATATACACTACTCAAATGAATTATCGCATATGCTCGATTTCTTCCATAAGCTTCAATACAAAAAGGCTTTCATTAAAATGGCTATATCTCTTTTAATTATTAAGATATCAAGACAATTAAAAAATAAAGGTTAAGAAAACGTGAAGCTATAACTTTATATTAACCATTGTTTTTACTGTTAGCAATAAATCCTACGGGGTGATAAAAAAATTGAAAAATGGATAATTTTGAATCGCCCTGTATGATGTGCTGTTGAAAGGGAGTAGTCAAATTTGTGATTATAAAATATCAGAAATGGGCAAGGATATAAATTATTAACAAATGAGATTTCTCCCTTTTAACAGCACATTATATAGGGCGATTAAAAATTATCCATTTTTTCAATTTTTTTATCACCCCGTAGGATTTATTGCTAACAGTAAAAACAATGGTTAATATAAAGTTATAGCTTCACGTTTTCTTAACATTTTATTTTTTTAATTGTCTTGATATCTTAATAATTAAAAGAGATATGGCCATTTTAATGAAAGCATTTTTGTATTGAAGCTTATGGAAGAAATCGAGCATATATCGATAATTCTTTTGAGTAGTGTAATATAAAAGGCCACTTCACAAAAGTTCACAAAAAATTAGTTTTTTTTGGTGTTTACAACCCCTTAAACAACACACCATTTAGAAAATTTATTTGAAATAACACTTTAAATGATTTTACCGCTACAATGGACGTGTCAGCGGATTTTCTGCGCGTATTTTTAATACGCGAGCGGCAGAGTTGGGTAGTATTCAAATACTCGGTATTCTGAATACTATTCAGAATACATTTGTGCGGTACTTGAATACTATTCGAATAGATTTATGTGTTTAGTATTCGGTATTCGACGAAATACTTTTTGGTCAGTATTTGGTGTTCTTTATTATATATCATCATTTGCAAACTAACAGTTAAAAAGTTAGTTTTACAAAATAAAAAAAAATGTAATTCATTATGTTTTTTTAATCTTGATCTGTTGTTTCTATGATCCTAATAGGTAAGTAATTTTGAACAGATATACATTTAATTTTGCAAACAAAAATATATCTAAGTTAATTATTTTAACTACTTTAGGGTTTTGCTATTAAAAAACCAAGTAACTTAGTACAACATATAAAAAGTGACATTACACACTATCTTTTATGTATTAAACATTTTTGCAACTAAGTGTACAGTGTACACTGTCTACATATTATTCTTAAATTGCTGTTTATAACAAATTCGCTAAAGCAAATCGATTTACAGGTTTTATTATTTGTAAAACAAACTTTCATTTTTTTTTTTAACTACAAAAATATTCTTTCAGAAAAAGGTTAGACTAATATATATTTATCTCTATTTTACACAAAGGGATGTGTATAAAATAAATTTTATTATGTCAGTTTAAATTATGACTACCTGGTATATCGTAGATAGTATCTACATGTACCCCATTCCAAAAGTAAAGCCAATTATTTGAAAAATAGAAAAGGTATCAAACATTCTCCAAAAAAAAATGTTATTTTTATAGAGGGTGTCAACTAACTATACCGACAAACTTTAAGCAGTGATTTTTTAACAAAAAAATAAGAAAAAGTCTTCATATGAACATACATATATTCTAAATGTCCTACTTGGAAAACTACAGGGTGATAAAAATTTAGAAAAACAGTAGTTTTTTAACAATAACTTTTTGCAGATATTTTTGGAAAAATTGGGAGCCGTCTTTTTGGTCTATACATCAAATAAGATTTTTTAACATACAAAAGAAATATGTATTTTGTCAGTGTCGTCCGTGAGGGAATTACTGCAAATATTTTTTAAGAAAAAATTGTACGCCATCCACTGATTTTTCTTACAAGAAAATACTTTTGGATTTCCGTTAAATTTAAAACAATTTTTTGTTTATTGTATGGTTTTCGCGAAAAAAATCATTTCTCGGTATGGTCAAATCCCTATATATAGTAGTTATGTTAGGAGTATTTAGTTTGTTTACCAATCATACAGTGTGTCTACGTAAGTTGACGTTATTTGGGAAACTTATTTTTTATTATTAATTTTTTTCTTCTGCGAAAATTGAGAAAATTTAAGTTTGTACATTAGTGCATTGGACACTTTTCTTGTTTTAATAATAGTAAATTTAAAAAGTTTATTTGAAACTGTCCTATCATAATTATTTGTAATCATGAAATGTAGTGCATAAATAAAATTGCATATTTCAAACATATTTTCTTTATAACAATTTTTGATATTACATTTTTGGTCAAACCTCGTAAATGACAAATACAATTTGATATCTGATGGTTGTTTTTAGGTTCTGGACCATGCAGAACGTTTTATAGAAAATATCTTAATTAAAATTAAAAGTTAGAACATTAATGTATTGACCAATCTTTCTTTTAGGAAATTAATTGTGATGTAAATATTTTACAGCAACAAACGAACAATAACTCAACCGAGAAATTTTAGAGGGTAATTCTACAATAAAAAAATATAAAAAAAAATTACATAAACATATGTCTTGGTTTTTTAACTATGGGGTGTTAAAAATTTTAAAAAATTATGGATTTTTCTAAAATACTCTTATAGCAAGTTGGATATTTAAAAAAATATTGAATGACGTCTCTTATTTTTAGAAAACATTTTTAAATACAAGAAAAAAAGTTATCAGTGTCGTCGAAAAGAGGTTTAGGGTATATATTAAAAAAAAAAAAAAAAATGGTACGCCACTATATTTTCTAAAATATATATATTTTTAAAGTCCTCGTTTAGTTTAGAACAAATTTGATTTCTTCCTTTTTTTTGTTTGATGTATGGTTTTTGCATATATAGATATAAACCGTTTCTCGACCGGCATAGTCAAATCCCTATCTAATTGACGGATAAATTACAAAAATTATTTTTTAGTGCAGAATTTGATATTAGCAATACGAAATGACCATGCCGAGAAATGGTTTCTATTTATTTACGCGAAAACCGTACATAAAACATAAAAAGTTAAAAACCTAATTTATTTTAAACTAAACGGCGATTAAAAGATTTTTATTTTCTTAAAATGAAGTGCTTTACCTTTTTTATTAAAAATATTTGCTCTAATCCCCTTATAGACGACACTGGTAATTTATTTTTATGCATGTAAAAATGTCTTTTGATGCATAGCAGACGTCTTTTTATTATTTTTTTAAATACCTAAGTTGTTATAGAAGTTATTATTTGAAAAAAATAATACAAATTTTTATACCCCGTACGTTTAAGACCTTTTGTTATTATGAACATATATTCTAAAAGTCCTACTTTTAGGAAGTACAGGATGTCAAAATTCAGAAAAACAGTCGTTTTTACAATTTTTACAATAACTGTTTTATAAATACAGATATTTTTAGAAAATTCTGACGTCTTGTATGCTTAAAATGATTAGTTTTGTTGTGAAAAACGTAGAAAAATAGGAATCAGTTGCTTTTCTAGAGAAAGAAGGCTTCATTTGCTCTTTAGTATTCATGAATACCCAATCGTGGTATTCATGAATACCGAGTATTCGAATACTTTTTTCTTAGGTATTCGTATTCGTATTCGAATACCAAATTTCAGTATTCGACCCAACTCTGGCGAGCGGAAAACCGTCTCATGGACAGCCGGCTGTAAGCGTGCAATTTCGAGGAGCGGCTACAGACTGCAATAAAATCCTTTACAACCTGTTAAAACATTAGGTATTATATCTCCGTAACATGCGTATGTATTGTTTCAATTTAAATAAAGATCAAATAAAAGTTTCTATTTAAAAGTAAAAAAAAAGCAACTGATATGAAATCAAACAAAAAGGATTATTAAATGATAAAAATTTATTGAAATGGTTTTAATTTAATTAATATTAATTAAGATTTAAGTAATGCAGAAAAGAAAACTTTCCAAACCTATTTTCAAATATGTCACCAATTACGAGATTCCTTTTAAGAAAAGAGAAGAATATACTTGTTAAAGATTATAATTAATAAGACATCTTAATGCGGGAAGCAGATTAGGTTAGTTTTTAAAACAATTAAAAAGAAAATACAGAAAAATAGTTAAAATGGCATTTCAAAATAGGTCTGAAAATCACAAATGACTAAATTTATTTAATAGACTTAAACTTTAAAAAGAATTAAATAATTATCATTAGTTTATTAAGAAAAGAAATATTTAAAAGGTCAAGAGCTTACTGACTGACTGTAATCAAACGCCCTAATGTGATAAGCCTAGTTCACTCAAGCACAATTGCTCAGCTATTTCTTCACCGGAGAGGGGTCGGGGTAAAAGGATCAAAAGAGTATCTTAAAGTAATTTTATAAGCGCCACCTAATTTTAATAACCCTACTTCAGTGAACCAGTTGTAAATTAAAAAGTAGGAAATATAAAGAATTATCCTTACCAAAGCGGTTAGTCACAATGTATTACAATCGACTTTATGAAATTTCAAAAGTTGACCAAAAGATAACGAATAAATTATTTTGGCGTTGTACCTAAATAGTATAAATTATAGTTACAAAAATATTTAATAAGATATTACCAATTAAAAATAGAAACACCAAAATCATACAATTTAACCCAATCCTGTTTGATTGTTAATGAGCCAAACAAAATTAGTGACTGTCTGAATATAATAATTAAAGTTTTGCTAAAAGGTTTATATAACCCTTAATAAAAATAAAATAGACAATAATCTATTATCTATAAGCGCAGGGGGAACTAGGTATACCTAATTTCTGGCTTTTACAATACCAAAATATTTTAAATTTAAAACCCTTAGATAATTTTTAAAATTGTGTAAATATTGACTAAATAAATGTTTAATTTATAGCTAAATCATATTATTATTGGTATAATTGTTATCATTAATAGATTAAATGTTACTTGTTTAGCAGCTCGGTACTCCTCTGAGTAGGATGTCCTCTGGATCTCTCAAAAGGAGGCTGCTTAAGGACCCCTTACAGGAAACTGGACTATTCGAAAGGAAAGATTCTCCTCAAAAGAGAAAAGGTTTCTCTCAATAAAAATGGACTGCTCGAAAGGATCTTATTAGAAGTCTACTTAAAGACTCTACTTAAATAAGAGGCCTAAAATAAAAATAACTCCAGTCAGTGACCTATAATTTAAAAAAGGTAGCAACGCCCACAAAGTAGCAAATTTCTCCTTGCTGCATTAGAGGGTCTCAATTTACCAAAAAAAACTTAAAATAAAAGAACGATTCATACCGGTGATGGTAGGTGGCCTCGTTGTAAGATGGCTGACGTCCAGAAATTCTTGTTAAACTCCTTCAAGTTCTTGACTTTATTAAATCCACATTTGTGGGGCACACAAAACTACTTAACTCAAAATTTTTGTTGCCGCAATAAAGTAAAAGACCGGAGTTTTATTTAAACAGGCTACAACGCCATAAAAATCGAATCACAAAATTCAAACGATGCTTTTTCAGCGACAGTCAGCTTAAAAAGGAAGTACCAGCATGGGTTCCTACGATCGGTAGTTTCAGTCACGTTTTTCAAATTTGGCCAAAAAGTCTCTAAAAATTCAAAAAATCCGCGGGATACCTGTAGCATCAGAATGTACAGGGTGGCTCGAATTCGACGCTCATCATTGGGATTTCGGAAACCGTAAGAGATACAGGATCGGTTAAATGGAGGCAAAGTTGCGCAATTTGATGCTCAATAAAATGCCGTTTTGCGTTTTAAAAAATTCCGAGTACTTCCGAAGATATTCGAAAAAAACCGGAATTTTCAATTTTGGTTTCTATTGTTTCCTGGCTATATTTGTTAAGATAACTTAAAATGAAAAACACGTTTTCATGGCAACTTTTTCTGCTCTATAATTCAGTGTGATTAAATATTGAATCTGACGTTTCGGCTTCTGGCGACCATCATCAACTTAATTTTTTAAATACGGACCTGATATTTTTTCAATTTAATTAAATCCTTTCATCACTCTTAAAACACTATATATCGCCACTTTGATATTTTCCGACGTTTCGTACAGAAAATTCCATCACCAGAATATTGCATATTTATTTCACCATAATACGGCCCTGAACTACATTTTTAGGTAAAAAGGTAAAAAAAGAATAAACTTATTACATATTCATAATTTTTTATTGCAACTCATTGATATCTAATAGCGGAAATTACTTTATTAACAGAAACTAACCAGCAGGTACGAATTCAAGGGAGAACTTCGTTTAATGTATGGATTGGTATGTGGAGGAACAAAATTATTGGACCTTTCGTTTACGAAGGGACCTTAACTTCCGAACGATATCTAAATTTTATTAGGAATGATGTCTTAGACGCCCTAGAAAATCAACTTTTGGCAGTATTTCAAGAAATATGGTGGCAGCAAGACGGAGCTCCTGCCCACAATGGAAGAGAAGTAGCTCAATTCCTTTACCATATATTTTCTAATAAATGGTTTTGCAAGATGGCCCGCTAGGAGCCCAGATCTAAGTCCCCTAGATTATTTCCTTTGGGGATATCTTAAGAACCGTTTATTTAAAAATGCACCTCACGACCTTTAAGTACTACGACAAAATTTGATAAGGGAAGTCGCTGCCATTCCTGCGAGAACAATAATTAATCGAGCTGTATTAAAAATACAAAGCAAAGCAAGATAATGCATCGAGGCGAAAGGTTATCTCTTTGAACACTTATAATAGTGATTAAATTATGTTTATTTTTAATATGGGCATCAAGATAGTATTACAAATTGTTTATGTAAGCTGATTTGTGGTCTACCTTTTTGTATATTATGTCTAATATTCATGAAATTTTCGGTTAATAAAGTAATTTCCGCTGTTAGATATCAATGAGTTGCAATAAAAAGATTACGAATATGTAATAGGTTTATTCTTTTTTTTACCTTCTTACCTAAAAATGTAGTTCAGGGCCGTATTATGGTGAAATAAATATGCAATATTCTGGTGATGGAATTTTCTGCACGAAACGTCGGCAAATATCAAAGTGCCGATATATAGTGTTTTAAGGGTGATGAAAGGATTTAATTAAATTGAAAAAATATCAGGTCCGTATTTAAAAAATTAAGTTGATGATGGTCGCCAGAAGCCGAAACGTCAGATTCAATATTTAATCACACTGAATTATAGAGCAGAAAAAGTGGCCATGAAAACCTGTTTTTCATTTTAAGTTATCTTAACAAATATAGCCAGGAAACAATAGAAACCAAAATTGAAAATTCCGGTTTTTTTCGAATATCTTCGGAAGTACTCGGAATTTTTTAAAACGCAAAACGGCATTTTATTGAGCATCAAATTGCGCAACTTTGCCTCCATTTAACCGATCCTGTATCTCTTACGGTTTTCGAAATTCCAATGATGAGCGTCGAATTCGAGCCACCCTGTACTGTTTTTATCAGTAGTCATTTTCTCAAACTAAGAGCCTTAATTCTGTCATAAGTAGACGACCAAAACTGCTAAATTTGCCTCTAAGCTTATTTTTGCACACCGAACATAGCTCAACAACTTTCAAAAGCATTTTAAGAAAGTAGAAATACTCTAACGACACCTTTTCGATAAACCCTCGTAACACTGGCTCCCAAGAATTCCTAGTTAAAAAGAGACCACAATGTTTAGCGCATGTAACATTTTTACCAACTTTAAGCAGTAGCAAGACCCTAGGCCGTGTGTTGTCAGATGCGTTAAGGATTCCGCAGACTCAATGATGATCCCGCTCTTAAATCACGACCATGATCATGTTACGTCCGTTATGCTAAAGAAAATAATTGATAATTCAAATCACACGTCATAAATACTCCGCTTAACCAGAGTTAAGCAAATGAAATTAGAACTTGATAACCCTAGTTCACAATGAGCCGTCGTACCGTAGGTGTGTGGTTTTTCACAAGCGCAACATGGCAACGCCGGTTACATCGCGGCATCGAGACTAGACAGCTGATCCCAAGACAAGCGTCTAGGTACAGCCCCCTGGGCTACGATTCTGTAACTAACAAAGGGAAAGAGAAAAAGATTTATATGTCCACAGTGTCACTTTAAACCAATTGTAACTCGTCTTTCTGACTGTAGTGACAGATAAATCACTTTCTCTTTCCTTATTATTTTATAGAATCTGGGCTCTGGTATCGATTTAGAAACCTAAGATTTAGAAGCATTGACAGATCGAGTTCGCGCCAATTCGATATGTTGCCGTAACATAACCACAAATTTGTAAGGTGATTTGTTTTGATTTTGAACGGTTGTGTTTTCAACAATTTTGTGAAGCAATTTATTGTATTTTTGTTTTGAGTAGCGGATGCTCCAAAAGAATACATTGTAAATAGAATAGCGACACATTGTAGTGAATGTGCAATGGATTTCTCACGTCCTTCTACTTTGAGAGCTCATGTTAAAAGGAAACACTTAGGTACTGTATGTTTTTCAACATTAATATAATACATTCGATACTAAATTTGTGTGTAAAATGTTATAATCAGTTTATTTTCTTTATTTACTCACAAATATCTGCAAGTTATGTTACACAATTTAGTTCTTTCTAATCCGATACTTTCTAACAAACCATAAGTAATTTTTAGACTTTAATTGATTGATATTTCTTAGATAAACTAGATATTATTGTACCGATTACCAGAAATATGTTGGGCCAAGGTGAGCACATATGTGGACAGTGTAATAAACACTTCAGTAGTCTTGGGAATCTGAGGTTCCACATAAAAGAAAAATATCCCGGTGAGTATAATACATGGGTATGTTTTATTTAGCTTTAAGCTTCCGACACACAGCGAGCGGCGACGGGACAGTAGCGGGACATCAGTGCGTCAATGTCATATAAAAACATGTCTGTGATATGCTGGGTGGGACGGCGACGTGACACTAGGCAAGGATTCAATGTATTAAAACGCGTCGATATCCCGCTGCTGTCCCATCGCCGCTCGCTGTGTGTCGGAAGCTTAACTTAGAATCATGTTTATCTATTTTTAGACAAATTAGAAGAACTAGACCCAGTAGAAAAGAAAATATATAAGTGTAACCAGTGTGAAGCAGGATTTGGTATCCAAAAGCAATTAGTACAACATAAAACCTCTCACATTGTTGCTAAAATATTAAAATGTTCTTTATGCCCGTATAAAGGTGCATCAACAGATATTGTAATGAATCACTATAGACAAGATCACTGTTTGGAAGTTACCAATAAAACAATAGAATTTGATTCGGTTGAAGCTTTTCAGGTCAGTATTTTGTGTTACTATCTATTTTTGATCTCGAAACGATTCAATTAATAGTATCATCAAAAATGGTTAAATCTGCTAATTGTTAACTCTATACTAATCATACCCTTTTGATTAAAGAAAAGGAAAAACTTGGCTTTTAATATTATGAAACTGTAATTAATATTTGATTTTTTTTCAGAATTGGAAATCAACAAAAGAAGCAGTTCTGGATGATCCAGGCATAAACTGTCTTAGGGCTTATAAAAAGGCACAGAGTCACTGCCTCTGAGGTCATTAATCCATGCCTCCACACTTATAGCATCATTTGCATGACGATAAACAGAGGAGCCTTTCAAGTTAAATGAATTTTCAATGTTATGAAGGTCTTTCTTTGTCAATAAATGCAAGGAACAGAGTTTAGTTTTGGCCTTGGGGAGTAACGAGTATCGTTGCTGTAATATGAATGGCTTTGGTGCTTGGGTCGGCGTTTTGCTGCCTGCCGCGGTGCTCGGAATCATACCCTAATACTTGGGCTGGGCTATTTTCATGTAGTCCAGTGAGTAGATCTTCTTTAAATAGAATTATGTATGTAATGATCTCATACAGAAATGTGATATAGATGTTTTTAATAGAAAAAGGAACAAATTAAAACAATGTTCCAAATAATTTATTGTTTTGATTTATACAGCGTGTTTACTTAAGTTCGCACCATATGGAAAACTTTTTATTATTAATATTACGAAAAAAGGGTATTTTTATAAAAAGTTCTGCATAACCTAAAATGCAATAATCAGATATTAATTTTTTGTAGTGGTATATGAGGTATGTCAAAAAATATGAATTTTGCTCAAAAGGAAAGTACCCTTATTATTCATAAAATGAAAAATTTTTATAAATAAAAAATGTTTAGGATTAAAAATAACATTCAAATATGCAAAGTTGTTTATTGTCAAGAAAAACTTTTTATTTTAATTTCTTATGCTTTAAGAGTGAAAATTTAAGTTTTGTACATTAGTGCATACTTATTCCCAAATGTAATATGTAAAGAAAGCTTAAGAACTGTCGAAACAGAGAAAAGTCTTAGTAACGCTCGAAATCGCAGAAAAAATGTTTTTTAAAAGTTTTTTTTAAATAAACCAATTTGCATATTTGAAAAGTATTTTTAATCCCAAACATCTTTTTTCTTTAAAAAATCCATATTATAAAAAATAAGGGTACTCTCTCCTCTTGAGCAAAATTCATATTTCTCAACATACCTCGTACACCACTGCAAGAATTAATATCTGATGATCGTATTTTAGATTTTAGACTATGCAGAACGTTTTATAAAGAATAACTTTTTTGTAAAATTAACAATAAAAAGTTTTCCGTATGGTGCAAACTTATGAAGAAATAAGTTGTATATGATGTTTTTACTTAGTTTTTAAGTTGATTACAATGTTTGATGTGTTAAAAACGAGTGGCAAATAAATAGATAATTATCATTACTAAGATGTTTTATTTATGAATTTTATGTTGAAAAGTATGAAAACAGTACCAGAACATGTACAGTTGCGGGCGAAAAATTCTGGACAGACATTCTTTCATTGTGTATTTTAGGCTTCGCTTGCCTAACCTATAACACCTCAACTTTTCCTGAAACTTGTCCACGTGACAAAAAGTATAGTCAATAGATGGCAACGTTTTTTATAGTATATATGTATATAGAAAGTAAATCGAGACCAGATTCAGTATAAAATCGTCTGGTTAATTTTTTTGTTGAACAATATCAATATTATAGCAACAATAACATTTATACACTATTTCGAAAATATGACAGAAAATTTTAACATGTGTCTGGAATTTTTTGCTTGCAACTGTACCTATTATACTGACAATTTAGTTTTTGTAATTACACTGTCTTCAATTTTGATTAATACTATTAATATTAATATGTGATTTGAACGCAATGAAAAAGTTAATCAAAGAAACAAAACCAAATGTAATCGTATTGATCAACATAAAATTTTAAAATAAAAAAAAACGAAGACAGAGTATAAGTTTGGGGTCATGGTTATTTCAGGTTAGTTAAATCTTTTTTTAAATTCTTTAATTAAAACTCCATTACACATTCACCAGAATATATCACCTTTCTTTTTACAATGTATTCTTCTGAAGCATCCGGCACTCAAAACAAAAATAATAATAAATCTTAATAATATTTTCATGTTTATATATATATATATATATATATACATATATATATATATATATATATATATATATATATATATATATATATATATATATATATATACATATGTATATATATATATATATATATATACAGTATTTACATATGTCACAGAATAATACATAATTATAAAATAACGTCAACAGAGATTACATTTAATATTTAAAACCTGATAAAAACACAATTAAATAACTGAAAAACATTAAAAGTTAAAATTTAAAAATTCTTCCACACTTTAAAAGGCATTTTCCAATAGGATCTTCTTAATTTTTGTTTTAAAACGCTTAATTGGCAGCTTCAGATAGCAGGTTAATAATTATAAAGCTTAACTACCAAAACAGTGGGCTTACTGCTATAGATAACAGTGGACTTGACTTATATCCTGACACCTTTTCAATCGGCAATACACTGGAATAAGATCGTGTCTCTGTTTCACATACATAATATACAATAAATAATGTTTATAAAGTATTTGTGATGAATTGTTGAAAACACAACCCCGGTCAAAATCAAAACAAATCACCAAATTTGTGGTTATGTTACGGCAACATATCGAATTGGCGCAAACTCGATCTGTCAATGCTTCTAAATCGATACTAGGGGGCTGTACCTAGACGCTTGTGATCCCAAGGTGGTAGACTCTTTGTTTGACCTCCGAACAGTGCGGACGTGCGTAGAGGACTACAAAGTTCTTCCCGGAGTGGCGGCTAGAGGTGTCGTACGAACGTTTTTTACCTTCGGGGATCAAGGAAAGATTCACGCTAAATTGACGGCATCTTTCTTCTGGACCTAAGCGCTGTGAGCGAAGATTCCTATAAGCTGATTGAGCGAAGATTCCTATAAGCTGATGATATCCTATTTGGTGGTGAACACGAGGTATTTCTCAAATGGCGAGAAATAGATGGGCGTGCCATGGAAACTGTCAGTAGTGAAAGTGAAGGTTATACGTAACACCAGTAGCAGATCTAGGTTTGACAGTCGACAATTTATGCATTGCATCGAACGTTGAATTATTTGTTTTCTTTTTGGAATTTTTGGGAGCTACGAGCTCGATTATCCAGATTTTCCGCCGACGCGACGACGCCCTGGAAAGCATAGACCGTAAGGGGGAGAATGGTGGATTGGACCTGAAGGGACCAAAACCAAGAAAAAAATAGAAATAGAATAGAATCCCAAGGTGGTTGAAATTGACAGTTTTAATCAAAACAATGAGTTTCTTATTAATTTTTCAAATACAAACAGGAATATTATGGTTTGATATGAAAACTTGCAAAGAATTTGCTGTTATTTTGTCCCTGAGGATACTACGATTTTATAAATCCCTAGTTTAACCCGAAACTTTAGTCTATAACCTAACTAAATATCACGGATATAACCGGCTTTTAAATGTAAACTTTATATGTGTTTTTAGCTAACAATGGGTAAAATGCATGGCACAATGAATACAAAAGGTAGGATCAACAGCGATTCCAAATTGGTTCGCTTCGCGCATGACGTAGCAATGTGACTATTTTCCGCGCGATATTTAAATTTAAGCGCTAAGAAAGCCTGGTAATGTTTGTGAATTATGGTCATTTTTAAATATAAGGGCGAGTTTAGAAAAATAAGTTTTTAGGATAATACTACTGTAAATCTAAAAATGTAATATTTGATGTTAAAATGTTAATATTAGCCTAAACGTGACTTATGTAATTTTGTTTTTTAAGATATTCTTATTATATGTTTTTTAAAGATTCCAAGCAACACATGTTTTATTTCTATATAATATTTACGTCATAGAGATGAAAGAGGTGAGCTTAATAAGCTTCATAAAAAAATTAGGACTGTCAAAAAAAATTGTTATTTAATTTTCCCTTTTCTGTTATCAGTATTTTAGGTCGACAAGAGGTGTTTCCTTTTCTATTCATAAGATCGTTAAATTTATATATAATGATTTTTCTCGTTGTCAATTGAAGAAATTCCCTTAGATTTGGAAAAAAACACACCTAAACGAGATTATTTACGCAATATTGTAACTTTACATCTGTAATGTAAATAAAGGTTTAAAAAGTAACTTTTTAAACCTTTTTTACCCAAAATTTTAAAAGAAGGTATAATAAAATACGATAAAAAATATTTGACAATCAGTAAACTTTATTATATCTATCATTACAACTTGGTAAAATACATGAAAAATGTAAACCTAAAACATGAATTAAAATAATATGATATTAAATAAAAAAATTATTAACAAATGTAATAACTTTTAAACAACTTCTCTCTCTTAAATATGAGACATAGTAAATGATTCTAGTATACAGGGTATCTTTAAAGGGTACGGAAAAAACTGCTGCCACAAATTCCTAAGGTTAAAATACAGGGTGTCTCTGAAAGGTGCAGAAAAAAAACTACCTTGAATTCCTGAGGCAAAAATATGACAATCCAACCCAACTTACCTTAGTCCAAAAATGGATGATTTAGGAGATACAGGATGTTAAATATTTTGGTTTTAGTTTTTATAAATAGTTTTGTTAATAACAAGTCTATTATCATAATTGGGAGGTGGGAAAAATAGCGCTATTTACAGTTTACATTAAAATTAGTAGCAGATTAATTCTATATTATCACCTCCAAAAACCCCCAAAGTTGGGATAATTTATCATATTTTAGCCTTAGGAATTTGTTGTGGCATTTTTTCCACACCTTTCTTAAAGTCACACAGTATATTTTAATTTGTAAATGCAATAAACAGAAAGTTTTAAAATATTTATTCAAACTTAAAAATAAAAAAGTTAAAAAACAATTATAAGTTTTATTTGAGGACTTTTGCCATTTTTCTTTTTGTTTTCGTAGTAGCATCTTTAAGCTCAGAATTTAGATGTCTTATTCTGAAAAACATCCTAGATCTAAAAAAAGTATTTTAACATTGTCTTCGAGGTCCACTTCTTTGGAAAGACCTAATAAATTTTTAAAATAATTTTTTCCAGGTTTAAGCCCTGCTGCATTGACCTGATTAAATATATTTTCTAATTGACAAATTTTACTAGTCATTTCTTCAGGCGGTTTTTTTAAACCTCCTTCTGATACTTGGTCTGTCCATGTAAAGGAAATTTTTTTTGTTTCATATTATTTTAAATCATGTTTTACACCTTTTTTTACGTAATTTGTCTAGTTTTAATAGGTACAACACAATACATAATGCCGAAGTTTGTCAAATATATTTAAATACAAAAATGTAAATCCAGGTAAACTCAACGTAAATCTTGTTTTTTGAAGAAGCAAAAGCAGTTGCCCTACAGACTTTCTTGAACATTTAAATTTTTGATCCATTTGTCCTATTGTGGACATACTGTATATTGTTTACTTATATCATTTGTTTACTACCAATAACTACCACCTTAAATTTCTTGCTAGTACAAACTATAAAAAAAAATAAATAAATATAGAAAAGTCGTTTTTTTATTTTCTGAACCTAATTATCAATCTTCCAGACAGAAGGTATTGCAATAGATTTATTTATGTATAAATATTTAATTTTTGAACCAACCTTTTTGAAATGGCATTAATGACTGCTTCCCTTTGACTCTTAAGTTGGCAATGGCTTCACTCATTGCATCTATTATCTGATTCTGAACTTCAAGTTTTAAGCCATAGCCTTGCATGCGATCTCTGCTGTCAGCGTAAGGCACTTTAACATTAAAGCAATCAAACCAATCGTTAACCTTAAAATAAAATAATTATTAACAGTTACTTTGTTAAAATTTTATATTCAAGAAAAAGCTGTTATGTAAAAATTATATTTACCAATTTAAAAAACTGACCACACTCCATCCAATTCTCATTTTGGAAGTAGCCCATTGTTCCACTTCTATTTATTGCTTGGGCAATGGTATTTGAGAAAAGTTTGGCAGCATACTTGACTTTTTGTCTTTGCGGTCCTTTTGGTTCTAGCATTTCCATATTTAGCTTATAGGTAATTCTGAGATCCGAATCTGATGTCACCTCTAATAGTTTGAATAGAATTTCTTTATTGATTTCTTTTCCATTAAAAAAAAATCCATAATCCAGAAAATTATTTCTTACTAATTTTAGTAAATGTGGTACATCACATAGTACATGTACGGGATGACTTGTTGGGCCAGTAAAGTATGGTTTTTCTGGAGTTACTGTTAAACTGTTATGCAAGCCCCTATTTCCTCCTCCTAAATCACTAACGATAGCACAAACATAAAATCCTGCATTTTCAATATTTTTAATTATTTGAAATAATAATGGTTTATCCATTTTTCTGTCGTAATCAAAAAATATTGGCTGTTTCCATGAGGCTAGCAAACCCCTAAGCATAGCGACCTGTACATAATCTGCAGGTTTTAGAAGTTCATCATTTATCTTATCATATGTATATGCTTTTCTAATTTTCATTTCATCAAAGGAAAGCACACATACTTTTTCCCATATTGCCAAATCTGCTCTTTTGATAATATTTATTACAGGTTTTAATATTCCAGGCATTATTTTAATATTTTTTGTCCAGCGTTTTAAAGTTGCAATAGCTGGTAAAGGATATCCCTTTTTAAAAGTAAGCGATATGCTCTAGAACCTGCTGCATAGACAGCTATACCCTGTGATACCTCTTCCACAGACCATACAGTGCGGACATTTAGATTTTGTAGTCTTTTAATTTGTCTTTTAGTAAAGATATTTTCAACAGCTGTTTTTACTTTTTGAAGTTCTGCTACTTGAGTCCTTAATGATACATTTTCTTCTTTTATTAGTGATAGTTCCAAAGCCTCTTGGGTTGGGTCTGTATTTATTCTAAAATATTGTGTTAATTAGTATACTCAATATTAGACTGGGCCAAAAAAAACCGACTTTTTTAAAAAATTCTTTTTGTAACTTTAAACAATAGTCTGGAATTAATAAAATATATATATATATATATATATATATATATATATATATATATATATTTGGCCCAGTCTACAATATATGGAAAACTTTTTTATTATTAATTTTTTAAAAAAGGTATTTTTTTATAAAAAGTTCTGTATAGTCTGAAACCTACAATGGAATTAAAGGTACCTCAAAAATATATATTTTGCTAAAGGGAAAAGTACCTTTATTTTTTAGTTTCAAAAATGTTTATAAAGAAAATATGTTAAAAATTAAAAATAACTCCCAGATATGCAAACTTGCACTAATGTACAAATTTAAATTTTCATAGTTATCACATAAATGTTTTTCTTTATAATAATTTTCAATATTGTCAAAAATAATGGTACTTTTCTCTTGAACAAAATTTATATTTGTTTAAATACCTTGTATACCACTGACAAAAAAATAATATCTGATGATTGCATTGGTTTTAGACCAAGCAGAACTTTTTATAAAAATAACTTTTTCATAAAATCAATAATAAAAAAGTTTTCCATATGGTGCAAACACACTATACTGTATAAGCAATAGATAAAGGTATATCGGCCAGTAATGCAATAACAAAACAAGCACTATTAGTCACCCATGTTTACATGTTAGTTCTAGTTTAGTAGGTATTCTAGTTACACTGTCACTTTTCCTCACATCACCTATGTGTTATGTTATTTAGGTGATCTGATATAATATTAAAAAAATATATGTTTTCTATATGATAAAAACAAAGCTTACCCAATTGACTTTGATGTGGATGCTATGTCAATACTATTACTTGAGATATTCGGTTTTTCTCGATATTCAACAGCAATAGCCTCCGAGGGAATAATGCTGGAGCTACAAAAAAGAAGTAACAAAAATAAATAATTTTACTCTGTATATATGTGGTGAAAGTTTTTCTATATAAAGATGCTGTGTGATATATATAAAATAAATGTAAAGATAAAAAAAATATATTTGGTAATTACAAAGCTCACCCAATTGACTTTGATGTGAATGCCATGTCAATACTATAACTTGAGATATTCAATTCAAAAAGAAGTAGTAAATATAAATAATTTTACCCTGTAAATATGTGGTGTAAGTTTTCCCATTTAAAAATGCTTTATGATACTTATAACTAACATAGGTAATTGTAAAGATTTTATAAGTATCAATTGAAAACTTTGGGGCAAAAACCAGACAAGTCTAAAGAAATTCACAAAGATTGGTGCAAAAATCGTACAATCCGAAGCACATTAACGTCTCTATAAGAATTTTACACATAGCCGACAACATATTATTTAGTAAAAAGCGGACAATTTCAGATTTGTTTGTTGTTACAAAAATGAGATTTGGACTTGTCCCGTTTTGCCCAAAGTCTTCAATTAAGCTTTATACTATTCATAAAAGTTGTATAAAATTATTCAAATTTATGTTTATAACTAAAAACTAATCCATACCTTGCTTGAGAAGAAGTAAGTTTATTTGCTTCCTTTTGTTTGGCTCTATCCAAACATTTTCCTTGACTGTTGGCTAGTGTTTTTGCCTTGGGCAAATTAAGGGTGGGTACTGCCTCAGATTTCAGTTTTAGACCCTTTTTTGACTCATAACCTAAAAGTTCTTGCTGCAGATTTCTCTCAAAATCTTTAGTTTCAAAATGCTTAGAACAAATTCTCGCAGTAGCACAGTTGATTAAATCATCCTTTCTGCAACAAGCTAGGACCCACAGTTTTTGTGTCACACTATCCTTGGGGAAACTGTGAAACCTTATAGATTTATCAAAGTTTTTATTTTGATTGTTAGAATTGCAACCAAACACAGCACACCGCATTTTAAAAAAATGTCTAATTATAACTAAAACTAAATGTAATAATTGTTTATAAATGAGTCACTTAAGCACAAAAGGCAACAAAAATTATTAAATAAACAATGTCTGGACACACACATAAACGTAAACTAGTAAACTTTAAAAGTTTTACTAACAAATGATTCTTCAAAGCACTTAAAAACAAATTATATTATACTTTAACTGGTTTTACAATCATAAAAATGCCGAAAAACAAAGTAAATCGCCAAACAAACTGTTAAAAACAGGAATACGAATACAAACGTATGGCAGAAAGTTTCAACTTTGTCACATTACTACGTCAGATCACGTGATAAATGTCTGCGCAAGATCCTACCTTTTGTATTCATTGTGCCATGGGTAAAATGGGCCTTGTATAAGGTCTACGAATAATATTTGGCTCGATAAATCATGTATTTAACGCTTTTTATTATATTTTAGCCATAAAAACCCACGAAACGTAAACATTGCTTAGTTACTAATTCGATGGTGATTTTAAACAAAACAGGGCTTCTTTAACCAGTTATTTAAATACTAGCGAAGATGGAGGCTCTACTGCAAGTTTGATCTGAGGCTGCATAATGCTGGATAATAAAGAGCGACAAGATTTATTTTTCGATGATCGTGCCTGGCCAAGGGTTAACTTAGAGGGTCTTAGCAAATTTTAGTCAAGGTAGAAAAGTGTAAAAGAAAAGTAGCCTATGCTTGGACTACAGGTAAAAGCCAACCATAAATGCCATTTTTGGTAAAATTATAAGCAAAATAAATAGGGCAAATTTTGACCGTAACAGTATAATAATAATAATATAATAAAGACACGATCGCCCGATCATTACTTGATAGCATGTACTCGAAAATTTCATTCATTAGACCATCCCCGGATCCGGCCCTTTGAGCTTTTATTAACAGAATTTCGGATTGAAATCGGGCATAGTTTTGTGTAAAGTGCCTGAAAAGGGTCGTAAAAATTCCAAATTTTCCGATCCAAGTCTTGTTTTTAACCTGTATTTTAAATATTACGAAAAAATCGATCAACTTCGAATATGCTAAAAGTCAAGTGACACCTTAATGTTTTTAAACTTTCCTTTGTGTTTTATACAAAGTTTATCCTTGTTTCGTGACAATATCAAATCAATCAGCCGCCTTGACGAATTTAAGCAACACATTTTTCCGCGATTTTTGGGCAAAATTTGGTCTTTTTGTTTAACCAATTTTTCACCCATTTCAAGTTATCGTAGAGAAAATGGTATAAATGTTTTCGACAGGCAATTAAACGATCTAAAAGACGGCAAAAAGGTTTTTAATAATTTTACTAAATACAGTTCCAATTTTAGATCAAAATCGAAACCCTAACGACTTCAAATTTGTAAGAATTCAAAATATGTAAGAATTATCTTTAAATATTAGCCCCAATAGTTTTTTGACAAAAAAATAAAAAAATTTAAGCTTTTTAAAACACGCTGTATAAATAAAACGGCTATTTTTATGTTTTATTTGTTTTCTGGGAGATTAAATTTAAACTAGATATTATTTGGCTTTCCTCCAGAATAAAATTTAAAAGTTTATTTAACATTTTAAGAAAATTAAAACTTTTATACATTATGAAGAACTATTCTGCTCTAACATAATATAATAAAAGTTATTATTGCTTTAAAAGAAATAAAATAATGAAATATTCAATATTAAGTTACTTACAATACAAAGCTTTCAATCTATAAACAAAGGTTCATTGGCACTCGGTTGAAATCATTTTAATGCAATAAAATAAAATCTTAACAAGACGCCAGACGAGAACTGGGCCAATGGTTGCGTCTCAAAAATGTGGTAAATAGTTTACCAAAAATGTGGTAAACAGTTTACCTAAAAACTTATAAACTTGTTAGAAAACTGAAAAAATTAAAAATGAAATGTCTGATGGTCATTTTAGAGTTAGACATTACTTTTGAAAAAATTAACTGGTAAAGATACACCTATTAGGTATCTTAACCAGATAAAAAGAATAGTAAAAAATGTTTAGCCATATAATAAAGTATTTTTATGTTTTATTTGATTTCTGGGAGATTAAATTTAAACTAGATATTATTTGGCGTTTCTCAAGAATAAAATTTAAAAGTTTATTTAACATTTTAAAAAATTAAAACTTTTATACATTATGAAGAACTATTCTGCTCTAACATAATATAATAAAAGTTATTATTGCTTCAAGCGCCAGTTCTCGTCTGGCGTCTTGTTAAGATTTTATTTTATTGCATTAAAATGATTTCAACCGAGTGCCAATGAACCTTTGTTTATAGATTGAAAGCTTTGTATTGTAAGTAACTTAATATTGAATATTTCATTATTTTATTTCTTTTAAAGCAATAATAACTTTTATTATATTATGTTAGAGCAGAATAGTTCTTCATAATGTATAAAAGTTTTAATTTTCTTAAAATGTTAAATAAACTTTTAAATTTTATTCTGGAGAAAAGCCAAATAATATCTAGTTTAAATTTAATCTCCCAGAAAACAAATAAAACATAAAAATACTTTATTATATGGCTAAACATTTTTTACTATTCTTTTTATCTGGTTAAGATACCTAATAGGTGTATCTTTTACCAGTTAATTTTTTCAAAAGTAATGTCAAACTCTAAAATGTCCATCAGACATTTCATTTTTAATTTTTTCAGGTTTCTAACAAGTTTATAAGTTTTTAGGTAAACTGTTTACCACATTTTTGGTAAACTATTTACCACATTTTTGAGACGCAACCATTGGCCCAGTTCTCGTCTGGCGTCTTGTTAAGATTTTATTTTATTGCATTAAAATGATTTCAACCGAGTGCCAATGAACCTTTGTTTATAGATTGAAAGCTTTGTATTGTAAGTAACTTAATATTGAATATTTCATTATTTTATTTCTTTAAAAGCAATAATAACTTTTATTATATTATGTTAGAGCAGAATAGTTCTTCATAATGTATAAAAGTTTTAATTTTCTTAAAATGTTAAATAAACTTTTAAATTTTATTCTGGAGAAAAGCCAAATAATATCTAGTTTAAAACGGCTATGTTTGATACCTTATTTTATAGAACTTTTTGAAAAGAATTTAATGGCATTTGCATTTTTTTGATTTAAGGCCACAATTTGGAGAAAAAAACATACGACAATTTCAAAATTTTATTTTTTTTTCATTTTAAAATTTCTCGGAGAATATGAAACATTTTAAAACAGAAGACCACTTAGGCGTTTGGAGTCCGGCCCTTTTATATTCCTTCAACCGCATGACGATTGGTAAAACTGTTTTTGAGCTATTAAGATCCAAAGTAAGTCAATTTTTTTTTACAAAAACTCAAACAACTTTTTTCTATTGATTGGCATGAACCCAAAAACATTAAGCTTCTAAATAGGACCACTTCTGACCTGTGTGCAAAATTTTGTTTCGATAAAATAAGACCCTCGACAGTTATCGCGTTACGCTCACCTTAAATTTTGAAAAGTCAATTTTTTTGCCAAATCCTGTATAAAACGACCTTCACTTGTTTTCAAATTTAATGGGTACGTGCTTTATTAAGTAGCCAATTTTTGCTGAAAATTTCAACTTTTTAACTTTAGCCGTTTTTTACTATTAATTTTTTTTTCAAAAGCTGTTGAATTTTATGGGGATATATTTACATTTGACCGAGGTCAAACGTATAATAAGCCCCTTACGTTATGTCAAAGTAGGTCTATATAGGGTCGCGACATTCGGCCATATTGCTTTGACGTGTTATGACGTCACATCTCCCATTTTTCGGCCATGTTGTTCAGTGCCACTGGATTGATCATCAGCTTTTGATTTTACCCAGTCTTGCCAACTTTTCTCCGTCCCCGATCTCGAACCGCTTAGAAGTTGAGGATGTGTCGCAACCTTATAAATATAAACTAACCTTGACGTTATGCTATGTTAACAATACTGATAAATTTAATGGAACTCACATAAAAAATGTTTAAGATAATAAAAAAAAAAAATTAAAAAAACACTCATTTTGGTTTTTAAGTAAAAAAACGTAGTTTTAAATCTGTATTATACTTCTTTTATTGCAACTTTACAATACATTACTGTATTAACGTATTGGTACTGTTTAAATGCACTTAAATTACAGAATACAATAAATAACATTATTATTAAAACTAAAAAATAAATACCACAGAAAAAATATAATTTTTAAAAATACTAACTTTAATACATACAATTCTATTTCATAATTCAGCCTTAACAGTTTGTTTTTAATAATTATACAGTGCGTTTCAGGATAGGTGTTACAAGAGGACAAATGGACCAAAAATTTTGAAATCTTTAAACGCCCTTTGGAAAAACTGATCGCTTGGTCCACAACTGATGAATACAAAATTTTACTTCAATTACTAATATACAGGGCAAGTTATAACTAAAAATATGAAAAATGACTGAGTAAAGTACCTTAATTTTTAAAAAATGGAACAAAATTTTGTAAGGAAACTATGTAGAGAATTAAATTTTATGTTAAAATTCAAAGTTAAAGAATTAAAGTAAAAAAATTATTTTAGTCAATTTTTTACATCATGGATTAACAATTTTTAAAATATTGGCTTAAGGCAGCTAATTAAAAAAAAAATTTGCTTCTTTTTGCCCAATATTTAAGTTGTTATGCGTAATGTAAAAATTGACAGTTACATTTTTTTTTACTCTCATGCTTTAACTTTAAATTTTGACAAAAAATTCAATTCTTCACAACATTTACTTATGCAATTTTGTTCTATTTTTAAAAATAAAAGTAGTTAGCTCCTGGACATTTTTAATATTTCTAGTTATAACTCGCCCTGTATAATACCAATTAGAGTAAAATTTTGTATTTATTAGTTTTGGACCATGCGACCAGTTTTTCCAAAATTTCGTTTTAAAATTCGAAAATTTTTGGTCTATTTGTCCTCTTGTAACACCTATCCTGGGACACACTGTATACATACAAAATAAGTAGGTATTAAAGAAATATATAAACAATAATAATTTGGTACACAAATAAAAAGACTGCTTGAACAACGCTGTAACTCGCAAATAGTACGAAATTGAGTTAATCATGGAATAACGTTGTATCGCTTCTAAAGCAACGGTCTAATATAATATTTTTTCCAAATAAATATGCCACCAGAAAAAAAAATATTTATTTTACTTTATGATTTGGTCGATATCCAAAGGGCCCATAATACAAATATAGATTTTTGTCCCTCCTGAATCAAAATTTAAACATATCAGTAATTTATATACTTGTCAAAATTCGTGCAAAAATAAGTTTGTTTAAATATAACTATACATACCCTGGACATTCTCAAAAGAAAACTGCCAAGCCGAACCTAACAAAAGCAAGCACATAAATACCAATACTGATCTATACTAATATTATAAAGAGGTAAAGTTTTTAACTTTGATTGTTTGTTTGTAAGGGCTAATCTTTCTTCAGAAATACTGAACCGATCATGAAAATTAATTTATTCAAAAATCTAAAGTCTAACACACAACAAGGTGGGCACGGGTCGGCTAGTTGAACGTATTTTTGTTTAGAGGATAAATTAACAATACCTTTATTTTGACAAATGTACCATAACGCACGATGTTAATTATTATAAATAAAACAAAAATTTTTCAGAGCATGTTTTAAATTATGATAAATGGATCTATGACAATTATGTGTAAAACAAAATGTAGGCCAATTTTTCAATTACTCTGAGACACAATTAAGGTTCAACGTCCTTAATGTGCCGAATTATCTTATCCTGTTGGTCTTGTATTGGTTTTGTCTTATTGACGTAGTCTTTTTCTTTTAAATATTCTTAAAGAAAGAAATTCAAATAAGGTGTCAAAACACATAATCATGGTGGCAAATTAACTTCGCCACGACATGAGATTACACGACTATTGAATTACTAGAGTAATGGAGCCATCGTTTTGTTGGTTGTGTGGTATGTGGTACCATTCTGTTGAAACAACATTTTGTCCAGATCCATATTCTCAATTTCTGGCCACAAGTATTACGGTAACTTCTTGGCTCACCTCATTTTCGAAGATGTACGGCCCGATGACGCAAGCAACCCATAAACCGCACCAAACAGTCACTTTTTGTGGATGCACAGGCTTTTCAACCATCACCTTTGGACTTTAATTTGCACAAATGCGGCAATTCTGCTTGTTAATGAATCTACGAAGAATTGGATAATTCGGCACATAAATGACATTGAAACTCAATTATGTTATGTGGACCGTCGGATTAAGGTATGCCACCGAAGCAGTGGCGAGCATTTGGCCAATATTTTATTTTATTTACACATAATTGTCATAGATCCTTCTATTATGATAAAAGATTATACAGGGTGTCCCGTAATTAATTGGACATAGGTTAATGTAGGATACCTGACATAAAAATAAAGCGTTTGAGCTCAATATCGCTTAGCAAAATGTTATTGGTTTTTGTTCTACAGGGTGTTAAAACTAATTTTTTACCAAACATTTAGTGAAATATCTCGGAATCCACTAGACAGATTAGAGTGAAATTTGGTGTACTCTTACTATTTGGGATGACGAACACGAATATGATATCTATTTTGCCATTAGAACTAGATGGCGCCACATACAATAACATTAATTGATTAAATTGGTCATAACTTTTTGACCTCCTTGTATGCACATTTGCGAGTCGAAATAATAAAACAGCATTTAATTTTGGTCAAAAAAGGTATACTTCTTTGATTTCCAAAAAGTAGACCGTTTTCAAAATAAACGACTAAACGAAAAAAGTTCCTATAAACATATGTCCGGAGCTGCTTCCTTACCAAGATACAGGGTGTTAAAATTTAAGAAAAAAGAAGTTTTTTCTAAATATTTTTAATATGCTTTGGCCGATTTAGATAAAATTTGGTACATTTATTTAAAGTGATGAGGCGCTCATTTAGCCCTAACCAGATTGGTACTATAGGGTCCAGTGGCGTCTCAGTGGGCACCGCAACTTATATTTTTGAGAAAAAACGTACGCCACTGACTTTTTTGACATTTTTATATTTTTTTATATTTAAGCAATTAATAATACAACTTTTTAATCGCTTGTATTTTTCTTTTATCTACCTTCGTTTTTCAGAAAAAATATTAAAGCTACTTTAATTTCTTCTGAATGATCAAGTTTGGTCATCTTCCCAGACACATCGACAACGCCGAAACGCCATCGCGTATCGGTCCGAAGACCTCACTAAATCATTCAATCGGTAGTAGCGACGGGCGGTGTGTACAAAGGGCAGAGACGCAGTTAACGCGAGCTTATGACTCGCGCTTACTGGGAGTTCCTCGTTTATGGGGAACAATTGCAAGCCCCAATCCCTAGCACGAAAGAGGTTCAGCGGGTTACCCGGACCACTCGGCAAAAATTAAAATAAAACAATTATTTGGCTTAAAATAAATTAGCAGTAGTATATTTTATCGAAAATTGCCATTTTCCCTATTTACTAAGACAGAATTTCTTTATTTTTTAATTTTAGATTTTATTTTATGCTGTTTAGGGCTACTTTTTAGAATGACTTAGAGCGGATATTTTTTCTCGAAAAACTAAGCTAAATTAAAAAAATAAATAATTAGAAAAACATTTAGAAAAAATGTTTTTTTTAAATTTTAACGCCCTGTATCTCAGTAAGGAACCAACTCCGGACGTATGTTTATAAGAACTTTTTTCATAAAATAACATTAGGAATCACACCTTAAATTTTTGCCCCATGTTTAATAAACACCCTGTATAATAATAATAATCCAATAGGTCTTTAGTCATAATAAAAACAATGTTTACATTTATCAATACCAATAATTACCGCATTATTAAAAATATACAGTGTGTCCCAGCAGAGTTGGGTTATATTCGAATACTCAGTATTTTGAATAGTATTCGGAATACATTTTGTCGGTATTCGAATAGTACTCGAATACATTTGTGTGTTTGGTATTCGGTATTCGGCAGAATACTTTTTTGGTTAGTATTCGGGATTCTGTATTCGAATACTTTTGAAGTATTCGACGAATACTTTTTTGAGTATTCGAATACCGGAATGTGCAAGCAGTATTCGAATACCGGAATGTGCAAGCAGTATTCGAATATCAAAATTGTCACGAGCTGAATACCAAAAGGAAAAAAAAACAAAAAGTAGGTGTAAAAATAGGGTGAGATGAGGTGAGGGTCTGTTTTTTTGTTTTTCGTTTCTAGTGTTCAAATCTTTTTTTTCAGTATTTTAATATCGATTCCGGGTATTCGTGAATACCGAGTATTCGAATACTATTTTTCTTACAAGTATTCAAATATTCGGTATTCAAACACATTTTTTCCGGTATTCGTATTTGTATTCGAATACCGAACCGATTTTCAGTATTCGACCCAACTCTGTGTCCCAGAGAGAGAGAAAATAAGTAAAGTCTGGGGGCACTAGGATCGTGGACTAATATAATATTATTTCATATAACAAAAAACAACTATTTAAACTTATGAAGGTCGGTAAGAGATCCCCACAAAAACAAACGCAATCTAAAGCTGAATTCATAGATTGACGTTTCCGTTTGTCGTTTGACGTTTCGGTTTCTGACATGGTATATGAAAACGGTGAACAGAAATTATTATAAATTGACAAATGGAAAGTTGTTGTTTCATCTTCTAACTGAAAACGTCAAACAGCAAACGGAAACAGAAACGTTAATCTATAAATTCAGCTTTCCTGCTTATATTTGAGTTTGTTTACCATAGCTATCTTCTACTTACCTGTATAGGTTTAAAATAATGTTTTTGTAATACGAAATATAAACGTTTTATTAAAACCTGATAAAAAGTTCTAAGGGTAAAACATCAACAGAATAAATAGTTTTGCGCCAATTTAGTTAATAAAATACAAATTTAAATTAGGATTGTTAAAAGTAAAGAATGTTTACTTTTGGGATGGCCTACGTTTACATAGTAACAGCTATAAGGAAAAAATAATATACAATATCTCAGAAACTAAAAGAAATACTAAGTAAAATTTTAAAAAAGGTAACTTACCATTTTTAAACTATAAAAAGATATAGGATGTCCCTTAAAATTTGATGAAAAAAATAACTAATACAAAAATGCTGACAATTCTGCTTAAAAATTTGCTATACCAAAGTTAGTTTCACCAAAATTAAAACATTTCTAGAGACAAAAAATCATTACGGATTAAAAAAACGCAAAAAACGCGCTGTAGACAATAAAAATCACAATATAGCAAAGTGCGGTTTTCACCAGTTAATTTCCTTTAAAATTTGAGCGCTACAAACGGAACTGTGTTTGTGTACATCAAACAAAACCTGAGTATCCTGTAAAAAGCGTCGATTTTTGTATTGTAAATGCACGGCCTACACAGATTTCTCTCTGAGGATCTTAAATCTTATGTAGCCCAGTGGTGGCGAATCTGTCCGCATTTACGTGTCATGAAATACTTTTAGACTGAAAAAGAGCAAAAAAAGTCATCTGCTTTCTTTCCTCTTTATTACTTTCTTTCAGTTACTTTTTAATTTAACGTTTAATTTTTAAGAGCAAAAACACCAACTTTAAACTTCCCTCATTTAAGTTTCAGTCATATTAAAAAAAAAAAAAAACAATATACTCGCCAGCCCAAATTTTTACGTCGCGTGCCATTGGTTCGCCATCACTGGTGTAGCCTGTGCAGTTTTATCTTTGTTTTGGAGTGTGTGTAGGTACCTTATTTAGCAGTTTACTTATTATTTTAATAAAATCTTTTACACAGATAAATTTTATTTTAAATATCTGTATTAGGACAAGTAAACATCAAAAATTATTAAAACCAAGTAAAATTGTAAAACTATTAGGTTACCTTTCAAAAATGTCATTTACATAAAGTATTATGCTAAGAAGGGTATTCGAATAGGGGAGAGACGGGCTTCCTTAATACGAAAAAACTGTTAGATCTAGAATGTTCAACTTGTTGTAATAGGCGGTATATATTGGCAACATCATTTTAGTGTAGTTTAATGCATAGCGAACCACATTTAGTCAGTCGTTCCGCAACCTTTGCAGATGTGCATGCTCTAAATCAGTGTTTCTTTAATAAATAATACAACGTAGTTTGGTAATTATTGGCAGTGTTTATATTTTTATAATTTTAATACAAGTATTTGGCATTGAACTAATGACATATTATTTTTCTATCTTTTTTCCGGTTAATTACAAATTTTTTTAGATAATTGCAAGACGGGCAAGATGACTACATAATGCGGCGGGCAAGATGGTATAGCAACCTTTATGCTATCTTGCCCGTCCGCATTTTTTTTAACAAACGAATTAGTTCTTTTAATTATTTGTTTCAGATGGTATATTCATACAAAAGAAAAACAAGCAGGGGAAGCTGGAGCGAAGCCGACATGGCTAAAGATTTGGAAGCAGTTAAGAGTAAGGAAATGGGCTGGCTTAAAGCTAGTAAAATGTATATCGTACCCTTGACCACCCTCCGCCGTAGGGGCTGTAATAAAAACAAAATCGCCATTGGCATAAAAAACAGTTCGGACCACTACAGTCTTGCCTTAATGACGAAATGGAGCAAGCGTTAGTTAATCATATTTTGGATTTAAAGTCACGTGTTTTTGGTCTGACAAACGCAGACTTAAGAAGATTAGCATATGACTTTTCAGAAAAAATTTCAATAAAGCACCCATTGAATAAAGAGACTAAGATGGCAGGTAAAGGTTGGTTACACGGTTCTGTGAACACCAATCACTTGGACGGCTTGAAAACCCGTGCCGTTGCCTGTGCGACTCTTAATCTCGAGGTTGCCACGTTGACCATAAATTCTTATGAGGATAATTTTTGGCGTGGAAGAAAATCGACCAGCACAAGAATATAATATAGAGTTTTTATTCACCTTTCTTTTTTAACATCCTTTTACCATTTTTAATCAATAATACCTATTTTAACCCTATGTTAGTACCTTTCTTTTTTAGGGCCCTCTATGTTTGTGTTTTTTTTTTAAAGTCGTTCTGATAGGCCCCGGAACGTGAAGCGTGTGTCCTTGTCTTTCTGTGTTTTTTTTGGTGATGTTTTACGTATTGTCATAATCTATTGCGCTTTATTTTTTGTTTATACTATATATATATATTTCTTTAAACTCTGATAACTGACCAAGATAAATTAAATAGTTTTTAATCTGTCTACTCCCAAAAGAGGCACATCAACGAAACATAATGGCTTCTACATTTAAATGTTGTAAATCAAGAGATCACCCAAACTGGTTCTGTTTAATATGTAAGAATATTTTTCATAAAAGTTGTTGCCAAAGAAGGAATCCCAATACCTACGAGGTAATTCATGACAACCTGATCTGGTGCTCTAAAGAGTGTATTGATAAAGCCTCTGATAGTGAATGGAGTGTATGGATGACTTAAGATCTATTATAAGTGGCATGAAAGCTGAAATAGAGGAAAAGAATGCTCACAATTTAAGGAACAAAGTCAGAGTCTCAAATTTCGACTCTGACTTTGTTCCTTAAATTGTAATTAAATCTATGTTGAGTCTCTTTGAGAAAATGGACAGATTCTTGAGTATAGAATGCTCACATATCACGATTAAAACGCAGTTCCACGACTTTCTACGAGGAAGCTGCCAGTTGCGAGAGTGAATACTTGCGGGAGATTGAGCGACTTAAGTTAGTTATCACGGACCTCAACAAGAAACTGTCAAACCAGCCTACTTTTTCTAAAAAGTTACGTTGGACAATTCAACGCAAACCAAAGAGCTGCAAGGAATCTCTTCCACATATACCCAAACTGAGTCGATGTATTCCAAGGACGCATTTTTGCAAACAGACTCTGCCTATTTAAACGATGCCAAATCGCAGACTGAAACAAATGTCGAACACCGTGAAACACAAACAATCACGACACCACTGGCAACGGATATTACCTACCAGTCTAAGATTGAATCCTTGCAGTCTGAAATTGACAGATTAAAGAAGGAGATAGAAGATTTTAACAATACTACGAGGAATATGCTGACCACAATAGATGTTTTGCGGGCAGAGAACGAAGCCTTTTTAAAAGAAATAAAGAGCAATAACAGAAAAATTTCAGAAAAGGATAAAACTGGTCACAAAAGCTCTGGGATAAGCTTAGGAACATCCCACCGCCAGCCTAATTCTGTTAGCGGAACAACTGCCACAAGGGTTACGCCAAGAACACCGCAAGATATACAAAAAATACTTTTGATATTAGCTGTCAACGATGTAACAGGTCTCTATTTGAAGACATGGTAGGTGAATGTATTCAAGTATGCAAAAAACTAACGAAGAATGATTTTGTTTTTTTGTTTGTTAGTGCTAAGAACGTACTTTTAGGTAAAAATATTAAAAATCAAAGTATCATCGACGTCCTTAATAACTCTGTGAACACCAATCTGATAATCGTCGGTGCTCCCCTTAGACGAGGCCGACCT
The DNA here is from genome assembly GCA_014170235.1 of Listronotus bonariensis. Taxonomy (NCBI): domain Eukaryota; kingdom Metazoa; phylum Arthropoda; class Insecta; order Coleoptera; family Curculionidae; genus Listronotus; species Listronotus bonariensis. The sequence continues at coordinate 32,262 of JACEGR010000484.1, read as the reverse complement.
GTACTTAACGGTCTTATTGCCCAACAAAATCAATTTATTAAGAGCAATACACTCAATTACAAGCACTCCTCTTTTCTACCAATAATTTCGACACCTTTAAATGGCGTTTTCACTAATTTGGAAAAGGATCACTTGGTATATTATTTGGTTCGGAGTTTTATCAATCCAAACCGAAACCGAGCTCCGGAAGCACCGCACTCTGTAGTTGGAAACGATGCCGAACCGGAAGAACCTATGGATTTTCAATTGGACAACCACCCGCCATCAAAAGACTAGAATTAACTAGAGAAACACCCTTGTTCAGAGCCAGTCTTTCACGTTTTACAGCCTATTACGAAAACGTTTGCGGCCTTCGAACAAAAATAGACGACGTATCCCTGGAAATAAAAGCGTGCAATTATGAAGTTATACTGTTGACTGAGACATGACTTACGGAGGACTTTGAGAATGGAGAACTGTTCGGTGCAGATTACGATACTTCTCGTTGCGACAGAAATTACGAACGGCTTAATTGTCAAAGGGCGCGGGCGGTGGAGCTCTTGTTGCCGTTCGCAGCGGCATAAGTTGCAAATCTTTGTCTGGAGGAAGTGACTGTGCCTTTGAGGATGTTTGGGTTCAGGTCACAATACACGGAAAAACTATTATTGTCGCGGCTGTATATATTCCTCCAAACTCAAACCAGCAGGTTTATCAGATTTTTGTTGACACTGTCGAACATTTTCGAAACAAGTTTGAAAATGCTAAATTCTTGATTTGCGGTGATTTTAATCTTTCAAACGTAAACTGGTCATGTGATGATGGGAGCCTTATGCCCACACATATTCCCAATGCTTCGACAGAAATACTTTTAAATAACATATTTTACTTGGAGCTTCAGCAAGTTAATTTTGTCTCTAACATGTATAATGGGTTACTTGATCTGGTATTCTGTGATGAATTAGAGGATGTCTCTGTTACGGCGTCAAAACACCCTATAAGCAGAATCGACAAATATCACCCGGCTCTCGACATTAACCTTCTTGTTTCGGAGATCTCCAGCTTAAACAATAAGACAAACATTACCTTTTACCAACTGAACAAGGCAAATTATGCTGCTTTGAACAAATTTTTTCAAACATTGACTGGAATCTTCTGTTTCAAGATAAAGATGTAGAATTGATTGTTGATAAGTTTTACGACGTCTTGTTCGCCGCTTTAGAGCAGTTTGTGCCCAAGAAGGTGGTAAAGGAAAATCGCTTTCCTAACTGGTACTCTTCCGAACTTAAAAAATTAATAAATAGAAAAAATCGAATGTATAGTCAATATAGAGCTAGTGGTAATATTGATGACTACAACAAATATTCCATGCTAAGAAAGGAATCCAAATATCTCATAGAGTATTGTTATCTAACATTTGTCACTAACATGGAGCATGCTATTCCCGCAAACATAAAACACTTTTGGGCATATTTGAAATCATATGCCCAAAATAAACAATTCTATACCTAGCGAACTTACTTTAAACGGGGAACCTAAGAACTCTCCAAATGACATAGTCAACGCCTTTGCCCAGCATTTCGAAAGCTGCTATGTTGGCCATGATGATCATGGTGTCCAAGAATTGGATGCATCCGACGACTTTTTTGAGGTACTGGCTACGCATAATTTTACTATTAAGCAAGTTCTTGATAAGATGATCGGCCTGGATGTTAGTAAGAGTGCTGGTCCGGATGGAATCTCGCCTATTTTTTAAGGGAGTGCTGTCACACTGTCACACTTTGGCTGAGCCTTTGCGCCTAATCTTTCAGTCTTCTTTTGACTCGGCAATTTTTCCTTCAACGTGGAAAGAGTCGCTGATTTTTCCTATTTATAAATCTGGCTTGAAAACGGAAATCGAGAACTACCGTGGAATTTCATCGCTCTCGCTGCCGGCGAAGATTTTTGAATCCATAATAAAGGATGAACTATTCTCAACCTATAAACGTTGTATTGGTCCGGAGCAACATGGTTTTTCAAAGACAGATCCACAGCGACAAACTTCGCTGTTTACCAAGATTTTTAGTTCGGAATGTCGAGGATGGCAGACAGGTTGACGTTGTCTATACTGATTTAGCAAAGGCTTTCGACAGTGTGTCCCACACTCTACTTTTGAGGAAATTGGAAACCATTTTCTGGAAAATACTTAAAATGGATAAGGTCATTTCTTCAAGGTAGAAACAGAGTAAAACTCAGCGGAGAGACCTCGAGAGAAATAGCTGTAAAATCTGGAGTGCCACAGGGATCTCACCTGGGACCAGTTTTATTCCGAATCCGATAACTTTTAATTACTCTATACACAGTGTGACTCTGGAATCGGTAACTTCTTTTAACGATCTGGATGTGATATTTGATTCAGAGCTTAATTTTAACCTGCACATAGACAATATTGTGATGAAGGGATTCAGAATGTTAGGATTTATTCGCCGTACCTGTAAAAATATTAATGATACAAAACCTATTCAGTGTTTGTATAATGCTTTGGTGAGATCGGTTCTTGAGTATAATAGCATAATTTGGTCTCCGTCTTACGCCTGCCATAAGCAAAGACTTGAAAGAGTACAGAACAAATTTGCAAAGTTCCTACTGTATAAACACAACTTTCCTTATGTCGACTTGTCATGCGATGTGCGACTTCAACTTCTAGGCCTTCAAACTCTCGAGAGACGACGACGGAACGCTATGGCCGTATTTCTATTCAAATTATTGATTGGATGCATAGATTGTAGTGAAATACTTTCTAGAGTAAATTTTAGAATACCAGCCAGACAAACACGAGACCAAAGACTGTTTCTTGAGGGTTGGCATCGAATTAACTATGGTTCGAATTGTTTTGTAGATCGCAAGATGAGGGATTACAATGCTTACTATTCTGACCGTGATCCTTTTTTCTTAAGTTTGTATTGTTTCAAAAATAGCATCGTAAACAATTTTAACTTGTAATTTTATTTATGTATATATATACTGCAGAAGGTGTTTGTTTCATTGTATAGATGTTGTGTAAGTTTTTGTATATATATTTTTTTAAAATTGTATTTGTACTCATTTTTTATGTTTACTATTTTTTAATACTTTTTTATATACTATTTGGAGGAAACTCTGTAATGTATTATTAATAAATAAAAAAATAAAATAAAATACTACAGCTACTCCCCCCTTTTGCCCGCTTCAGTACAAATTTCTACGAATACGAACATTCAACAAGATAATGCGTTATCCTTTTTGAAAGCTGGTGTATCAAATCCTCAATTACTTGATTCCAACGAGAAAGTCATCCAACATGTTTTGACACAGGTATCACCAGTACCACAAAGTAATGTAAGAAGAAGCAGCAAACGCAAAAGAGTCCAATATCAAGATTTGTTAACCGAGAATCCATATCTTCAGAGCCTGCACGAGAACGAACAACAAGAGCTTGAAAGAAAACGAAATAGGGATGTAATTAAAACAAAATTAGTAAAAAATGAAGGACCTGCTGCAGATAATAAAATTAAGAATAACCCGATAAGAAAAAGTAGTAAAGCCAAAACACAAAACATGTTTACAGAAAGTGAGTCTAGTGACAATTGTGATGATGAAGAAGACTGTCCGTGTCCGTATTGCAATGATTTATACAGCTATTTCAGATCCAACGAAGGGTGGTTGCAATGCCAAGTTTGCTCCAAATGGGCACACATAGAGTGTGCCGATGTAGCTAAAAAAATCAAAAATGTTTATTTGTGACCTTTGTAAAGATTAGGTTTTTTTATATATAGTTAGACTATTTCTGCCATCTTGTCCGCCCTAGGCGGGCAAGATGATTTTTTCAGTATATTGTATTTGCGTTTGTGTAACTAAAAGTTTTTAAGATATTTGTAGTTTTATTGCTTTTTTATTAAACAAATAGTTAATAATCAATAAGAGATTTAAATAAAATAAGTATTTATGCTAGGGGAGTGGGTGGCCTAAAAACAAAGAAAGTGAGTCATCTTGCCCGCCTCTCCCCTACAACTTTTAGGTATTCGAATACTCAAAAGTCCGGTATTCAAATCTTGGTATTCACATTCCGGTGTTTGAATGAAAAATGAAATCCAAAAAACAAAAAATATACAGGGTGTCTCATTTAAAAATCTAAAGTTCCAGTCAGTTCCGGTGAAACCGGAAGTCGTAAAAGCCTATCATATACATCTAAAAATGACTTTTCGTTAGTCTAACAAGCCAACCAAGTTTCGTCAGTATTAGTAAAGAAATTAAAAAAGGTAACCGGAAAGTAATCTCGTGGGCACCCGGTATGTACAGGGCATTAAAAAAAAAAGAATCATTAAACATCGCCTTGTTCAACAAAAGTAAAATAAAAATATTAATTTTTTATAATACAACACAAGTCAGATTTACAAAAAAAAACCTAGCACACAATGATAAAAAATATAGGCTTTTAATGGCCGTATTCACTTGCTTAAAAAGCAGGCTATCAGTCTGATAAATTGTCAGAGCTTGGGGAATGCGGCCGTAAGTTAAAATTAAAAACTTTAACTAGATATTCATAAAGATTGAACACATTGTTTTTTTGCATCTTATCGGAAATTACGCATCGGCGAATAATATTGTAACATCCCTTATTCGATATAATTTAATAAGTTAAAAACATACAGAGTTTTCCATAAGAAAAATCATAAATTTGGTCCATTTCTCAAAAGATAATAAATTTTAAAATAATTTAACTACCACCACTAAATACTACCTAAAAATGTCCATCAATATCAGTTTTTACTTTTGTTGTAAATTACAAGACAACTGAAATACGAGAGAGGTCCAAAAATGGAAAAAATGAATTTAGCCCTGTATGGCAAAAACCAAGAGACCCATGAAAAATATTTTAGTGTTATCTTTGGTTTCACAAAAAAAAACAACACTTTAGAAAACCGTTAGTCACTATCTCTTATAATAACCAAGATACCCTGCAATTGCAACGAAGTCCGGACACCCTGTCATTTTGGTTGCAGCAGCGGAGTATCTCAGTTATTATTAGAGATAGAACCTTGCGGTTTTCAGGAGTCTTAGCTACTTTTATGTGAGACAAAAGATGCCATAAACAAACCATTATAGGTATCTTAGTTTCTGAGCTACAGGGCGATTTTGAAAATTTTAGATTTTCAGGTACCCTTTCTATCTCAGTTGGCTGAGAGATTGATCAGATTCTTTTTTCGTAGAATGCAGTGGCGATGTTAGAATTTTTCAAAATTTTGTTGTTTTGAAAATATCGACCAATGATGGCTTTTTTTTAATATACACATATGCATATTTGCCAAAAAATTAATTTTTCTTTTTATAAGCTTTCCAAAAATATATAACACTGTGGGTTTATTTTTATAAACAACTATAAAATTCCTAATGTTCATAATTCGCACCCAAAATTTTGTAGTAGGCCATGCAAACAAATCTGTTAAACATTTTTTTTATTGATTTGATTATTGTGGTGGTGCTTTCGTTACAAATATCAAAAGTGGATTTTGCTATTTTACTTAATAATTATATTTTTTCTTTTGTTACATAAATCTAGGTATGTAGCACAGTTTTTCGTTTATAGTTTTTATTAAATAATTATCTTGATTTATTGCTAGCATAGTATAATTAGGTTAGTCTTGATTTAGAAAAACATAAAACAAAAAATGTATTGCTTTGGGTTAAGAAGTAAGAAACCATAGTTTCAACAAAAAAATGTGTAGCATTGATTGAAAATGTTAGTAAATATTATAGATTAATAGGTGTTTTTTAATGAATAAACTAATAATAAATTTAAAAAAAAATATTTAATGAAAACCATTTACTAATAAAAATTTGGTTAAGAAACTGCTATCTACCTAGAATTATATAAAAAAAAAACATTATTAAGTTTTAAAGCAAAAATCCAATTTTGAAAGTCGTGACGTAAGCACGACTACAGTAATCAAGCCAATTAAAAAAACTGGTAACTGATTTGTTTTGCATGGCCTACTGCAAAATTTTGGATATGACATATGAAAATTGAGAATTTTGTCGTTGTTCATAAAAATAAACCTATAGCGTTATATATTTTTAAAAAGTAAGGGTAAATTAATTTTTGAAAAATATACGAGGGGTTTTATTTAAAAAAAACCTAACATTGGTCAATATTTCAAAAACAATAATAATTAGAAAAAATCTGACTACGCCACTGCATTCTGCAAAAAAATCATAAGAATTAGTTTTTACTTTTTCGATATCTGCCAACTGAGATACAAGCGGTACCTGAAAATGAAAATTTTTAAAATCACCCTTTAGCTCAGAAAGTAAGAGGGCTATGTTGGCTTTGTTCTTTCTTTCGTTTCAGTTCACAAAACAGTAGCTTGGGTTCGCAAGAACCGCAATGTTCTATCTTTAATAATAATTGTTCTAATTTAATTAACTGAGATACCGCGCTGTTGCAATTAAAATAGGACACCCTGTACATATTGATGACAACAATAATAGTGAAAATCCCATATCGGTTAGAATGTATTCAAAATTTCGAAACGACAAAAAATATATTTTTTAAATTCTACAATAAGTCATAAAAAGAGTTACTTTTTTTATTAATACCTGTTTTATTTACAGATTCTATTATTTATAACAATAAAAATCTAAGTGATTGTTTACTTATCGGAAACCACGCCGATTTTTACGATATTTGGCATACAGGGCCCTGATTACAAATCTGCAAGAATTTTCAGTCGACAACGAACCAGAACTAACCAGAACTAACCAGAATTCTCCATATTCCCCCTTCTATTTGCAAGGAATTTTTAAGTTTTCTGCTAAATTGGCACTCAATATTTCATTTCCAGCTTTTAAAACTCCATTTTTTATTTATTTAACTCCTTTTTGCATTTTTACTAACAGATAACCCGATAGTAACAAGACAACTCGATTTTTTTATACTTTGCCAATATAGAAATATGCAGCTTTATATGTCGTTCTTTTTATAATACAGAAAAGTGCCCTTCCATTTGATTTTTTTCTTCTCAAGTTAAAAGGGTTACTACAATTAGTATAAGAGAAAAGTGTCTATTGTTTTTTTATGGCTGATTATCTAGCTTAAAAAGCTTAAAAGCAAAAAAGTTTAGGATTTGATATGGACTTTAATTGTGAAAAAGTAAGCAAACATTTTTTGAATGAATGAATACTTGTCGAAAATATTAAATATTTTAATCTAAAAAAATGGAGCTACATGTCATTATTTTTTTCTTAAACAACTTAAAGTAGGTAGTTTTATTACTCTTTATAAAAATAAATAAACCAAATTTAATATATTTAATAATTAACTAAAATAATCTTTTTATTTAAATAACAAATGTTCATCAGAAATAAAGAGGTCTGAACAGATTAAATAAAAAATGATCTCAGTTTATTATTAAATAATTTTGTTTATTTATTGTTAATAAAGTTTTATACAAATAGTTTAAGTTGTTTAAGTTAAAAATAATGACAAAAAACATGTAGCTCCATTTTTTTACATTAAAATATTTATTATTTCAGGCAATGTCTTCATTTCAACCAAAACAAGTAAGAGAAAGGCCATATTTAGAGAAACAAATGAAACTAAAGCCGCCCATGTTAAATTGTCAATGAATCAGAGCGGCTAATTTTTCCAGGATTCAGAGTAATTTTCTGCAATAACTGGTGGTCCAAACATAGACAAAGTATACATTTTTGAAATCAGGAAAATCTACCCTTTCCAATAAACCTAAAATATACATGGTGTTCCATTTAAAATAACAAAGTCGATGCTCAATTGTTTACTTTGCGATTATCATTTGGTTATTTTTTAGCAAATCCTGGCGGTTTTTATAAAAATATAATTTTTGTCAGTCCAGTGGCTCGAGATGCCACTGGACTTAAAATCTTTTAATAAAGTCAGAGCAAAATTAGCCCCTGCTGCAAATAACATTACCAAATTTTATTAAAATTGGATAAGGAATATTTACGACGTTATTTATATAAAAAAACAATGTAAAAAATAAAAGTTTAACACCCTGTATCTTGAAAACTATGCAATTCAGACATATTTTTATATAAACTTTTTAATGAAATTAACTCATAAATATGTCCTTACATTTTTACCGCATCCCTGTATATTTTTGTAAATTGACTCCTATTTTTTAATTACTCTGTATAATAATATTACAGTATGTATTGCTTCCTGCATATGCAGAGGATGGTACCCTACTAAATTATATACAATAACAAAACTATTTTAGTGTAATAAGACGGATACGATTTTTGTCCCGAAATCCTTATCTCTCAACGCACTGTGGATAAAAATAATTAGAAAAATTAGTTTTTAAGAGGTGAACATCAAATTGCCAATTTAGTTTTAAATCAAGAGTTGTTTGCAAAAAGAAAGGGGAATATAGTCAAAATAAGGTTAATTTGCTTTTTATGTTTGATGATGAATATCTCGAAAACGCAAAAATGCTTTCAGATTTGTAATCAGCGCCCCAAAAACTCCATATGCCAAAAATCATTAAAATCAGCGTGGTGTCCGATAAGTAAACAATTACCAAAACCCACAATGATCTTTAATTCATTAATTTATGTTGTATACGGGGTTTTCACTAATTAATGGTATATGGAAAAACCACAGATTTTTTGTTCCAAAATATTAGGATTTAATCAAACATACTTACTGTTACAGACTTTTAAAATATTTGTTTAGTTAGGAGAATTGTAGGGAGTTAGGAGTATTTAATTTAGTTTATTAATTAATTTAACTAATTTACCTTAGTTTTTCCAATTTTTTTATCACTTTTGAGGGTTTCCAAAAACGCACGAATTATCCATTAGGAACTTTTATTCCATCCTGTACTAAAAGAATTAATGGGATATTTCTACAATAGGCAATTTTCTAGAAACTTGCAACAACTTCGATTTTGACCAAATTTGGTATAGGGGATTTTTGGGGCGCTGATAACGAATCTAAAAGAGTTTTTGGCGGAAACTTTTTGTTTTCGAAATATCCATCATGGAAGTTGAAATTTAAACTTTTTCTATTTTCACTATATTCCTTCTTCTTTTTGCACATAATTCTGGATTTAAGGCAGTACTACCGATACCAAAAAGAGTCAAATGAGTGGTTAACGTAATTTGACTACCATAGTATTTATATTTGGCAACGCTGCGTAAAAATAATGGAGATCATAATGCAAATATGTATTGCAAAAGCATCTTTAATGAAGATGGCCGAAATTCATGCCACTTCATAATTTCAAGATTAAATAAATAGTGAAAGAATCCGGAATTTCTGGGAGCTACAAACTCGACTATCCAGATTTTCCCCCGAATGTGATGGTAAATTGGACCGAAAGGGACCAGAGCCAAGAATAAATAAACCAACCAACCAACAAGTTATCGGTTTTTTATTGTTTTGTTTATTTACTAATAAAATGTCTGAATCACACTTATGAAATCACCCAAAAAATAATTTATTGCAAACGCAAAACAGTCACTAAAAAAAACAACAAAGTACAAGTACAAGTGGCACATAAATTTAAGGATAAACTTGGAAAGTTTGTGTTACCTAACCTTTCAATTTACGTTAATATTGATATATGGGATTATGGTCGTCGAATTGTTCACTTAAGAGCAAGGACTACCAGCTGATCGCGTCAGTTTTCATAACTCATCAGCCGATGCAGTTTTTGCCAAATGTTGCCACAACGTCGGCGGCTGTGTGTGATGAGAGCTTGCTCTGCCTAGCGACCCGTGTTCGCATGATCGTACACCGCGAACACCATGCGGGCGCTACCAAACTGGACAGAATACTTATATAAAAACCTATATGATTACCAGATATAAAAACAATTTTTAACCTGTTTTGTCACTGTTAGGAACCTAACACCTAAGTTATAAAATGTCATGTAAACTCTTATTAAAATAGGTTTAGAGCTTACCCTAAAGAAAATTTTAATTAGGTAGTTTATAATTTATCTTATATGGGCTATTGATTATAAACTTAAAATAAGAACTTGACACGGTATCTCCAGAGCGTATAAAAAGAGCAAAAACCAGGGTCAGTTGAGATCGGCACTTTGGAGAGGTAACAAGTCCGATCTGGGGCTCCGGTGGGTACCTGGAGGGATACAGTAAGTCATCGTCGAAGGTTAAGAGTGACATGGGGGTTTTTAATAGTTTTATTGGGTATTGAGGCTTGGAGTAGCCTGTGGAGATACCGTTGTTTAATAGTATCGAGGTGACTTGCATGGTTAAGCAGAAAGCTGGTTAAACGAGGATTAGAAAGAAGAAGAAGTAGTTTTATTTGTGTTCATTTTTGCAATTTCAGGAGGAAGGGTGACTGCCGCTACAGAAGTAGCTGGTGGAGGCAAGTGGAGCTGCCGCTAAGTAGCTTAGCTGGTGGAGGGTCAAACTGCCGCTACAGGGTAACCAGTAGCAGGTGGTAGCGTAACAAAGTGCCGCTACGCAGGTCGTCGTAGTCGGCGCCCTAGAAACTTAGAGCGCGGAGTCTGATCACCTGTGGAGAGACTAATACCAACTTTAGTGAAGCGCTACGGCGAAAAGAAGCTTTGACCGTCATGAAATCAAGAGGTTAGGTTAGTGGGCATCACTACTTACCTGGGGGAACCGAAAATCCCGGGTTCAACGGACGGTCACCAGGAGAAAGTCCAGGTGTGGACTTGTAAGAATTTGAATACTTAACTTGGGACACCTCGGTGAAGGTAGAAAGCAAACCAGACGTTGACCGCTGGTTCTGCTTCGTGGAGTTAATAAAGGGAAGCATAACAAGGACAGTGACATTGGAAAATTGGAGATTGACCAACGGTCACTTCGAATTTTCACCATTTCGGACTTAGAAAAGTTGACCGCGCACCAGGTTCAGAACCTGTAGGAAGTTACTCAGGAAGTAGGAAGTGATTGGACCTGAAATAAATTTTGGGAGCTAAGGAAAGGTGTCCCCTAACCACCGATACCGGGAAATCATCATTCGGAAAACGGTCAGCCAGGGAAACTTGGAAAAACTTTGAAACAAAATGGGACTTACAAGGACCCCCGTTAAGCGCGTCCTAACACCGCTTAGACCTGGGGATGAACTAGAAACAGACACAAGGACCCAATTGAGTGAGGCTACAGGTACCGTGGGTGCCGGTACGGTACAGGCCACCAGTCCAACTGCACCTAACACGCATCCGAAGCTACAGGAAGAGCTAGAACGAAAAACAGGTAAGGGTGCAATCCCTTGTATCCCTGGGGTCGGGATACCTGGAACTACGGCCCCTAGGAGAGAATTAGAGGCACGCTTGGATAACAAACTACAACGTTAAAGGGGTTTTATTGTTTTATATGATCAATGGACCCCGACATATGAAAATACTGCAGAGTGCTACCAGAGGGGTGCGTTTTTGATAACGGGGTGAAAACCTCTTTTTAGTTTTTTGAGGTTAGGTCGAAAACTACGCTCCTTTTCCAGGTAGTAGTCAACAGAAAAGTTGTAGGAAATTAAATTTTATCGAATGATGCTTTTTAAAATAAAAAAGAGTAATCTTTGACAAAAATATGCCTAAAAACCAAGCAAAAAAAAACACGAAAAAACGCCATTTGTGTTTTGCTATATAACTTTTTTCCATAGGGGTTTAGGCATTGTTTATAAAAAAAACTTTCATCCTTTCTTTACAAAAAGACACTAAATAAAAATCTTTGGAGTTCATAGTACTAGAGAAACGATTTTTAAAGTTCGCCACTCACGCCATTTTTCGGTAATTTTACCTTCTTTTTTTTCGTTGTTCTGTAACTCTTTTCTACGCAGTTTTAGGTATAGAAAATGGTATATACAGTTAAAAAAGCAAATAATTACCTTTAAAATAGTCTACTGTAAGAAGCTTTATGACTATTTATAAGTGGTCCCCTCAAATTTTCTACTTTTAACGACATATATCGTTTAATTTCCCGTTATAGCTTTTTTCCTTATGCATTTATGTATATATGATGCAAAAAAAGGTTTTTTTTGTTTTAAATGGTGTATTGTAAAAAATGCTGAGGTTAATTCTAAGCATAATATAGTCATACTGCAACGATTTTTGATAATTTTTACGTAATTTTATTTCGTTTGTAATTTTTTCTACAACTGTTTAATAATGTATAAATTATTAATGTGATTTTAAAGAGGTAATATTGCCCATTATTCATGGTTATTACCCACGCTCATTACCTACATTCTATACTAACCAGAACTATCCAAACTCGGAGTTGCCTCAACTTTCTAGACAATTACCAAAATAGCATTGTTTTTAATGCTAAACCTAATTACAGTTTTTAAACAACAAATTACATAAACCTAAGGCTTTACATTGGTGCAAGCGGTAAATAATTATTGTATAAATCATCAGATTTGATTAAAGTTGAATTTATAGATTGAAGTTTCTGTTTCCTGTTTGCCATTTGACGTTTTCAGTTAGAAGATGAAGCAACAACTTTGCATTTGTTAATTTATAGTTTCTGTTTACCGTTTTTATATACCATATCAGTAATCGAAACATCAAACGGCGATCGGTAACGAAAACGTAAATCTATAAATTCAGCTTAAAAGTGAGTAATAACCCATTTTTGACAATATTGATAAATATCAGAAATTTTGATATTTATTCAGCATAAATATCGCGATATTTTTAACGTGATATATATTATAATATACATATATCATGATATACACTCCTGGAAAAAGAAAATTTTGTTAAAACTTAATTTTAAATAACTTCTTAATTTTATGACCGATTTCAATTGTGTTTTCTTTCAGTGGTAGTTTTTTTATCAAGATTATTATTTGATCTGGGAATTGCAAAATTTTTATACAATTAGGTGTTATACAATCTAAATGTTGCATTTTGACCCAAACTTTCGAAAACCCTTTGGAATAGTTTAACATAACAATTTTTTACCAGTGTATTGGAATTTAACGCCATTTATTTTTTTATTATTTCTTTTTTTATTCATATTAATATCTTTATTCTAAAAGGAAACAGAAATTTATAAAGAAGACAATGAAACTTGTGGGTAGTTATATTTTAGACTTATCTTAGATTTTTGTTATCTCTTGAGATATAATATAGGGTACGATAAAAAGTGTAATTTCAAAAATAAAACACCGTGTACACTTGGGGACGTCCATAAATATAGTGAGGTCTTTTTACTTATTTTGGACCCCCTCCCCCTTGGTGAGATTATGTGAGATTTTCTTTAACCTCCTCTCTCCTATCTAATCTCACGTGAAATTTATGATGGGAATACAAAAGTTTTAATTTCTCAATTCAAAATATATCGAAAAGAATCAAATAACAATTTTGTTTGCTTTGCAAATATGTAACCAGCATCAAAATTTCACAGCTCTTATTTCATAACTTGTGTTTAGGGTGCATATATTAAAGAATGTTTGCTAAATAATAACTACTATAATTTGAAACCAACTCCTTTTGAAGCCACCCTGTGAATACAACATTATTTGAGTTTAGGGGTTTTAGATTCTACAGAAAAAAATAAATCAAGTTTATTAATAGTACTAAGTGTCTAATTAAAATAGTTTTTGTGTTATTTGTTTTTTTTTAATGCAGAGGTGCAAGTAAATTAATATTATTTTAACACTACTATCCATTTAAACTTTAAAATTTGTTACAAGATTAGAAACATTTTGCCATATTAGACATTGGTCATATCGAATTCAAATGTTGTACAGGGTGTTCAAATAATAAGTTTACTTTTTATTTCAAATGTATAGTTTTACACCAGATGATGACAAATAAAATATCCTTTTAAAAGGTGTATTGGTTGCATTCCAGATCAGCTAAATAAGTTAACACATAGGCAATGTAAGGAAAAGAAACGTGAATACCCCTTGAAAAAAGTAAAAATATTTTTTAACACCCTATACCATATTTGAACTCTATATGCCCTACATATGATATGGCAGAATGTTCAGAATCTTGTGACAAATTTTAAAGTTTAAATAGTTAGTAGTGTTAAAATAAAATTAATTTACTTGTTGTACCTCTGCATTTTGAAACAAATCAAATATTACAAAAACGAACAAAATTAGCCACTTAATACTATTAATAAACTTGAGCTATTTGTGTAGAATCTAAAACCGTCATAAAATATAGGGTGTTTCATTAAAAAAAATATTAATTTATTACGAAACCCTGTATAGGCTAAAATAAATTTTATACTGTAGCCTCATCAAACCACTATATGTTAATTTTTACATTTTTGGAAACGCTATGGTTATCCAGCTACAGATCGACCGTGTCGAATATGGTAGGCCACCCAATATATATTCTCGTAGAACTTTATTTTTCCAACAAGCAGGACTTTTTATAAAGAGGCACTATTTTTCTTAATATTCAAAAAATTTCCTGTGTAGTGAGAACTTCCGAAAACGCTGTATGTATTATTTGTAATTGGAAACATTTTAAATACTTATGTAGGTTTTTTGAACACATTGCTACATATTATTATTTTCAAGAAGAACAATAATACAAATTTTACCGGAAAACAATTAATTCAGTTCATTGGAAGAGTTTGCGTGATACCTTACCACGAATAATACCGAACGAGGTCGCGCGGGTTCGTGCCGCGGGTTGTATGTAGAAAAGTATGTGACCTATGCGCTGTTGACGAGCTGTTTGAAGTTTACTAAGGCGGTTGGAGTTTTACAGCAAAAAATATGTTTTTTAAAATTTCGTTTTAAGAAAAAACTACCCATTAAAAAAATATAATTTTGTGGATAGAGAGTTAAAAAGAAATAGGAATACGGCTGAATTGTTCTTTAATTTTTTTTTATTAAAATTAGGCCTTAATTTTTTTTTGCCAAATTACTGTTTTAAATAGCTTCCCCTCTAGAAAACCCTAAAAACAGCCCACATACCAAATCTCGTAATTGTAACTATTTATAAAATTTTAAAACGTAATTTTGTAAAATGCAGGTAGACCGCCCTCTTAAAATCACTCGGTAAAAACATGTTTTGTAATTATTGCGAATATTTATTTTTACTCACTGAATCTTGTAACCGAAAAAAGTATTAGACTGGCATCAATTTTATGTCCTTATATACCATATACGATGAACGATTCAATTTCGGGCGCATCATAACCTTTCGGCGGCGTTACCACATGTCAGTCACATAACACATTTTTCTCAATTATTTAATAATTACTCCTATCACAAGCTCTTAAGGTCTAATGTTAAATAGCCATAATGTTCAGAGTTTTTTTCCATTGATACAATTTTCATTGAAATCTGAACGTCAGTTTTTGTGAAATGAAATAAAATCTTCGATTTTCCAGAAAAATCAATGTTAGAAGCAATTGTTTTATAATATTTATAACTTTTTTTCAGTCTTCTGTAGACCTTTAAAAATTTAACTGTTTAATATTTTTATTATAAAGTACTAATATGCTATGTTTCATAATTTTCTGAACAAAAATTCGTACACCAGTAGTACTACCTTAAAGCTTAAGTTACATACAATATTTGATTTTCACTTTAAAAAACTTTTTTTTTATGTATTTTACACCTTTTATCAATTTAATTGCGAAAGTTCACTTTGAAAATGCTGCAACCACATATATACACGGTGACGTCATAGCCTTCTTAGGCTAAAAACGATTGAAAGTGAAGCTATGCTAATGCAAAAATAATGTAAAATACGTAAAAAACGGGGCTTTAAAAGGTGAAAATCAAATATTGTATGCCACTTTAGCTTTAAATCAAGAATTGTATGAATAAATAAAGGGGAATATAGTGAAAATAGGGTCAATTTAAATTTCAACTTTGAAGATGGATATCTCGAGAACGAAACGTTTCCGCCAAAAAATCAAATTCGTGATCAGCGCCCCAAAAACCCCCTATACCAAATTTCGTCAAAATCGAAGTTGCTGCAGGCTTCTAGAAAATTACGCTACAAAATTCTAGACGTTTCTACGTTACTATAAAAGGGCGAGTATTATTTTGATCTTTGTGCGATTCACATCGAGACATTGACAGTTAAATATTTATCCTTGTTGTAACCATAGTTACGTTTTATTGTTAATAAAAGGTATAAAACGACCATAAGTGTGTTTTACGGGTTATTCCGAAACACTATATTCAAACGTTACTAATAGGAAAGATACATGTTATCAAAATTATATTCATTTCGGTATCTAGAGTTTTTTTCAGATTTTATATTAATTTTTATTTCTCCAAAACTTCGCAACATTTTTGTGTTACTCTGTATGTAACATCCAAGTAAACCAGTAAACTCTTTTATACAACCTATACCTCGTAAGAATCGTAGAGTTCGTTAGAAATATTTGCGATTAGGTTGTTTAGTGCAAGAATACTTTAAACCATTCATAAACATCCCCCCACTCCTAAAATATGAACCGTAAAGTATATTTTGATAAAATTTGGAATAATAGTATATGAGCAATGTCTTCATTTTTTGACAAATCAATAACAACTTTAAATGTCAATGTGACAGCTGGGTACCATATTGGAAAAAATAAATAGAAAGTGGAGTCTTGTGGCACATTATTTTGAAGCTTCTGACAGTAATTTATAACCCCAGAATATCTCCTACTACCCCCCGTAGGCTATTCATTTTTGCCGCCTCTAACTTGAAATCTTAGTCTAAAATCATAAAAAAATTAAAGAGCAAAAGAAAGGTCTTTTCCTTAATACTAATAATAGGGGAGCCCACACGATGCTAAATGGGGATTTACTCGAGCGTCATAGAAACCTATTGGGTTGCAAAGCTTAGATGATAGAAGAAAAAATGTTATATAATGTACAAGTATACCCTCTCATTGGTGCGGGAAGAGGCTATAGATTTTTAAATATGTCAAAAAAATGGTATTATTTCGGCTTGTTAAAATCGTTCGATACGATTATCGGATTATATAGCACACAGCACTGCCTACTATAAAATGGTAATAATTTATAATTACCTAAATACCTAAGTTGGACGATCATATTTCCAAAATTAATAAAGTAAGATATAATAAACGTGCGAAATATTTTTAAAAGATATTTTTATTGATAATAAAATATACGAGGTGCTTCATTAAAAAAAAATAAAGGGTATTTCATTAAGGGTGGATAGGTAGCATATCTCTGGAACTAGAGGTCGTAGGATATTGAGATTTTTTTTAATCGACCATGAGAAACCGCTGGAAATTATTTGTAAGTTCCTAACTATACCGCTAGAGGGCGTAACAGCTATAATCGTGTATAAAAATACTTGTTTCTTGGATATCACCCAGTATAAGTTATATTAAAAAATATTATCACGGTATTTTTAAACCTTATCCCAATAATGATTTTACTATTAATTATAAAACTTGTTCAACTGTTTTATAAAAATCATCATTCTCCGAGGAATGTGTTTCGTACGCTTCGGGCAACTGATAGTCCATGCATAATCGGCCTACTGAGCCGCTATACCATCACAAAAATGAACTCCAATTTTCATTATTGGATAATCCTTGACCAAATGGGCCACATCCAGCACGTAGTGCAGAAAATATAGCGGCAGTAGCTGCGAGTGTACGGGATGATCCTGACCAATCGATTTGGAGCTCGGAAATTGGAGCTTAAGAACAGACCATGTTAGGCGCAGTCAAGGCCAACATTTGAAAGGCATAATCTTTAAAAAATAAATATAAGATATAGTTCTTTGGTATGATAATAAATATTTACTTAATAAAATTATTTTTTTAAATATTTTTTAAAGTACCTCCAAATAAATCACCCATTTTTGTTAAAGTTTTATCGTTGTTTTAAACTGTAGGTCTGTTACCACGCCTTAAAGTTAAGTCTTAAAATCAAAATTCAAAAACTATTGTAAAGGGAGGCCCAAAAATTAAAACATTTTTTAAAATGTTTATTAAAAACTTTGTTGGTTGTCTAAATAGAGTTAATGTGGTTATTATTTTTGTTAATTCTGGTATAATAATTATTATCATTATTGTAATTTTTATGAGAACCTTTATAATTATTAGTAAAATTAAAGGTAAAAAAGTTAAAAAAAAAATGTTTTAATTGTAGATGCTAGATCATAAAAATTTGAAAATTAAAGTGTTTATTACAACGAATTTGGTAAAAACGTTGTTTTTGCTATAGCTTTTAAACAAATAAAAATAAATAACGAGCAACGAAAGGCAATATGGCCAGGTTTTTTCTAATCAGTAAAGGTTCTTCTTTAAAATGAAATCAAGTTCGTTAAATTCATTTAAGACAAACCAAAATTATAAGCATTTTAAGCAGTAAAACTTCAGTCTTCTTTAAAGCTCTTATTTTACGCCCTACAAAGAAAAATGGTAAATTCAAATAGTGCAAAATTCTAACAGCAATACCGCGGTAATATTTTTTTCTAACTAATACTGGATGATTTCCAAAAAGTGTATATTTATACATGACTATAGCTGTTACGCTTCCTAGCGGTATACTTAGGAACTTAAAAATAAGTTCCAGCGGTTTCCCATGGTCGATTAAAAAAATCCTAATATCCTACGACCTTTAGTTCCAGAGATATGCTATATATCCACCCTTAATGAAATATTACGTATTTTTTTTTAATAAAGCACCCCGTATATTTCATTATCAATAAAAATATCTTTTTTTTTCTAATATTATACGACCATTACTTCCTGAGATATGCTACCTAACCATCCTTATTAAAATACACTGTATAGATACTTTTTGAACTACCCTGTATATTGTCACTAATCTCACTATTAAAAAGATCTTTAAAAAGCTTATAAAAATCAAATAATTATATCGAACTTTACTAGTTTCGTAAATATACAGTGTTCCAGGAAAAATATAAAGAAGAAAACAGCTGAAAAGAAGCCACAGGCGTCATAGAAATAAAGACGACAATCAACTATTTCTTTTTAATCGCGTCGTTTAAATAGTGCGCGAGCAACAAAAATGGGAATAATTCAAAAGTGAGACAGAACTCATGACCGCGTGGCTTTTTACTGCTAAATCGCAGTTTATAAGTCAATATTGTGCAGAATTTTATTTTATGTCAATGTTTCAAGTGTATTTCTATATTGTCAAAAATGTTTTTAGTATTTTTTTTTACACTTCGAAAATTTTAGGTACATTGGTCCTCTTGTAACCCCTATCCTGGAATACACTGTATCTATTATGGCCATTCAAATCAGCTACAAACGTGATTAAAAAATACCACCATTTTGTAGTAGATAAAGGTATTAGGTATTGTCTTTATATTCTAGGGTTGTAAAGATTTTAAAAGAGGGGGGATCCTTATTGTATACAGGGTGGCCCACCATATTCGACACGGTCTGTAGCTAGATAACCATACACAGAGTTGTTAAAAAATCTAAATAAGGGAACATATAAAGGTCGGATATGGCCACGGTAAAAAAATATTTTAGGCTATACAGGGTGTCCCAAAAAGTGTGACGTATCAAAGTTATTTTTTTAAATGGAACATCCTATATTTTACGACGGTTTTAACACTTTGACTCCCGCCTATTCACGGAAGAAACTTTACTAGAAACCACATAAAGATAACTAAGGCATTTGAAAATAATCAATAGGCTTTAATTTAGAGAAATGTTATGTGTTTTTTGTTTAAAATATTAAGAAAAAAACATGGGCAAATTTCTTCTCTATAGAGTTACATAATACGGGTGCTGGTAACCAAAGTGCAAAGAGCATAATATCAAATAGGACCCATAAACTCGTATTATATACTAAAACTATTTCTATCATTGTGCTTTCCTCGCCTCAGGTTCACCATCACCATTCATAGCACCCACAAAAAAAACACAGCCAAAACCTACTAGCTTACTAAAATACAAGTCTAAACGCGTGGATCACTCCAAATGATGCATTCCCGCTTCTTCTTATAGCTGGCCAAATGTTTAAGTACACCCTGGCGCCATCTACATAATATGCCTTCAACCATTAGCCAGATCAAAAAATAAATTTGAGTTGTTTCTTTAGCCCAAAACGAATAAACCAAAATCTCCAAGCAGACCGAACGATCTTTTGATAACGTTAAAATACATTAGATTGACCGTGCAATATATTGCACGCGGTCTCTTAGGGTAGAATAATGATGTGCGATATATTGCACGGCGGGAGTCAAAGTGTTAAATTGTACATAAAAAAATAATTTAAGTTTGTTAATGGTACCAAGTGTCTTATTTTGTTAGTTTTTATAATATTTGATTTTTTTTTAATGCAGAGGTGCAAATATTTTTTTAACACTATTAACTTTTTAAATTTTAAAATTATTCACAAGATTAGGAAAAGTTATTCATATCATACGTAGGTTATATTGAGATCAAATGCTGTACAGAGTGTTCAAAAAATCATTTCGCTTTTTCAGGAAATCCAATAGCAATAACTCTCTTATTTTAAATGGAACACCCTGTATTTTTTACATCACATGATAACAAATAAAAAACGTTGTTAAATGGTGTATAGGTGGCCTATACCTATCGTTTATACTTTTTAATATACATTATTGTAAAATATAGATTTGTCTGCAAATAGCACAAAATTTTAAAAAATTTATTATCAACCACTATTTACAGACAAAATTTAATTCGTTACTTATAATGCTACTTCCAATAATACTTATTGCAGCTAAACAATAATATATGATAATGATAAAACTTTTGTTTGACAATAACAAAAGGGTTTTCATTTAAAATCACTGGTAATCGGTAAATGGCCGTTGTTTCCTTAAGGAAAATATTAATAACTGCTATATTACAGCCAACTATAATGAAAATAAAAATTTGGACTAAAAATTTGCAAAAACGGAATTTACCAAAAAAGTACAGAAGATAGGTATAGCAACTTATGCACCATTTAAAAGGGTATTTTTGTATCATCATGTGGTATAAAAATAAACAGGGTATTCCATTTAAAATAAGAGAGTTATTGCTATTTAATTTCCTAACAAAGTAAAATTATTTATTGAACACCCTATACAACATTGGACCTCTATATGACCTACGTATGATGTGGCAGACTCTTTCTAATCTTGTAACAAGTTTTAAAGTTTAAAGAGTTATTAGTGTAAAAAAATAATTTACTTGCACCTCTGCATTAAAAAAATGAAATATTACAAAAACGAATACAATTAGACACTTAGTACTATTAATAATCTTTAGTTATTTTTTGGTGTAGAATCTAAAAACGACGTAAAATATGGGGTTTAAAAAATATAATTTTATTGCGTCACACTTTTTGATACAGCAGGGTATAGCAGGGGTGGCCAACCGGTCGATCGCGATCGACTGGTCGATCGCGACTATTAGTCAAGTCGATCGTAGCAAGGTCAAAAATATAAATACCTGAACCAGGGCCGTGCCTACCAGGTGGTGCAAGGCACCACGGCGCAACGCATGTGAAAATGAAAGGCGGAAAGTCGGAGAAAGGGTAGAAAGTTCGGGTGGTTGTTACAAATGATTGTGATTTTGAAAAACTGAGGTGGGGACTTGTTTTTTTTTGCTCTTCAAAAGTACTTTATGAGGAAAAAAGAAAATAATGGGGCGGCGAAAATAAAATAGCCTACGGGCGGCAAATATTTAAACGCGCCTCTGGGGTGAAGACCTTTTTTCCGAAATGCCGAAATATGACATTGGTAGATCGAACTGGGTGTCGTCACTGAAAAGTCGATCTTGGGCCTAAACAAGTTGGCCACCCCTGCTGTATAGGCTAGTCATTTTAAACTGTGGCCTTATCCAACTGTGATATCGATGGCCTAGTTCACAAATGTTGTAAGTGCCTTTTGAAGAGAAGAAGAAAGAGTGAGTTGGATAGACTAACATATAATTATATATAATTTCCAATAATGTCAAGTAGGTACCTTTAGAGTAGTAATTATGGCACATCTTTAAGCTTTAAAGTTCATATAACTTAAATATTCATTTTTGCACTTACATATTTGTAAACTAGACCATCGATATGTTCTCCTATTCACTTTTTTCCAAAACACTATAGTTATCCAACTACAGACCGTGTCGAATATGGTGGGCCACCCTAATATGGTGTGTCACCTGTAGTTATAGCTATAGTAGTTTAAAGTCTTTTTGTCTGCACCAAACAATTTAAATGCAAATAACTCAAAAACGGTTGCTCAGAGCAATTCTTACAAAATATACCTTTTTTGTGTAGGAAGCATAGGATAGTTTACTGGTATACTTAGACGGTACATACAGGGTAGCACAAAAGTGGCCACGTTTTAGAGAAATTCAAATTAGGGTGGGTAGGTTCTTTAGTTTACAAAAAAAACCTAAATCTGAAAAGTTTATGTATTTAAAAAAAACTCTTAAATATGAAGTTTTATTATGATAAATTTAGTATATCACTTGGACACCTTGTGTATTTTTTATTATCATCTTTTGGATATAGGTATGTTTGGTTAAATTGGCAGAGGACATCAATCTGTAGTTTCCTTGTGTACCATTAATTAGCGGGAACCCTGTATTAGTCTTATAGATACATTTCTCTAAAAATGTTTAACATTTACTTCTTACATTGTAATGGAAACACAATCCTAAATTAATATTCTTATTATTAAAAGACCCCTTACAGGTAACGAGATCTCCGAAGAGATTCCTTTCAAACCATCGGTTTAGAAAACGGTTAATTTAATAAAACCAATTATTAATTGGTTTGATGTGTGATTATATTACCTTAAACAATAATACCTTGGATTTTTAAATGGCACACTATATTAAATTAAGGTATGGTATTTTACCAATAATGATTTTATTTTATTATTATAAATAAATGTGTTATAATTCCAATTTTATTATATGAAGTTCAGTACTTCTATCTCCTAGATAAAGTAGTCTGAATATAAAATAAACATTTTGTAACAAGAAAGCATTTTTCCTATCTTTTCGCCATCACGTACCTACTAAACCGTCGTTTTCCTTCTACATTTGGGTCAACTTTTAAGAGCATCTGTCAGAACAACTTGCTTGATTCCGCCGTCAGACTGCACCTACTTGGCATATTAACGTAAATAGTTGTGATTAAATATAATTTTCTTTTCTATATTTTTTTATAAATAGCATATTCTTATTTTTTTCTCCTTAATTTTAAAATTGTACTGTTTTTGCTGGATCTTTTATTTACCACCATAACAACAATTCCTGTAAATAAGAATCTGACATTTGTTGCCAGTCAACATTGTTAAATAAGCCGTGTTTGTTTTAAATAATGTATTAAAAGTGAATATACAAATCTATACTGTGCAATGGTTTGAATCATCAGTGCTCTTTGTTGCCGCAGTAAAGCCACCATTCCTGGTATGCACACCTCCTAAAAAAATAATTGTATTATGAGCTACGTCCAGTCAAACCCTAAAAACTATTTGCCTATGGAAAACAAGTTGTAGGAATACACCTGATATATTGTTTTAAAAACTAATTTAAAAAATATTAGGAAACTTTAGTACCTGTAAGTATAAAACGATAAAAAAGTAGCTGTAGTTAAGTTTTCTATTATCTTAAACCAAAAACCACTAAAGCAACAGACTTTAATTTTAATGAAGTGATCTGTTATTAATATTTACCATAACTTTTAAATTATAAAAATAGTTTAAACTTCATTATATACAGGGTGATTCTTAACCTATATGAATACACTAAAAAGTTAATAATAGGTTTTTAGTTAGAAAAATAACTAGTTATTTAAAATTAAAAAATAATTTTGGAATTAAAAATTTAAAAAAATTAGCCGTGTACATTTATTTATTTGCCTTTACAATTCGCGATATTTGATTTAATTTAAAACAATTTACCCACTAGAAATATTTTACTAACGTCTTTTTTCATTATTAGTCATTGTTTGTCCTCAGCCATAATTTCCCAGTTTTATACGTATAGGTTAAGAATCACCCTATATTTTACCAAGAAAGTTATTGGTGTTTAGTAAAATCACCTTAATGAGGTGGTTTTACAAGGTTTATTTAAAGATTTTAAACCTACTGAAGTGTTTTTAATGAAGAGCATTCTTTATATGAAACAATTTTCCGATTTACCGTAAAAAGGTGCACATATAAATATAATGGCCATTTAAAATTTAGGTTTTTTAAAAGCCCGCAAATCAACGTACGTTTCCCAAAACAACAATGGCTTTGTTGGTTTACTAAAATATATAAATATATCTTGGCATGCTATGCCCAAAACCTCCTAATTTTTATTATTATAAATTATTGATTTAAAGAGGCCAGTACCGGCCATAGTATAAATGCGGATTTGTTGACTGCGCGACCTCATAAAGATCCCATAAATGCGACTGGCTACTAAGTATCTTAGAATTATAATAGGTATCTAATCCAAAGGCTTTATGACTGAACTATGGTTTTCTATAGTACATTTCTTTAATTTCCTCATTTTTTATTTTTTGAACGGATCAATTTAAAAAAGTTAAACTTTGGGATATGAAATTGATACATAAATACTATTGGCGATTTCAAAGATTAATGAGACCTCTGGTGGTCAACGGCGCAACCTTAAAAAACAGGTGATCGGACATATTTAACCATTAAAATGGATATACATATAATATTATGTATTTACCTCGTTATGTTTAACACGCGTTTTTAAGCCTTGTGCGTGAATAGCTGTGTATTTTGCTATTATTTTAATCAAAAAGTCTTTCTTTTCACCTATATTAAAACGTTTATTATGGCATCAGCAGAGCCAATAACATCTAAAATAAAAAGACAATATATAATCAAAATAATATGGTTGGAATAAAAGATTTCTTCTCCTTTCACTGTGAACCTCTATCGGGAGTGCAATTAAGGTATAAAAATACTGAGCTTAGCGTCAAAAAAGGCTCTTTACTCATTCCGAAAAAGTTTTACATGGCGCCTTCTTCACTAATCACAACTTACAAAAAGTCTGTTAAACCATCAAGGGCACTAATCAAACACACAAATCGAGTTTTAACACACCCAATACGTACCTGCTTTTTTCGACTTTGTTTACGTTTAGCAGCACCCCCATCGGTAGTTAAAATTGCCAATATTTTAGAGTGAAAATTTCACGGCTGAGCGCCATCTTATCCTAAATGGAAAGGGGGTCTTGTGGTACATCATTTTAAAGCCCCTGACCAAGTTTTAATAACCTTAAAATATAAAGTAAACACCTTTACCTAATACATAATGGCGGCACTTTAAAAATTATCTAAATACCTGATTGGTCATATTTCCAAAACTAATAAACTTAGATTTACCTAATGTGGTATTTTCTTAACGCGCTTTTAAAGATCTTTTAGGCAAGGCGCACATTGAGACACATGCTACGCAACCCACGCAGGGAAGCACAAGCAACGAAGTCTACGAAATTCGTGGGATGTGTCAGCTGAACGCATTTTATGACACATATTGTCTACACAAGCTGTATTGTTTCCTGCATAGTAGGTAGTTTTGTTAAATTAAATCATGTCTTACTCATACATGAGGGATCATTTCCATCATATAGAACAGGGAATTTTCTGACAGCCTCAATAAGTTGTTCCTGCATTTTTTGCAATTATTTTGTAACATACGCACACGAAATTGTGTCTTGAATTCTGGGTGACACACGTCTTGTTTGAAACGTTCGTGGCCTACACTGTGCTGCGTCTTAATATGAGGGTGTGCAATGCTCTCCACATGGTACAAAAACAGGGCAAATGCTGCCCTGCCTGGGTTGCGTCGCGTGTGTTTTAATGGCGCCTTGCCTTTATGGTGATACTGGTAATAATACAGCGTGTTTCACAACTGCTCCGACAAACTTTCAGGGATAATTCTACATTAAAAAATATAAAAAAACTTCATATGAATAATGTCTTCAACGTCTTAGTTTTTGAACTACAGGGTGTTAAAAATTTTAAAAAATTATTGTTTTTTCGTAATAACTTTTATACCAATCGAGATATTTTTAAAAAATTTGGGGGACGCCTTCTATGCACCAAAACACATTTTTTGACACACAAAAAAATTATTACCAGTGTCGTCCATCAGGGGTTTAAAATTAATATTTTTAATAAAAAAATGATACGCCACTGCATTAAAAAATATATATATTTTTTTAATTTCTCATTAGATTTAGAACAAATTTGACCTCTCGACTTTTTAATTTGATGTACGAGTTTTCGCGTAAATAAATAAAAACCAATTCTCGGCATGGTCATTTCCTATCGATACGATCAAATTCTTCGGTAAAAAAAATCACCTTTTTTATGTTTAAATTCTACTTAAAAAACATGAAAAAACTTAATATAAAATTTATCCTAAACGTCTTAGTTTTCAAGCTACAGTCTGTTAAAAAAATCTTTTTTTTTTTTAACACCCTGTAGTTCGAAAACTAAGATGTTTAGGACAAATTTTTATATGAATTTTTTTATGTGTTTCTAAGTAGAATTTAAACTTGAAAAAAATGTAATTTTTTTTACTCAAGAATTTGATCGTATCGATACGAAATGACCATGCCGAGAATTGGTTTTATTTATTTACGCGAAAATTTTTAAAGTGCCGCCATTTTGTATTAGGTAAATGTAATGACTTTATAATAAAGGGTTATAAAGTACTTGTCAGGAGCTTTAAAATGTTGTGTCACGTCACAAGACCCCCTTTCCTTTAATTTTTTTTCACAAGATGACGCCTAGCCGCCATCTTGAAATGTTCATCTGTCAATTTCACTTTATAATATAGTATTTATGCATCAATTTCGTATATCAAAGTTTTAAGTTTTTAAATTGATTCGTTTAAAAAATAAAAAGAAGGGGGCATTAAAGAAAAGCACTGTATAATGGATTAGTAAAAAGTACTGCAACTCTTAAATATCTTTAAAACCGTTAAAGCTGCTTTAACCAAAATTGGTATCTGGAAGGTATCGAGCATCATGAAGAATTTAATAGAAATAACGGCACCGTTGCCAGATTTCCCAGTTTTATGCTACACGTAACTTTTTTTTAATGGAATGCCTGAATTATTTTTACTGCAATACATTGGGCAGGCGAAATTTAATAGGTCCACAAAATTTTAAAATTGTATTCTTACTAGCTGCTAAGATATGGCAACACCACATTTTGGATAAAAAGTTCAGATTCGCACAAATATTTCCAAAACCGCTTAAGCTGCGTTTACAAATTTTAGTATTTTAAGATTTCTGTGCAAATTTTGTAAACACAGCTTTAGCGGTTTTAAAGATATTAAGGCGCGAACATATTTTTTCCTGAAAACGTAGTGTATATCTCGGCAACTAATAGAGAAAGATTATTGAAAAATTTTAAAGTTACCAAATTTAATCCGCCCAATTTAATGAAATAAGGATAAATGGGTCATTCCATTTTAGAAAATGAAAAACGTACGTTTACCACAAAACTGGGAAATCTCACAACAGTGCAGATATCACTATTGAATTCCACATGTCGAAAACTTCTTAGATACCGAATTTGGTAAATGCAGCTTTAGCGGTTTTAAAGATACATATTTAGAAGTTGCGGTACTTTTTACTAACCCACTATAGATATACTTTATACTTACTTGATTATGATCAACAGTGTAGAGTAATAAATCACTAAGGATTGTCAAACCAGTTCTTCCAACTCCGGCAGTGCAATGAACTAATATAGGAGGATTTTTATTATGACCTGGGGGTATTTCTTCCATCGAATGTTGATGCACACTTTGCATCTCTTCTAAAAATCCTAAAAAGTGTGCCACCGAGTTAGGGCATCCTTGATCGCCCCAATCAGTATAGTGTAAATGCCATATCGTGCGATATCGTCTCGATGTAACGTGACACAACCTTATTTTGCTTGTCACGCACTGGCCAGTTTTTGGGAAAATTGCCACCATACTTGAAAGTCCTTAAAAATAATTTAAAATGTTATGGATTTTCAGATTCTTCTCAATCTACCATGTCAGTAGGTAATAAGTAAACGTAACAATACGGTAGTACTGTAAGAATTTAATGGTTGGATAAATTATTTTTCTTAAATACACTAAGACAGGTATGGCGAACCTTTTCGCATGAACGTGCCATTTTTTGTACAAAAAATAAAATGATGTCCTTTGCATGTCATGAAATACTTTTCTTAGGGAGAAAAAATTGTGAAGAGCACAAAGAACGTCATCATCTACTTTTAACTTGAAAAACGAAAAATGCCCCAGGCGTGTTGTCTCAGTAACTTAAAATTTGTCCTAAGCAAGGTAAGAGGAAGTTTGTTAACACGGGGCTTAAAAACTTGAAGATTTGGGGAAGAAGGAAAGTCCTCCGCTGGCAGTAGGTTCCACAGTCTAGAAACAGGAGTCCTCACACGTAAACTACCTGATACTCTACAAGACCTGGTGTTTTCATGAAAATCCTTGTTTATAGGCGGCCATGACGCCGCCTATATTACCGCCTTACTATGTTGTTGTTGGTAGGTCGGTGTCGCAAATGCATTTTTTAGAAAAAAATTATTACAAAAAAACGGTAAAAGATGGAAAGTTAAAACTTTTAGGAAAAATTGGCCACTTAATGGGGCAACTGTCAAAAAAATTCAAAACAATTGAAGAAAGTTAAATACATGATTTCGCAAAAAATATGACTTTTCAGAAAACGAGGTGAGCGTAACACGATAACTGTCGAGGATGTTATTTTATCAAAACGAAATTTTGCGTAGAGGTCAGAAATGGTCCCCGTCAGAACCCTATTGTTTTTGAGTTTAATCGGATGAATAGAAAAAGAGTTACTTACGTTTTTGTAGTAAAAAATTGACCGACTTTAAGCCTTAATAACTCGAAAACAGTATTAGTAATCATTACGCGGTTAGTAAAAATTAAAAGGGACTCTTTTAGACTCAAAATGCATAAATGGTCTTCTGTTTAAAATGTTTCATTTTCAATTTTTTTCTTGAAATTGTGACTCTTAATTAAAAAAGTTTAAATGGAATTAGATTCTTTACAAAAAGTTCTATAAAATGAGACACCAATCATAATCGTGCCTTTTATACAGCGTGTTTTATAAAGCTTCAAAATTTCCATTTTTTGGTAAAAAATGGGAAATTTTTTACATTTTATTTAATTACAAAAAACTTTTTAAGCTAAAATTCTTAAATAATTCTGGCATATTGTCCACCTTTTGCTCTACAAGATACCAAAATTTTAAGTCGCTGGGTTGAACGCTTTTAATGATACGAATTTTTAAAATTTACTAAAAAAGTGACCACTTTGATCTAAAATTGACGCTTTATTTATTAAAATTATCAAATAACCTTTGCGTCATCCCTTAGATCGTTTAATTATGTTTAAAAAACCTTTTTACGTTTTTTTTTCTACAACACGTAGAAATAGGTAAAAAACACATTTCAAAAAAAATACACATTTTTGCCCAAAAATCGCGATTTTTTCGTCTATCAAATTCGGCTAGAGGGCTTTGAATAGTTGCCAAAATCGAGCTCCTGTCTACACAAGAAGGTCTGTAATACGGGGTTGGTTAAAAAATATATGAACTGTCAGTGGATTTTAAACTTGCGTCGTTTTTTCGTAATATCTAAAAAAATACAGTATACAGGTTGAAAATAAGACTTGGATCGGAAAATTTGGAATTTTTACGTCCGTATGCCGCATTTTATACAAAAACATGCCCGATTTCAATACAAAATCTCGCTAAAAAAACAGTATAAAATTTTCGCGTAAAGTAAAACTATATGAAACACACATGATTGTGTATTTCATATAGTTTTGACTCCACGTATGAGTATGTTACGCACATAAAGTAATACAGGGGGTAATATTATGTATATAAATTAAGATTCTTTATCCATTATACAGAGCATTGCAGAAAACAGTCATCATAATTTAAAAATAATGGTACTTTTATTTTGTATACAGGGTCTTACATACAGTTAGGAAGAATACTGCGGTATATTTAGGTGTTGACATATACGGTTCCTTCCCCCACTCTCGTTTTTAAATTGGGAGTGATTTTTTATTTTTTATGTGCTACGGCATTTTTTTCAACTTTTTATTGGAGGAATTTTGAAAAAATGGGTATACAGTTATATAGATGTTCCCAAAAAACCTGAAAAATGACAGAAAAAATTTCCCCCACCCCCTCGCCATCTTGATTAATCGTTTCTCGCAAACGAAACAACTCATCATTTTATAGGTCACCTAAAATGATTTAAAAAAATGTGTAAAAACAATTTTCCGCACTTCCTACCTAGCGTGCGGAAAGTAAAATAAAAATTATCCAAATTTGAAATGTCTTTAACATCTGTGCTATTTGAGATAATTGAATAAAAAATTTGTAGTAGATACCTAGTATTCGTAAGTTTATACAAGCGTATAAAAATCTATACAGAGTGTTACAAAAAGTAGTTACATTAACTTAAAAATTAAAAATTTGATATTTAATTTTAGCGTTAGTATTGTGATTAAAGAAATAATTTTCTTTTTGCTTATGTACACTTGTATCGAGTTTCTAAAAAAATAAAAAATTTATGTACCGGGTGATTCAAAAAGAAGATAATTGGGAAAATGTAAAAATAGAAAATGTCGCGATAAATTCAAATACCGGGTATATTTCAGAAGTAGATTTAGAATACCTGGAAGATTTACATTACCTTCATAACGAACTACCCTTTTGTCCAGAGTCAATCGCTTCGCCAAAGTCAAAAAATAAAAATATTACCAAATTAATTCCAAATTTAAATAATAAAACCAAATATGTTATTTATTATCAAAATTTGCAACAATGTTTAGACCATGGCCTTAAGCTAACCAAAATTCACCGCGTACTAAGTTTTGACCAATCTCCCTGGCTTAAAAATATATTGACTTAAACAGGCATAAAGACCAAAACAAGTTTAAAAAGGACTTTTTCAAACTAATAAATAATGCCGTGTTTGGAAAAACGATTGAAAACGTGGAAAAAGAGTCGACGTAAATCTTGTCACCCACTGGAAAAATATTGGTAAGAGATTAGGGGCAGAAGCGCCAATCGCGAAACCGCACTTTAAAATTATTTTAATATTTAACGAAAATCTGTTTGCTATCCAGATGCAAAAACAAAAAGTCACATATAATAAACCTATTTATGTAGGGTTTTCAGTCTTGGACATATCCAAAACTAGTATGTATGACTTTTTGTAAGGAAACATTAAACCAAAATATGGCAACAACGCGGTCTTGTTCTACACTGATACCGACTCTTTAATTTTACACATTACAGCAGAAAACTTTTACGATGATATGCGTGAAAATTTGGATAAATTTGACACATTCAACGACTCAGAGAATAACCCACATAACATTCCTGTAAACGAATCCATACTTGATAAAATGAAAGATGAGTATGCAGGAAAACTCGTGTGGGAATTCTTCGGAACCAGGGCGAAAGCATATTGCGTAAATGTAGAGGATAAGCTGACTAAAAAGGTTAAAGGTCTTGAGAAATGTCGACTTTTCGCTCACATTTATACGATATGTATGTCGAGCTGAAAAACAAGGTGGCGCTGTCTTACGCAAAGGTTAGATTAGATATTAGATATTGTTAGAATTATATGCGCTAATTTTATACATTGTTAGATTATTAAGTTTTAGGTTACGTATTTATGTAATTATTAATATTTAATTCGATACCGGACGTCATTAGGACAAAGACCACGATTTATACACCATAAGGACAAAGACCGAATGCGATCCGTCTAGGTCCAGAACGGTATAATTGTTAGTTTAAGAATTATTTATCATGTTATACACCATTTTTATTTTGTTAATAAATACTGATTTATTTTCCTACATCTGTCTTGCTCATTGTCTGAAGCTCAACTAAGGAAATAAAACACCGGAAATGGTGATTTTATTCATTTATTGGGGGTAAAAGATTAAATATATAATCAATCGTACAATATATAAGCATTCTTTACACTACATGCACAAATATCTAAACTTTCCTTCACTTACAGAAAGGCTTCCCTCTCTTACCCATCGTCGGGCTGTGGGGGATTTATCGCTTTTTATAGGTACTTCCATGGCTTCTGCTCTGAAGAATTGGCCAGTATAGTTCCTCCACTCACGGTTCCCAACAGAGAAACTCGTGGTTCTGCGAGTATGCATCCCTATACGGTCCAACTGGACAGGCTCCGAACTTCTCACTTTGTTCATTCTTTTATACCCAGAGTTTCTAGATTGTGGAACCTGCTGCCTGCGGAGGTCTTTCCTTCCCCCAAATCTTCAAGTATTG
>JACEGR010000483.1:0-258591 GCA_014170235.1 Listronotus bonariensis | reverse complement strand
GCTTATACACGTGCTCTTTGCGCGGGAATTTGGTAGCTGAAGAATTCGGTTAAAACAGTCTATTTTAAAGTGGTTATTTTTGTGTATGTGAATACATTTTTGGTAGAAAAATGAAAGAGACTCTACGAAAGTTACTTAGTTCAATACTTACAGACTATCAAATAGTAAAACTGGACGGCCAAAGCGATCAAAACTATAATTTGTCTTTTCAATGCAAGTTAAGTGGCGAAAGTTACGATGAGCAATGCAAAAATTTTATAGACGATTTTTCCAAGAAGACAGCAAGCAACTGGGTAGTTGAAAAGTGCTTTCGTGAAGGTAAACGTTATGAATTTCGAAAGCGGTAGTTATGTCACCTTTCATTAAAAAATAAGGCCAAAGATAAAAAGAAAGGCGAACCTCGTAATTACAACTGTCATGCAAATATCAGCATAACATTTTTAAAGCAAACTCATAATACTTTAGCAAAATCTTAGCTACTTAGAGAAGGATTGCATGCTCAAATAGAAATAAATTATAAACATTCGCATAGATTACACGTTGCTCAGGCTTATAATTTGTTACGTTCTAATAATGATATTAAGGCCTTATTTATATCATATTTTGAATTTGGAATGAGTCCAGCAGCAGCAAGAACATTCCACGAGATGGACTTGGCCCAAAATGAGGATTTGGGGGTTGTTTGAATGTCTGGCGAATCCTCAAAAAACCCAACGGAATCACAGGTTAATTATTTTTATAAAAAATGGCGCAACGAAAAGTATGGTAACAGAGACGTGAGTAGCGCGATTGAAATCCTTAAACAGAAGCAGGCAGAACTTTTGGAAGGTGAATTGTACATCAAAGAGAATCCGACAATTGTGGTTATTATCACTCCAATTATGAAAAGAATGTTTCTTGGTGGATATGCAAAAGAAATGGTTTTTATAGATTCCAGTTCATCTTGTGTTTATTGGTGGATATGCAAAAGAAATGGTTTTTATAGATTCCAGTTCATCTTGTGACCAAAGCAATACAACTGTCACTTTTTTCTTTGTTCCTACTAAAGTGGGTGCTGCGCCAGTTGCAGTTGCGTTTCATACAAGTCAAAACGAAATCAATTATTTAATGGCGTATAATGCCGTAAAGGAGGCATTGGAAAATAAGACGGAGATACTATTTTCGCCTAAAGTCATGATGACCGATGATTCAGCAGCAATGAGAAATGCTCTAAGAGCGGTATTTCCGCACAGTAGATTATTACTATGCATTTTTCATGTAACCCAGGCACTATGGCGCTGGCTTTGGTTAAAAGATAATGATGTTGCCA
This sequence comes from Listronotus bonariensis, assembly GCA_014170235.1. NCBI lineage: Eukaryota > Metazoa > Arthropoda > Insecta > Coleoptera > Curculionidae > Listronotus > Listronotus bonariensis. The sequence continues at coordinate 257,282 of JACEGR010000483.1, read as the reverse complement.
AAGAAAATCGGAAAAGTATTATGAACATGTTTTGCGATATTTTGTTTTCTACAACTGAAGAAAAGGCAAATGATTATTTTGAAAAGATCATAAATCACAATACAATAAACATCAATGAAAAACTTATTAAGCATTTAAAGGATTTATGGGAGAGACGTAATGAATGGGCCTTAGCTTTTCGTCGATTTACATTACACAGGGGGCATAATACCAATAACTACTGTGAAGCTTCTATACGCATCTTTAAAGATATTGTTCTTCAGAGGTGTAAAGCCTTTAATATGTGTGCGTTGGCAGATTTTGTACTAAAGACATTTGAAATGTATCATAAAAAACGTTTGCTATATTTTGCAAATTCAAGATCTCAAAAATTGACACTGGACTACGAAAATTTTTGGAAAAATCAAAAAATGTTACAGAAGTAACACAAGTCGATAAAAAAACCTTTAATGTCAAGAGCGAAAGAAAGACGGAGACCTATGTTGTTGATAGTGAAGTTGGATTTTGCACTTGCCCAAGCGGTAGTGGTGGTCGCTTTTGCAAACATCTGCTATTGGTCGAGAGGAAATATGGTGTTACAGTGAAGTCCTTGTTGAAGTTAACAGAAAATGATCGTCGAGAACTTGCTTATTTGGCATTAGGTAAAGAACAATTTCATAGATTTATTTTATTTTTTTAAGTAATATTTATTTATAATTTTAACATACAGCTGACATTTCGACACTAAAGTCATCTTTATTTTTAACATTAAAGTGGCACTAACGTAGTGCATGGCGTCCCCTAGAACCCTTAGCATTTTTGATTCCCTTTAAAGAAGGGCTGTTCGCCTCATTAATGATCCTTCGCTTACATAGAGGCTTTCTTCTCTCGCTCATCGTCGGGCTGTGGGTACGTATCGCTTTTTATAGGTACCACCATGGCTTCTACTCTGAGGAATTGTCCAGTATAGTTTCTCCACTCACGGTTCCCAACAGAGAAACCTTATACGGTATAACTGGACAGGCCCCGAACTTCCCACTTTGTTCATTCTTTTAACCCTAGAGTTTTCAGAACGTGGAACCTGTTCCCCGTGGAGATATTTCCTTCCCCCAAATATTTAAGTATTGAAGACCTGTGTCAACAAATTTCCTCTTACCTCGCTTAAGACACCCACGGTACCTTAGTATTTAGGCTTTTAGCCTTCGTGGATTGTCCAAAGATCAAAAAAATGCCCAATCTTTAAATTAAATTTTAAATATTTAATAACAATTACTAGAGGAACGGATAGATTTTGTCAAAAATTAGTGCAAAAGTATATAGTTTCTTACAATTTAGGGAAAGAAGTTCCGCTGGCATTTTTTGAAGGCATTAATAAAGACAACTCGCCTAAAGAAGGACCATTAAATTATCTGAACACATCCGATCAACCTGCAGATATTCATGCGGAATCAGTAGCGTCACAGTTTAACCTGCCTATTAATCAGGCAGGAGTTGATGTTTACAATAATTTGATCCAAAAAATAAATGGTAATTTTGCTCGCATTGGAGAAGTTTTACAAAATGATGTAAATACGAACAATATTCCACACTTGCAGGTAAAAATTATACTAGCTACATCCCTTAACTATACCAGATGTTTCATTATATGAAAATACACCATTTTGATATTTTTGAGCAACTTGATATAAGGGGAAAGTGTTTTGATTCGGTAATAATAAAAAAAAGGTTAAACATGTTTATGTTTATACTCCATATAAACAATTTTTTAAAGAAAATTAAATCAATTCCAAAAAAATAATAAAACTTTCATGTCGCCGCCAGATATTGGGCCAACTACGACAAACTTTCGCAAACAGTTTTTTTTGAAGCCGCGGTTTATTATTTTTTTAACTGTTTATTTTTGGCTTTTTAGTTTGTTATTATTACTATTTAATCGGTAAACATACACTAAAAACACTACTACTTTCTCTTTTAGTTCACTGAAAAGGGTAAATTTTACCCCAAGGTTGCCCATTCTGCCGATCCATGTTTTTTATTATCTCTTAGCCTATACTGCATATATCACATTAGAGACAGCTTTGCCGCACAGAAAATGTATAGCAGAGAGAAAAATAGACCTAGCACCTTTCTCTCTCGCGATCCTGACTTTATTTTTTACCGGACCACCGCGGAATTTAAGTGCACTCTTTCAAATAAAGAAACGAAATTTTTGAAATCGGTCCACAAACGCCGGAGTAATCGCGTAATGCTGCGTCCAGACTTGCAACAATTCGCCGCGCCAAATAGCGCGTCACATAGCCCCACATAGCGCGGGCGTGGACGTGGACGGAATTCACTTCGTTTCGAGGACTTGGCGAATGATTCCGCGGTGATTCAGAGCTTGTCGGTTTTTTGCACGAAAGGAGCGCGCAAATAGGTTGGTTTGTTTGGACGGATGTTTGGCGAATTGTTGCAAGTCTGGACGCAGCTTAACATACACACTAAAAGAAACCTATAGGCGAATTAAGAACCTCCTTCTTTTTAAAGTCCGTTAAAAATTATATGAAATATGAGCAGGGTGTTTCCTAATTGCGGTAAGAAATTTGAAAGATGAATTTTGATAAAAAAAGTTTATATAAACATAAGTTTGCAAATGCTTTGTTTATAAGCTATAGGGTGTTAAACTTTAAAATAAAATCAGTTTTTTAAATAATTTTTAAAATACGAGATTAATTTAGCACTACATTTACTTTAATTTCTTGGGACCAGTGGCGGCGTGGGGTGTGGGGGGCATCTTAGCTAACATTATTGACAAAAATGTGCGCCAGTGACTTTTCTTTTAACTTTTCTATTTTTTTTCTTAGATAAAACATCTAAAAATACTACTTTTGTGTGTACTGATATTTTTACATAGCTGGCCGAGTTTTCCAAGGAAAAAAATCGTTAAATTGCATAGTTTAGTCCATACAAGCACGGGCGTATATATGATTTTCAAATGATTATATATAAAAACTGGGACATGGGACCCACACCAAATATATACCAGATGCTATTGGCCTTAAGTGGAACACTTTGGTAAAGAAAATTTTGATTTTGGAATTTGCGAAAAAAGTTGATTTTTGCTGAACCCCCTTATAAAATCCAAGTTTCAAAAGCGAATCCTCTTTTGTATTTTTTTCATAAATTTATATAAATTTTATCGACAAATTACAAATTTAGTAAAATTATCTACATTTCTCTTTTAATTGGAGGCATCTGAAAATTTTGCATTAGAAAATTGTAGAGTAAAAAAAAATTAACTGACTATAGTCTTTTGAAAAATTTAGATAATTTTGCAAAATTTGGAATTTGTCGATGAAATTTGATTAAATTTACGAAAAAATACAAACAGAGGATTTTCTTTTGAAACTTGAATTTTATAAGGGGGGTTCAACAAAAATCAACTTTTTTCGCAAATTCCGAAATAAAAAATTTCTTTACCAAAGTCTTCCACTTAAGGCCAATAGCATCTGGTATATATTTGGTGTGGGTCCCATGTCCCAATTTTTAGATATAATAATTTGAAAATCATATATACGCCCGTGCATACAAGAAACATTAGGGCAATTTTTTCTATTACAAATAAAGTGGTATAATTCCTTATTAGCAATGATGTAACAATAACAAGAAATAATTAATGTAATAACGTTTAGTATTAACAAATTTTACTAAAAAAGTGTTTTTAAATTCTACAGTACCTGCAATTAGAAAACACCCTGTATACAAAAATAAATGTATACAAAAATCAACGGCGTAAAAGTTTTTAATGAAACACCCAGTATAATATTACAGATTCACTACGCTGGCATAGATAGTTAAATCTTAGATAACATATTTATACTTTTTATTTTGCAGAAATTCACCAATTTACTAGAAACTTTAAAAACTCCGGCACAAATTATGACGTTCATATGTAATAAAACAGCCGGTAGAAGATCCCAAAAATTAAAGTGCAGCCAACATCTATTTCGCGACGAAGAGCCAGAGGTATTTCTGGAGGAAAAATTCAGGCTGGTCGTCCTTCAAAATTGGAAAGTCCCTCCAATAAAAACGACCCCATAATATAGCGTTTAATATTGAAAATGATTTACCTTGTGCTAAAAAACACTAATTTTTTTTAAATAAATAATATCAATAAGAAATGAGTCTTTTTTTAAATAAAAAATATGCTATTGACATAAGGTTTTAAAATCTTTTGCTAAATAAACAATGAAAAACCCTATTCAAATTCGTCACGATCTGGAGCTGTATTCGGGTAGGTTTTCTGCTAATTAACTGCTTAGAAATACTAGTCCAGTTGGTCCGACGAATTCGAGTAGGGTTTCTGGTATTTAACTGCTTAGAAATCCTACCCCAGTTGGTCGGACGAATTCGAGTAGGGTTTCGGGTAGTTAACTGCTTAGAAACCCTAGTCCAGTTGGTCCGACGAATTCGAGTAGGGTTTCTATTTACTAAACTTAATTTTGCCTTCACCAAAAACTTTGTGTTAACCTACTCGCATATTCTAGGATGTTTCAAAAAATCATGGACCATCGCTCGTGGGGTAATTCTTTACTAAAAAATAATAAAAAACGTCCTGTGCACATGGGTTCCGGAAACGCAAGGTTTCCGATATACAGAGGAGTTAAAGTTTCAATGTTTTTAAATTTTTTTCAAATGACTTAAAAAGCCGGTGGTCGCTACCAAGCATTTACCATAGGTTTTAAGTCCAATTATGTGCCATTGCTACAAAACAAAGGTTTTAAATAATCATTGTGTGTCTTTACGATTACTTTTTTTCATTACGCCGCCGAATGGATATTTTGCACTTTTTTATCAGATTAACCATATTTTGCTAGAGTGCAAGCCCTAAACGAAAAAATGCCTAGAGGGTAACTTTTGTGGCTTGCTTTGTAATAAGCTTCATAACTGGTTGCCATCAAATTCAGGTAAAAAGATCAGTGGCACCACATAGTGTTTATCTAAAACACATTTTAACAGTTACCCCGTTACGCACGCCACTGCCGCCAGCTAGCCAAGCAGTTTTTACTTAAAACACTATGCACTGCATTAATAAGCTTTTTTTAAGGTTCTCAGAGTTTTATTGGAAATCTGTTAAGTGGTTTTTATCTCATTTTGAAAAAAAAATGCCAGTATCCTCCCACCAGCATATCGGAAACCATGCATTCCCGGACGCGTGAAATAGAAACCCTACTCGAATTCGTCCGACCAACTGGACTAGGGTTTCTAAGCAGTTAACTACCAGAAACCCTACTCGAATTCGTCCGACCAACTGGGGTAGGATTTCTAAGCAGTTAAATACCAGAAACCCTACTCGAATTCGTCGGACCAACTGGACTAGTATTTCTAAGCAGTTAATTAGCAGAAAACCTACCCGAATACAGCTCCAGATCGTGACGAATTTGAATAGGGTTTTTCATTGTTTATTTAGCAAAAGATTTAAAAACCTTATGTCAATAGCATATTTTTATTTAAAAAAGACTCATTTCTTATTGATATTATTTATTAAAAAAAAAATTAGTGTTTTTAGCACAAGGTAAATCATTTTCAATATTGAACGCTATATTGTGGGGTCGTTTTTATTGGAGGGACTTTCCAATTTTGAAGGACGACCAGCCTGAATTTTTCCTCCAGAAATACCTCTGGCTTTTCGTCGCGAAATAGATGTTGGCTGCACTTTAATTTTTGGGATCTTCTACCGGCTGTTTTATTACATATGAACGTCATAATTTGTGCCGGAGTTTTTAAAGTTTCTAGTAAATTGGTGAATTTCTGCAAAATAAAAGTATAAATATGTTATCTAAGATTTAACTATCTATGCCAGCGTAGTGAATCTGTAATATTATACTGGGTGTTTCATTAAAAACTTTTACGCCGTTGATTTTTGTATACATTTATTTTTGTATACAGGGTGTTTTCTAATTGCAGGTACTGTAGAATTTAAAAACACTTTTTAGTAAAATTTGTTAATACTAAACGTTATTACATTAAGTATTTCTTGTTATTGTTACATCATTGCTAATAAGGAATTATACCACTTTATTTGTAATAGAAAAAATTGCCCTAATGTTTCTTGTATGCACGGGCGTATATATGATTTTCAAATTATTATATCTAAAAATTGGGACATGGGACCCACACCAAATAAATACCAGATGCTAGTGGCCTTAAGTGGAAGACTTTGGTAAAGAAATTTTTATTTCGGAATTTGCGAAAAAAGTTGATTTTTGTTGAACCCCCTTATAAAATTCAAGTTTCAAAAGAAAATCCTCTGTTTGTATTTTTTCGTAAATTTAATCAAATTTCATCGACAAATTCCAAATTTTGCAAAATTATCTAAATTTTTCAAAAGACTATAGTCAGTTAATTTTTTTTACTCTACAATTTTCTAATGCAAAATTTTCAGATGCCTCCAATTAAAAGAAAAATGTAGATATTTTTACTAAATTTGTAATTTGTCGATAAAATTTATATAAATTTATGAAAAAAATACAAAAAGAGGATTCGCTTTTGAAACTTGGATTTTATAAGGGGGTTCAGCAAAAAATCAACTTTTTTCGCAAATTCCAAAATCAAAATTTTCTTTACCAAAGTGTTCCACTTAAGGCCAATAGCATCTGGTATATATTTGGTGTGGGTCCCATGTCCCAGTTTTTATATATAATCATTTGAAAATCATATATACGCCCGTGCTTGTATGGACTAAACTATGCAATTTAACGATTTTTTTCCTTGGAAAACTCGGCCAGCTATGTAAAAATATCAGTACACACAAAAGTAGTATTTTTAGATGTTTTATCTAAGAAAAAAAATAGAAAAGTTAAAAGAAAAGTCACTGGCGCACATTTTTTTGTCAATAATGTTAGCTAAGATGCCCCCACACCCCACGCCGCCACTGGTCCCAAGAAATTAAAGTAAATGTAGTGCTAAATTAATCTCGTATTTTAAAAATTATTTAATCCATATATAAACTTTGGATCGTTCAAATTTTTTTATTTAAAGTTGCAGATCAACAAAATATCCCAAAAAAACGTCATATTTACCACTTTGTACATAAGAGGTAGGTTTAATACCAAGGCTGCGGTGTGAGGTAATCATTAAGGCTAATTATTGCGTTAAAATTTGCCGAAAACCGGACTAAAATATTTTTATAAACTTTACAAAAATTAGGTTTAAAATATTACCTAAAATTTGAAATTATTCCGTTTAAATGTCCAACAGTTTAGTATTTCCAAACCTTTTTGCTAAATAAATAATGGAAAACCCTACTCCAATACGTCAAGATCTGGAGCTGTATTCGAGTAGGGTTTCTGGTATTTAACTGCTTAGAAACTCCTAGTCTAGTTGGTCCGACGAATTCGAGAAGGGTTTCTAGTATTTAACTGCTTAGAAATCCTAGCCCAGTTGGTCGGACGAATTCGAATAGGGTTTCTGGTAGTTAACTGCTTAGAAACCCTAGTCCAGTTGGTCGGACGAATTCGAGTAGAGTTTCTATTTACGCTTCCCGGACCCATGTGCATAGGACTTTTTTATTATTTTTAAGTAAAGAATTACCCTACGAGCGATAGGTTCATGTTTTTGAAACACCCTGTATATCATCTAAGTAAACCAGTAAACTCCCTATGCTTTCAACACAAAAAGGTATACTTTGTAAGAGTAGCTCTGAGCAACCGTTTCCAAGATATTTGCATTTTAGTCGTTTGGTGAAATCATAAAGTAACATACCTACGGATAAGAGAAACCATGGCATGCTAAAATTTTCGTACCGCACTTTGCGGCAGGCTTGACGGCATGCTTGTCATTTTTCCAGTTTACACTTTAAATGCGTCGGTTGAAGCCTCGCCTCATGTAACATCAGCGGTGGGGAGACACGTAAGCTTACTGAAATGACTCAACTGGCGGTATTTCAACGAGAAACGAATAAAATTATATTGGGAGTTTTCGCATGACCTGTCCTTAAATCGGCTATTCCATGATAACTCTTATAATTTCCTTACTCTATGGTGAAATTTAAAAGTATATGGAATAATACATTAAATTATTTGTTTATTATGGGGCAGTTGTAGTTTCGACTAATACGCTTTTTTAAAGGCAATTTTGGCTCCACAAAACCACTTAAATTTAAATATCTTGAAAACAGTTGCTCAGAGCCATTCTTACAGGTATACCTTTTTTGTGTAGAAACCATGGGAAGTTTACTGGTTTACTTAAGATGAATTTAAGTAGTGGAGACAGTCCTCTGGTTTACGCGTAAAAATTAATATCAGATCTGAATAGCTTATGTCAAAAACCTCTAGATACCGAGTTTTAAAAATATTCATGAGGCATCAAAAGTTATTGAAATAAATTAAAAATATATATATATTTTTACTTTGACATCCTGTATCTTTTCTTATTATCAACTTTTGAATAAAGGTACATATGTGTGGTTTACCCTTCATATTTTGGCTTAAGGAATCTGTGATTTTTCTGTGTACCATTAATTAGCGGACCCCTTGTAGAAACATCGGCTTAAGTTTTGTAATCGATCTTTTATTTATCCTGTTAGGGATCACTAAAACAAGTATGGTATAGATTTTAGTTAAAAAATTAAATAATAAATTGTATTTTTAACCAAAACATTATGTTTTTTTTTAAATCAGACAAGAATACTTCGCTGGTTAGGAAGAAGACCGTCTCAACTCCAAAAGTGCACAAACCCGTATTTTTCAGCGTGGCATTTTTAATTACATTTTTTTATGTGCAGTATGGCAGTGGCGGCTCGTGCATTTGAGAACAGGGGAGGCTAAAGTCATAAAGACTATATAAACACAGAAAAGGCGGGTAATTTTTAGGGGTACCGCACCTATTTAAAGCAAAATACGTAATATATGCATAAATGCAAACAAAAACGGGCATTTTTGCATTTATGGTTAAATTTAAAATTATACGTATAAAACTGGCCAATAAAGAAACGAAAACAAGGAAAAAGAGTTGTCTTTAAGTTATTTAATATAAATGAACTTTTCTCGTTTAATAGAGCCGGTTAACCAATCGCATCTAATGTACCAACTAATACTAAATCCTCGATTTTGTCGATTAGCTGACGCTTTTATTAAAATCAAATTTGGTTAAGGCCTTCCCAGAGTTTTAATAATATCATAAGATAAAGAATTAAAATTATTTGTCAGCAACCAATCGACTGTATCGTCAGATTTTTTTATTTGGTCAAACTTATCTGTAATAAATTAAAAAAAACTTACCGTAACCACCTTGAAAGAAAACACTTTAAAAACACATTAAAAATATTATCAAAAAGCACTGCTATATTGCCTGTTTCATAGACAAATATTAGCAAGAAACAGTAAAACAATTTACCGAAATATTTTTATTATTCTCGGCCCGTCATGCGCGCCTTTCGTAATAAGTAAATCAAAACAATAACAAACACACAAGTGACACGAGCACTAACGAAGACCAACCAAAATTAAAAAGCGGTACGTTTGTCTGCTTGATCGGGCTCGCAAAGCTGTGTTTTTAAAAGCGGCCGATAGTATCGGCCGGAGGCTGGCCTCCCTTACTACGTATGGCATTTATTAGTTCGGGTTAATGGTTTCTTCGTTATTTAAATTTTCGCGGTTCGTGGTAGGTAGTGATGGTGTTAATTCGGGCATATTATGTATTTATATTAGAAATTAATGGTAAAGTAATAATACCCAAGCATTTTTAGAAAAAAAATTCAGAGTTACTTGTCAATATTTTTAAATTTATTGCGATGAATAGCCTCAAATTTTATAAGTAGGCTAAGCCTCCCTTGCCTTCTCTGACGAGCCGCCACTGCATTATCGTCACACTAATAACACAAATTATCAGAATACCCAGATGCGAAACTAAACGTGTTCGTTAAAATCTCTCACCACTATGGTCCCTCCTACTGCGTGGCGGATATACACCCCACGTTTAGTACGTGACCCAAAGCTCATCTAGGTGTCAGTTAGTCCCATATTTTTGTTGGTAGTATAGAACGTAAGCATAAGTTAGTTAATCGTGTTTAGCTGTTTGTGAACTTTTATTTTATTTTTTTATTATTATAGTGTTAGTATAGTGTCTTCTTAAATTTTTTTACCGTTTAATAAGGGATATAAATGTGTAGATTTATACTGTACCAAGAGCGGAAAATCACTTTTTAGGACCACTTGAGGTAAATATAAATGTGATATTTTGTTATATAATAAAGTTATTTTTAATTAGTCCGCACATGTTGATGTGCAGGCTATAGATTATATAGGGCACAATAATCTTCACATAGCCATAATACTTTTTAATATAAAAATGCATTAAAAGTATTTTCTTGATGTAAGTTCTATTTACAGAAAAATATGTGGATAATTATTCGGATGGTTTTTCTATAATGAAAATATATTTTTAGCGCAAAGATCTGGCATAAGTCTGCCGGAAGGAAGGATTTTTGAAAAAAATCTGATAAATTATAAATTGTGCGGAGATCATTTTAAAAATAAATTTATATCTATCTCGTCATCCGCAATAAAACGTCTATTTAACACTACCGTGCCGACAATATTTGTCAAGCCATTATTATCAAGAAATACAGACAATTCTGAGAACATTCCAAAAAAAAACTATTATTTTAGGTAAATATTAAATAAATTTAATTTTTTAAAACTATTTAACAATAATACAAAGTTTTTACAAAATACTTAGACCTGTTTTTAAAGTTATTGATATTAATTAGTATGTGCCTAAAGAAAGGAAAATATTTTTTTATTTATAGCTGCACTGCTATTTCAAAAGCTATATTTTAAATTAAAAATTTTTAGGTGTTTTCTCAGTATTTAAAAAATAACATACTCCTATTACTATGGCAACATCTGCTTTGCTTTAAAATATTGTGTCGGGGTTTCTTTAAATACTTTTGTTACTCTGCTTTCAATTATTCTGTTTTAATCCCCAGTTACATAAAACTTTTTATTAAACAATTAAGCTAGTAAAACAAAATACCTTTATCCGGATGCTTATTTATTTTAAATAAATATTGTTTTATCCAACACTTACATATAATATCTACATAATTGATCAGATTTTGAGGATATAAAGTGTACTATAAGTCACTAGTGAGCTAAAGTACCCTTTAGCTCACTAGTGAATTATAGACAATACAAAATTTTGTTGCTGGTGTTGACAATGACAAGTAACAAATAATGGATGACGTTTTCAAATTATTTTCGATATTAAAAACGATTTATACGAAAGTGTTGGATAAAATTTTGTATTAGACACGTGAGTTATTACATATAAGTCACTTAAGAAAATTACCTTTTAAACTTTTCTTGCGTGACTTATATGTAATATAACTCACTTATGTAATAAATAACTATTAAGTAATTTAATAAGCAGTTTTTAGACAACGTTTTTTTTTTGTTAAACATTCTAAACCCCCATTAGTTTAATTGTTTTTTAAAATGTTTTGTGCAACCAGATATAGATATTTTATTAAGAATTGATCTAAACGTGATATTTACTAACAATATTTTACCTTTCAAAACATAGGTAAAATTTTTAAATAGTAATCTAATCTTAATAAAGAAATATTTAAATTTTCAATTAGTGTATTACTCTTTTTTCCCGTTTTCCTTACATTAAAAAAACTGCATAATTAACTACCATAAAAGTCTATCTCTCCTTAGCGCCTTGGTGCGGTTTAACCTTTACAAATTAAAAATATTACAATCCATGCATTGGTGCAGATTTTCCATTTATTCTTTCTCAAGGTCATAGAAGCAAGTGAGCGTATTTCGCCGCACTTTCGCATCTGGGTATTCTGATAATTTGTGCTAATAATTACCTAACAGTTTTCGCTAGATGACTCTGATGTCAAATGTCATATTTTCTAATGTTACTCGTATGTCTTAATAAATCAGTTGACTTTTTCTTATAATAAAATTTATTGAGTTGTGCCACTCTTCTTTTTATTCAGCAAATTGTTGAAATTGCAATAAGAGCGCTTACTACATAAGTAGAAGTAAGAAGCAAAAGGGTCTAAGTGACAATTTTTTCTCAAAATAAGTTAAATGCAAATTTGGATTATTAAAGCTTAAAGTTATTTAGCAGTAAGGAAATTGACTACATTTTTAAGATAAAATGCATTATTATATACACTGGCGAAAAAATTGAAGGGTACAAAAAAGCAAATTTTTTGAGGTGTGGTGTGGCTGTACTTTGCTTTGAAATTGTCGTACTGGAATAAAAAACACACAATTTAATGCTTAACGCTTTAAGTCTTCAGATCTTATAATAAAAACAAAAACAACCTGTACCGCGCAATCCTAATAAATACCAAAAAAAAAAATCAATATTATTTGGTTTACGAAATTGGATTCTTTTCCAACTTAAGCTTTCGGCAAACAACAAACAAGTCGCGGCATCAGACGCATTGAAACATGTTGTAATATATTGAATTCACAACTTAAAGGGCCCACAGACAATCAATATTATTGCGCAAAATATTGTACAATATAATATAATAGTCGTCCCTAAACCGTGCAATATACTGGGCGAGTAAAAAGTACTGCAACTCTTAAAAAATTTTAAAACCGCTGAAGCTACATTTACCAAATTTGGTATCCAAAACCCAAGCAGCAAGCTGGCGTCATTATGACGTCATTTTTAGTAATTTTTGGTCATTTTTGATCATAAGACGTCATTAGAACAAAATTATGACGCCATTTTAACGTCATTTTACTGACGTGTTTTGGACGTCGTTGAAGCGACGTCTTTTCGACGTCATTTATTCGTTATACTAGCGCATAAAAATCTAATGACGTCATGTTTAGATAACCCGCCAAAAAAATTTGTGACATTATATGATTCGTGTCAAAATTCAACCGAAATATCACATGACATAAAAATAAGACTAATAATTTTACAAAATTGAAATAGGAAAAAACTCTACCGATAGATGGCGCCATGGACCATAAACTACTACGTTTATTCAACGTCTCCGTTTTTATCGCCTACACCGTACCTATGACAGAGACAACAATGAGACGAGTAACTGGTCCTAACAATTTGTCCATTGTATTTATCTCTTTCTGGTTTAACGCAGGTTCCAATAAATATGTCTTTGTCTTTCATCATGGCAGGCTATCGTAGATGGAGCAATCATCGCTTTACCCTGATTGCCAAGTTGTTTACAATTTCTGCATGTAAACTTTAATGTCCTTTTTGGCTCACATCTAATTAGGAGAAAAAAATATACCATGAATCGAATATTTTTAACTTGACAACGTTGCCGCAGGCAGTCACGCCGAAATGTTAATCGATATTTGTATATGATATTTTTCAATGGCCGATTTGTTTGGACAGTTTGTTTACATTTTCTGTGATTTATTGTGTTTCGTGGTTTTTACACTTAATTGGACTTTGAATATTGACTTTTATTAGTGATCACAGTGTTTATATTAAATTTGTGCTTTTCAACAGATAATTTAAGGTAATATTGACATGGTTATCTGTAAGAAAAATCTTTATAAAAACCAAATAAATGACATTTTTAATAAGGTGTGTGTAATTTTTGAACTAACCCCCAATATTTTATATTAATAGGAAACAAAAACAAGTACCTAACATTAAGGGCAAAAATAGTACAGCTATATAATTTGAATTTGGCGGGCAAACGATAAAGTCGAATCACGCGCCATCTGCGTTTACCTGCCTTGAAGACAGACAAGGAAGGCCCAGCAGCTATCTCTCTCTCGGATAATTTATTTACATTTAGTTGCTCGTCTCATTCTTGTCTCTGCCTATGAGACCAAAATAGTTCGAGACCGGTCTGCGGTTGGTGATCTCAATTAGCTTTGAAAGAAATATCTTCGCGACCTTGCAGTGCAAGGAAATTACAAGCAATAAGGAGTTTTTTCCTATTATAATCTTTAAATAAAATGTCGTATTATTTTAGCTTTAAAAAAAAGTATGTGTCAATTTTTCGTTATCTTAAAGACGTCATTAACGGGACGTCTTTTGTCTGTGACTTAGGGAGGTCAATTTAACGTCATTTTGTTGTCATCTTATGACGTCTTTGCTGGCCAAATGTGACCAAAAATGACTAAAAGAGACGTCAAGAAGACGTCAGCTTGCTGCTTGGGATCTTGCTTTATTTTCGAGAAAAAAAACTTGAAGCCACTTAAAGTCATTCTACAGAGTAGTCATAAACAGCATAAAATTAAATACAAAATTAAAAAATTAACAATTTCGACCTTAAAAAATAAGGAATATGTTTAAAATATACTTATTTATTTTAAATAAATATTGTTTTATCCAACACTTACATATAATATCTACATCATTGATCAGATTTTGAGGATATAAACTATACTATAAGTCACTAGTGAGCTAAAGTGCCCTTTAGCTCACTGGTGAATTATAGACTTTAGCTCACTAGTGACTTATACTAATTCTTTATTACTTCCAACATTTCACAATTAAAAAATAACATAAAACAACTAATATATTATACTACAATTTATTCGTGTTTCAGGAAGTCTTTCAGCACTAGTACTTGCCTTGGTGCGCTCTTCACCCTGTATTCGTCTTGCAATCTCAAACTTGTTAGAGATGCAATCTTCTAAATATCCTTCCGCCACGGTAGAAGACTTCCACCCGCCATGGCGTTTAAGGTTGGTGATATCGGCCCCAGCGTTGACTAGAAGTGTCGCTGAAGAACGCCGCATGCTATGACCACTATATAAGATTTCATCAGGTAGTTGCAAATAATGAGCAACTACTCTCGGAATTTTCGAAATTTTATTTATTCCCACGCATTGCCTAGTGCATTTGCCTTTTTGAAAGTTAACAAAAAATCTTTTGTAAGGCGTGTTCTCTGGCCTTAGGGACACATATTTTCTAAATAATTCAAGCACATTTACCAAAAATCCTTCTTTTAAAATTGTTAAGCTTCTCGTTTTGTTCGTCTTGGTATCAGGTATAGAAACATATATGTACTGGCCTTTATCTACTATATCTTCAATACTTTTCAAATTATTTTCGATATTAAAAACGATTTATACGAAAGTGTTGGATAAAATTTTGTATTAGACACGTGAGTTATTACATATAAGTCACTTAAGAAAATTACCTCTCTCGCCCTTCGGGCTCGAGAGTTAAACTTTTCTTGCGTGACTTATATGTAATATAACTCACTTATCTAATAAATAACTATTAATTGTATTCTTGCTTTTTAAATATTGTTGTTTATGGGTACTTTTAGAAGACATTAAAATGGCTTTAATATTTTATTACCAAAAGAACGCTAGAAACAAAGAAAATACAAGAAACTTAAAAGTTGGACTGTTAATTCCTTAATCAGAAAAATATATTAAAAATTCATAAATAGTCAGAGGCGTACTTTTTTCACAATAATATTGGCTTGTGGTACTCACTGAGACGCCACTGGACCCAATATTTCTAATCTAGATAGAGCTTTACAAGCGCCCTATTACATTAAATAAGTGTACCAAGTTTTATCTAAATGGGTTAGAGGATTCCCTAAGATATTTAAAAAATACCGACTTTTTTAAAAACTTTAAGAAACTTCCACTTGTTTTAACATGTTGGGCATATCTTTCTTCGTATCGTGTATTTTGCGGCCTATACACTTTAATCTGCCCGCTATGATAAGATTGAAAAATCATCTCTTCAGTAAACCCCTTTCCCAAAAATCCATACCTTGCGGTAAATATTCCAGTGCAAACCTCATTCTTTGCTCTTTATTCATATCGGTCAAAACTGGCTGTTTAGCAACTACACTGCTTCTTAATTCAGAATTTTTCCTAATACGATTCTTGCCGTTCTTACTGTCCCAGGAAAATTAGTTTGGTTTTGTGCTTCTACACCTGTCTGAAATGGATTGTTTCGCAAAAAATCTATCAGATCATTATCTTGATTTTCGTTTGAAATTTTTTCTTTTACTACTTCCAGCCCTTCTCTCCAATGATCCTGTATTTTCCCAGTTAGTTCTGAGACTTTGAATAGTGCTTCTTGGTTTCCCAAATTGCTGAGCTATTCTTCCCAGAGAAACACCTTCTTCGAATAGAGTAATTACTCTCGCCTTCTCTAGTTCATTCATTTTCCAAAATTAAAAAAGTAAAATAATATAATTTTTAAAATGTGTGACAGATAACAATTTGTCAAGTAAGGTATATTTCCAGGTGATCCAGGTTTGCAAAAGCCAACATCACACTGGGAAAAATTAAGTGTACGAGATTTTAATTCCGTCACTGTACTTAACCGGCTACAAGGTAGACTCCGGTGTATTAATCTGCCGCGTTGTAGTATATCCAATCCAGAAATCCTCTTACCACAAGTTATCACATCCATAGAGTGGTTAAGTTGGACAAAAATTAGTAGTATTATTATTTTTAAGCCAAATATAGCCACTTGAAAATCCTTAAAACATATAAAATATTTTGTATACCTACTTTAATTTTTTCCACCAGTGTATTATGTAGAAAAAAGACTAACTTTAAAGTCAAAGATTATAGAAGGACAAATGTGATACTTAGACCCTTTTCTTTCTTAGAGTAAACATCAATAGTAAAAAGCCACAAGCGTCATACAGTAAGGACGGCAATCATAGATACCACACATTTAGATCCGCAGTGGCAAGGAGTATTTTCGGATTATTACTACCTCACGCAGTAAACAAATTGGAGGTGTCCGAACATGCACACATGCAGAATACAACACCAACACACCGTGCTCCCCGTCCGCGGTGTGATCGTGACGGTCATTAGCTACCGTACTCCGAACGGGAAACCCAGACAGGCGTCGATAAATTCTTTCCGATAATGCGGATAGTCTGTTTGGTGCATGCGCGTCAAACCTCGGGGATGAGTGGTTTCCCAGCGCACAAACACATTTTTTCGCCCATGAAAAGTAACTTTTGTTTCACGCATATAATCACATTGGCAATCCATCCAGATCAGTAACGTCAATGAACTATTTCGGTCTAATCGCGTCGTGTAAATAGTGTGCGAGCAACAAAAGGGGAATAATTAAAGGGATACAGAACTGACCGCGTGGCTTTTTACTATTTACGTTTACTTTTCCCCCTCCATAAAACTTTTGTTTTTAGTATTTTGGTTTGTCGGCAGTCGTATATGTAATTTTACAAACTGCTGTAAGAACCTTCTCTATAATACTACTTTGTTTGTTTGTGGCCTATTTTTGGATCAACTTGAGTACATTAAACTTTACATCACGGTAAGTTTAATTTAAGAATAGGTATAATATTGACATTTCTTCGGTAAAGCCTCGGTCAACGTAACACCCGCTTACCCCTTGCCGCCGATGCATGCGTCGACGGAACAACTGACCACTACTTAGGTATTTATCAGTGCCGAATTAAGGTACGCGCCCATTTATTCGCATCGGAGGTAACGGACGCATCGGACGAATCGTAATATTTTTATCAACATCGCACACTACATTCGGATTTGCCTGACGTATTTTCGGAATACCTATTATGTAGGTACTTTCAGTTTTAATTTTGTTGTCAAAATGGATAGTTCAGATGAAGAGTTATTCGTTATTGCGTGGATTTTGAGGAAGAAGAAAAAAAAGAAAAACAGAAAAAAAAACGAAGATTTTGGGTTCATAATATAAATATGAAGAGAAAAATTTATGGAGAATTTCATACCCTCTTTGAAGATTTAGTACAAGATGATGCAAAATTTTTTCAATACTTCCGGATGACCTATGAAAATTTTGTGAACTTCTCAATATCGTGAGCCCAGCTATAGAAAAACAAAACAGCACTTTTCGGGAATCTATTCGACCAATAGAAAGACTAGCCCTTTGTCTAAGGTAAGAAAAAAAAATTTATTATTTTTTTAAAACATAAAGTTAACAAAGAACTTATAAATTACAAATTTGTATAAGATCTGGCGTTTTCGTTAGAAATGAAGGGGGATACTGTTCTGAAGGAATAAGTGAAGTAGTTGCATTTTCATAATAATCACGTACATTTGCTACTGAATTAGCTGCAGCAAGTTTAGCTTCGACTTCATTTACACTTCAAACAGTTTTCGTTTAATTGCTATTTGGTCTACCAACGGAAACGTCTTCACAGTTTGAGCCATTGACATAAAAAAAGTGGTTAGAGAATCATTCGATGATATTGCAGTCTTTGCTTTTTGCAAATAGTTTTCAAATACTGAAGCCACCGAAGAGTTGCAAGTAGCTTCTTTAACTGGAACACGTTTTTATTTTTTTGGCTTGAAGCAGTAACGGTCGGTGTACTACTTAATTCATATTCGTCGTTGCAAATATTTTGCAATTCGCATTCGAGTTGAGAATCTTCAAATTCATCTTGCACTTCATCTAAATGGTTTTCTTCTCTGGGGATATTACTATTACGCTTATCTTCTTCAAACAAATATGGAATTAAAAACGTCAACTCCTTGTGAAATTTTGGAGCCTTCATATTGGTTGCCGCTTGTCCGCTTTTTTGTTTGACGAAGTTTTAGGGCTTTTCTATGATTATCTCTTAATCTTACCCATCGTTCTCTACATGTATTATCTGAAAATATATTTTTTTCAGATTTCTTGCTACTGGAAACTCTTTTAAAAGCCTACACTTAAGTTATCGTTTGAGGCGAAACAACAGTGCGTAAAATAGTTTATTCAACTTGTCAAGCAATTTGGAAAACATTACAACCTATAGTTATGCCAGTTCCAGATGAAAATATGTTGAAAGAAATAGCAAGAAACTTTTACGAAAAATGGAATTTTCCAAATCTACTGGGGGCAATGGATGGAAAACATGTTGTAATACAAGCTCCCCCAAACAGTGGCTCTAATTACTTTTGTTACAAAAAAACATTCAGTATTGTTTTGTTAGCACTAGTAGATGCGAACTATAGATTTATTGTGGTTGATATAGGAGCATATGGCAAGAATTCGGATGGCGGAATATTTGCTTCATCTGCATTAGGGAAAGCCTTAAAGAGAAATGAATTGAATTTACCTCCTGCGAAGCATCTACCAGGAAGCCAAGAGGTGCTACCATATGTTATGATTGGTGACGAAGCGTTCCCATTGGGCAAACATTTTATAAGGCCATATTCAATTGATCAAGTTAGGGCAGATGAAACAAAGAAGATATTCAATTATAGGCTAAGTCGAGGGCGTAATGTTTCTGAAAATTGCTTCGGAATTCTTGTACGAAAATTTAGAATTTTGAAAGAAAATTATGTATGTCACCCGAGCATTTAACTATTACCGTCAGTGCATGCTGTTGTTTACACAACTATTTAAGAAACGACACATGTTACTGGAATGATAATGATTTGGCTATTACCATTCACAATGCAAAAGGCTTGAAGAATTTTAATGGGATTGGTGGTAACGCGGCCGTAGATGCAATAGAAGTAAGAGAAAAATTTAAAAATTATTTTAATTCCGTAGAAGGTTCCGTCGAGTGGCAATTAAGGAAAGTTCGAGAAGGGAGAATATTTAATTAAAAATGTCACTAACCATGGTACCTATTACTGTTGTAAAGTATTAACGTAACCATTACCTACATGCCTAATACATGGGCATGAAAGGTACAATTATTACCAATTTTTTATTTTTTTTCCATATAAAATGTGGTTCATCCTCCGATTTTTTTGCATAAATCTACTAATTAGTGAATATTCTTTCACATTATATTAAAAAAATTGTAAAAATCGCATTCCATTATATGACACCATACCAGAAAACAACAATAAAATTCCCCATTTACCTTTTGTTTCATTTTTTCACCGATTTCTTCCCAAATATTTTGACGTCTCTGTTGGTTACTGTAGTGCTTATGTTTTAAATTATAAATTTCTTCGTACTGTTGTACCAACGTTATTAATAACCCATCATCCATTTTTAATTTCTGCAATATTTACTGATTTAATTATAAAATACGACTACTGCTGGTGGCCGATTCCTGTCGCGACCTGTCACCCATTTAGGCGGATTTCCGTATGTCGTCACCGACACGCACCGCATTGCCGGATTTCATTCTTTCTCGGATATCCTAGGCGAAATTCCTACGATGCGATGCGGACGATGCGAACAAGTGTACCTTTCTCCAATGAAAATAATGTAATTAATTATTTTTGTCCGATCCGATCGTCCGATGCGTCCGTCCGATGCGAATAAATGGGCGCGTACCTTTAAGCTTAAAGCTGTAAAGCGACCGCTTCAGCGTTGGAAAAGGTGGGCGCAAACCGTTTACCGCAATGTTATGCGGTACGATCAGCAGACCAAAGCTTTAGAAGGAAGGACGCACATGTACATCATTCATTTTTAATGGTTTTAAGCCGGCTGTCCATGAGAGCGGTTTTCCGCCCGACTATTAAAAATCCGCGCAGAAAACGCGCTGACACGTCCATTGTAGGGGAAAATATTAAAGCGTTTTGTTTTGAATATGATGATTTTTATGTTAGAATTTTCTTTGGTTGATACTACGGTTGTGAAGGACACTAGATGTTAATCATCATCTGTCTGTGGGATAGCAAATGGATTGGATAATAATAAATTCAGCAAATTAGGCAACTTTGGTTAATAGCTTTTCTTAGTCTTTAATTTACCACATACACTTTTTTACCTAGAGTACAAGCTAAACGCTCGCCTGCAGTTATTGGCTCACGAACTGTGTGGGACTTACCTATAATTGACTCAACTTTCCGTAACAATTTGTCAAAATGCTCCTTTGAGATTCTTAAATAATTGAAGTGTTTTTCATCATCATGTTGTCTTAACTCCTCTAATAAAGTATAATACTGGCTATGAACTTTTCTTTCTAAAAAAAAATTCTAACCCAAAACCTGTGCCTCCTTTCTGTTCTTTTTGGTCGTATTGAAAGTAGGATAAATATATTTTTTTTCGCCAAATATCATACTGAAGAACATAATTAAAATAAGTGTAGTTAATGTCATCCATACCACTTTTTTATTTAAAATTGATCTTTAACGTCTTGTCTTATCTTCAAGCAACAACTCATCAAGCTCATCAACTAGTTTAAAGTTATTGTCCCTGGCTATTAATTTAAGAAATCCGCACAATCTAGTGGAAAACGCAAAATAGTTAACTTCATCTCAATTTTTTGCATTTTAAATTTGCACTAACCAATCACAATGCTGAATTATCATCCGCGAGGGCTTCTCGAAAGCCAAAAGGAATTTAAAAGTTCTAAAATAGGACTCTCGATCCCTTCTTTTAGAAAAAAACTGTATTAAAAACAGTTCATGGCTATTGCGATCCATCTTGAATCTACAGGGTGATTTTCAGTTTTACCCCATTTTTTTAACTTTTTTAAACTCGTTTGCTATTCTAGTTTTTTTAAGGTGTTTTTATGCTTGTAGAGCAATATAGGATGTTTTTATCTTTAATTTCAAATTTTAATAAGATATAACACAGTGCGCTTATGATTTCTTTTTGGAGGCTATTTTTTTGGATGAATTGGATCGAATATCTACGAGTCAACCTTCCTGAGATCTTAGAGACATTTTGCACCCCTTATTTTGCAATTCCCGTTGTGGTTAACGTTATTCTGAGACTGCGCAGTAACGCAAACATGATCCGTTATTCTTATTAACCATTTTTTTTCACCCTTTCGTGGTCATCCCACCCAGGTCCGACGACCGCCCCCTAGGTGGTGCACTGCAGCCTGAAGGCTTATTGTACCTTGACCCCTACTCCTTCTCATTCACACACCATTCATTCCATAACTTGGATGGTTGTTGCTCGGTCTGCATCCCCGAGCAGAAACACCGTGTGCCGCTGCCCGAAACACCGCTGTCGCCGGACACCCATCAAATTATGGGCGCGCATTTCACTGCTTAACTCCGGTGATCGACGCTCGCCGATACAAGCCGAAGCCGCCACAAGCGCGCCTCTTATTAACCATACCGGACTCCTTTAATTACGGATGAATACCGAAGAGCTTATCGTTATCGTTATTGTTAAACTGCGTGGTTGCCGGATTGTAGAAATTTTAATATCAATTATTTAAAAGGTTAAAATTTTCGTGACGTATTAATTAAAATATCATTTATACATAGACTCTAATTAGCGAAAGTGTTAAGAAATTAAAACGGACTTGCACTTTTACGGATATTCTAAATCAGTAATTAATTTAGATGTTACAATCTGGCACCCTTGCTTTTTATTCTACTACCAAAACTAACCTTACTTTTTGTGTTTTGCTTATACTGTATTGTTTGCATCTACTTTAATAAACGAAATCAACAGAAGTGTTTGCATATATTTATATATCAATTTATATCTTATGAAGAATAAAAGTAAATACTGATTTTTCGTTAACTTTAAAATCGGTGAACTACAGGCAAAAATAAGGTTATGTGTCGAAAGCGCAGACGCAAGATAAATTTCTTAAAAGAGGCTGCAAAATCTCTGTCTAAAACTGCTGTCGTAATCGTTATGTTTAATAACGATAACAATAAGGAGGCCAAAAAACGTCTGTTATTTTAAGAGGTGCAAAATGTCTCTATTTAATTTTGTCCAAAATTCTCTTAAACTTCCTATAGTACGTCGGTAGGGAAGACAATTAATAAAAATTAAAATAAAATTTTAAATAGTGAGGTTAGTTGGCTTGATATTTAAAAATATTATTTAGAAAAAGGTGTTTAGAATTTAATTTTAGGCCGATGTACCAAATTTTATATAAAAAAATTAAAAAATGAAATAAGACTTTCTTGCCAAAAAAAAAAAAAAAAAAGAAAAGTCGGTCAAATATCGACTCTTATTTTTTTCATTAAAATAAGTTTTATAACTATAAAGTAACGCACTGATATTTAATAAATTTTGTATTTTTTTTTTCATTTTTAAAACGAGAAAATTTCAAAATCGATTTAGCAAGTTCTCTAAGTGTATACACACCTGTTTTTCTGTTATAGTTCTATTCTAATATAAAAATCTAAACAAGATAGATCATTTTAATAATGTGTTTTTATTTGTCTTAGAGGCTACTATTTGCAAATATATTTGGTATAAAATGTGCAATATCATTTGTGAATCAGTAAGAGTTTAAATTATTTGTTGCGTGATTCAATTTTAATTAAAATGTAAGAAGAGCACTTCTTTACAAAACTTTTAATGTGTATTATTATTTATTAAATATGATTTTTATTATGGCTTACTACATTTTAATTGTAATATATTAATACAGCTTTCATAAAAAGCAGGTGTACACACTTAGGGGAATCCAGGGCAATACGAGGTACAGGGGCATAACGGGGTACCGCCATTTTACACAAATCCTATTTAAATTATACCGCCAAATCTCAGACGCATTATCCCCACTACCAGTACTCTTTCCTGCAATAGACGCGGCGTGAATCGGTTGAGCGTTAGTTTATATTTATGCGGCATAGAGTAATAAGTGTCGTGCATTGTAAAAGTGGCTCTTACATTTTCCCGAGGTACGTATATTTTTAGAATAATTATGGGTGTTTTGTTTATGCTAGATTATTATTGCCTTTATCTAGTATATTCAGTCAAACGCATGGCTTAAAAATTTGTTTTCTTATTAATTTTTTTCGTGATTCATTCAGTCACATGTTTTGAGGCAAAACGGGGTATTTATGATGGGGCAAAATAGGGTCCCGACCATGGAGACCCCGTTTTGCCCCAAGCTATGAATTTCGTCTATCATATTTTTCTGTGGGTTTCAGATGGTACGAACATACAAGAGAACAACAACTCGTCAAAAATGGTCTGCAGAGTCAATGAAAGAAGCTGTACAGACAGTTATTGATGGCACCATGGGTTATAAAAAGCAGCGCAGCAATTTAAAGTGCCTCAAACCACACTGGAACGTTATGTTGCAAAACCTAAAAGAGATGTGGGGTCAACATTTAAAATAGCTCAATTAGGAAGTGTCAGAAATGTATTCACAAAAGTCCAGGAGTTAGAGATTGTCAAATATGTAAAAGATATGGAATCTAGATTATTTGGCTTTACGATGTTAGAGTTACGAAAATGTGTTTACCAGTTGGCGGTTGCAAACGGTGTTGCAAACAGGTTTAGTAAAGATACTCAAATGGCCGGCCCTGGCTGGATGAAGCATTTTCTTGGTAAACACCCTACAATAACTCTAAGAAAACCAGAAGCTACATCAGGGGCAAGAGCCATGGGCTTCAACAAGGTTGCTGTAAATCAGTTCTTTGGTTTGTTAATAAGTATTATCGATAAGAATCACTTAACTGCAGATAAAACTTACAATTGTGATGAGACAGGTATCACTGTTAATCCAAAGGGACATTCTAAAATACTAGCACTCAAAGGAAAACGCCAAGTAGGTGTACTCACTTCTGCAGAGCGAGGAGAAACTGTAACAGTTGAAATTTGTTGCTCTGCTTCAGGAAGTTATGTTCCACCTTGTTTTATTTTTCCTAGAAAAAGGAAACGTCCTGAATTTGAACTTGGTTTGCCACCGGGTTCTATGGTTGAAACAAGTGATTCCGGTTGGGTGACAGGAAAAGTTTTTTCAAATGGTTTAAACATTTTGTGCAATTTTCTGGAGCTTCAAAAGATAATCATGTACTTCTAATTTTTGATGGCCATGCTAGCCATACAAAAAATATTGACCTTATTAATTATGCCAGAGAAAATGGAGTAGATTTGCTTTGTTTACCTCCACATTGTTCTCACAAGTTGCAGCCTCTGGACGTCGGACTTATGAAGCCTCTCAGCAACTACTACGAAAATGAAGTAAGAGTATGGCTACGAAGTAATCCCGGGAAAGTCGTAACACTTTGGCAACTATCGACTCTTTTTGGCGCAGCCTATGTTAACGCAGCAACAATGAAAACTGCTATAAGTGCTTTCAAAAAAACTGGAATTTGGCCTCCAAATCCTAACGTTTTTGAAGAAAAAGTGACTATTTACCAGCATCTACGACAGATATCCCCTTAGAGGATGAAGGCAATAACAACAATGTTAGACTAATCAACCATCAAAATGACCAGCAATGCGTAGGAGATTATACCTATCTGCATACCCCAGAAAAAGCTACAAATCATCAAAATAAAACCGAAGCAACTCCACCTCCACATGTGGCTACCAGTATCAATAATTATTCTTCGCCCTTGCCGCAATGTTCGTGGATGCCTGATGCACCTCCAGTTCGTAAAAAATCACCAAATAAGGATATTTTAGAAGAGCCAAATATTTTTCCTTATGCATCGCCACAAGATTTGCAGCCAATTCCTAAAGTAACTTCTGTTACAAAACGCCCTCAGCGAAAACGAGGTAAAACAGCAGTTTTAACATCCACTCCCTACAAAATAGAATTGGAAACATCTATTAACGAAAAAAATGTAAAAGCTACTAGTGTTAAGAGAAAAATAATTAATGAAGTGAGAAATGCTAAGAAGAAAGCTTCTTTTAAAGAAACAAAGAAATCATCTAAGAAAAATAATAACATAGATTTCTCAAGTGACGAAGATGATGCGATATGCTTATATTGCCAAGAATTTTATAGTACTTCTGTTGAAGGATGGATTTCATGTTGTCTCTGTCACAAATGGGCTCATAATTCATGCGCAGGCATTGACAGTGATGACGATGAGACTGTATTTCGATGTGAATTATGTGCCTAAATAAACGTTTATATTTTTGTAGTTATAATTTTGTATTTTTTGAATAAATGTTCGGTTAAGAGTTTTTGCGTTAATAAATTATCTCATTCCCTGACTCGCCTCTGATATTACTGACTACATCTAGTACCCCATTTTACCCCAGATATAATCCCCATTTTGCCACATATACGGGGCAAAATGGGGAAGTGCTTAATTTTAGAAAAATAAATAAAATATTAGTGTAAGAATTTTAAGTTACTTATGTAGTTGCTTAAAGTCTAAAGATAATATGTTTTACTAGCTAAATTTAAAATGGTAAAGTTAAATTAGATCATTATACAAAAAAATCAGGCTTAAAAAGTTAGGTACCCCGTATTGCCCTGGATTCCCCTACAGCACTTGCCAAATCTCAATTTTTTAATTTTCTTGTTTTAAATGTAAAAGGAAATGTAAAAATAATTATAAATCACATCAGCTTGTCACTTTATAGTTAAAAACCCTATTTTAAAGAAAACAATTAGGATTCGTAAATTAACTACATTTTTCAAAAAAGAATATATATTTTTTAACAACTTTTTTTTTAATTTTGCACATCCGCCTAAAACTAAATTCTAAAACTTTTTAAAATAATTTTTTATCAAGCCTACCTACCGTACTTTTTGATATTTTAAGTTAATTTTATTAATTATCTCCCCAACGAACGCCTATGAGCCGGATGTCATTATTGAATTTTAAGTTACTTTGTAACCAGAGGTGATTAAAAAAAAGTTTTTTCTATTAGCGTGTGGAAAGCAGCACTTTTCAGCACGCAATTTAGTTTAGAAAGTGTCACTTTTCCGCACTAGTGCGGAAAATAATCACTTTTCCGCACTAGTGCGCAGAAGTAAAAAGTAAAGTAAAGTTTTTAATTCTGAAGTTTGACTTAGTATAATTTTATTATTGGCATAGTATTCTTTTATTTGTACAAATTAGGTGTAAAATAAACGAAATATTCACAAAAAATTAATATTGTTTTAAAAACATTGTTTCAAAAATCCTGGTATATATTTAAAAGTATGAAAGAAGAAGTTTTTATGTGGAATTTAGACCCAAGAAGGCCAAAATTTTCTCGAAAGATGAAATAGCAAAATTTATTAATGAGGCTCCAAATGATGTCTTTCTAGCGATGAAGGTAGCTACAATTTTTGGACTAGCTGGTGCGTGTCGTCGAGAAGAATTGATGCAAATTAGCATTGATGATATTGACGACAAGAGGAATCTTTTAATTGTAAATATTCCAGACTCCAAAAACCATTCTAGCCGAAGATTTGTTATTTCCGAGGAAATTAAAAATGGAAAATATCTAGCTTTGTATAGAAAGCATTTCAGTTTACGAAAGCCCGAAACACCACACGGAAGATTTTTTGTTAATTACAAAAAATTGGCTTATACTGTCCAGTGCATAGGAATAAATTTTTTGGCAAGATGCCCTCTGAAATGGCTGCCTATTTACGTCTTCCAAACCCAGAACTTTATACGGGACATAGGTTTCGCCGTTCCTCAGCTACAATATTAGCTGATTCTGGTGAAGGTAAACCGAATATTAAAAGACTTGGAGGTTGGAAGTTATCATATGTTGCAGAAGGCTACCTAGAAAGCACTACAAGTTTCAAAACGGACTTATAAAACAAAATATTATCCCAAAATTCATCTACCTTTGAACACAGCAAAACGCACTCAAGGTCCATTGTACCGTTTTCTAGCAAGCAACAATGTGTCTCTGTTACCTGTAACGACGACCGGTTTAATTGCACCTCAACGGCAACCCTCCAACTCCGCAGCTTACCCACAACAACTTGCCTCTGCGATTCATTTGCGAAATGCTACCAACTGTTCTTTTACGATTAATGTTGTTAATAATAATAAGCAGTAATGGTAAAAATAAATATTATCAAATAACGTATGTCCTAAAAGTTTTGGCACACAAGAAATTTATTTAAACACTAACTAGTTATCATAAACTACAACTCAATACTTAACTAAACTATACTATCGAATTATGTGGAGTGGCCCATTCTGCTTTACCAGACGCAAATTTCTTCGAATGTCTCTCATGAGCTCCTGGACGGAATTCAGTTCAATTTCTCGTAAATTCGCCGTCTTAATTGTTCCTCATCTTGTGCTTCTCAGCCTCCATGACAAACCTTTCTAGACAGTACAGCCCAAAAATCCTCTATTGGGTGAGCCTCCGGGAAGTTTGGAGGATTATCGTTTTTGGGAACAAAAGGTATGTGGTGTTGTCGAAGCCGGTTTTGGGTATCTCTTGAGTAATGGCATGATGCTAGGTCTGGCCAAAACATGATATCGTCATTAGCATGATGTTCGCGGACAAACTGAAGCAATTTGGAATGGCAGTTATCAATATAGCTCTGACTATTCAAAGCTGCACCCCTCACTCTTACCATAAAAGGTCGGGATACACCCCTGTTAGAAATTGCGCACCAGACAAGGATTTTATCTGCAAATTTCGCTTTATATTTGTATCTAACATTGTCAGGGCATTCCTCTACGTTGTCCGTATAAAGTCCATCGTTTCCCTTCATTTCAGAATTACTCAAAGTGAAATAATTTTTCGTCATCTAAAATAATGATTTTTTCATTGGCAAAATGTACCCGCCTCAGTTGACGACATCTTGGTATACGAAGAAGCTGCGCTTGAGAGTATTTGGGACACTTACGTCTCTTTCGATATTTAAGACCATTCCTCCTCAATTTCAACGATATCGTACTCTTAGAAGATCTGTATTGCCTAGCCAGTCTCCTCGTTGACATTCCAATCTGGTTTTTTGCTTTTCTCACCAATCTCTCTGACCTCTGTGTGGTAAATGCACGTGGTCTTCCACTTTTTGGGAGATTCAGACATGGTATTCCCTGCTCGCACTCCGCTATTGTTCTATAAATGGTTCTGCGTGAATTGTCATCATTCTGGAATATTCGACAGATTTCAGCTTTGGGTATCCGTCCAACTAACTTGTAGATACTTTTTCTTATTTCTAATTTATACGACATTTTAAAGCAAAAACTTCAAAATAAATAAATCTTAACTGACAGTAAATAAAGTAACTAAACTTTTGTTTTCAAAAGCAACTTGATATTATTTTGTTTTTGTTAAAATTAAAGACAATGAGTTTTGTGCCAAAACTTTTAGGACATACGTTAGTTGTTTAGTTCTGGTTCCACACACTCGTAGAAAAAATAGCACTCCTAACACGTGCCGAAAGTGCCTTTTCCGTACTTGACTGCGCGGTCAACTGCAGTCGCGTGCGGAAAAGTCGTACTTTCAGCACTAGTTGAAATATACTATTTTAAAAATTTTAAAAATATTTTTTCCATATGTGTCTAACTCTTTAGCGGTCACTGTAGGTACAATTTATTTTGTGTCTAAATAGAGTTGGGTCACCCTGTTTATTGCCAACGATAATTTTACAATTAAATTCTTATTTCATTTTTATTATAGGCAGCTGAAGATTCCGCTCTTGCTAAACGGGGTACTACATATACAGTAGCGCACCTTTTTGGAGTTGGAAAAGTTCCAATATTCAAGACCCATTTGGACGCCTTGGGATTTGTAGTGACTACCGGACTTGCAATATTTTTGCAGTTGTGGATTCTGTGTAAGTTCCCATTTTAAAACTTAACACCAGGGTTTCTTTATGAGAAGGGGTTTAGACATAAGCAAAATCGGTGATAGCTTTTGTCAGGGACGTGAGGGTGTGAATTACGATTTCGGTTGGCAGTTCTATTCAAAGTTGGTAGCATTATCAGCTGATGACAGAGTCGTGCCTTGTCGAAGCTTTGTTTGGTAAAAACTGTGGAAATTTGCCATTTTCATTTTGGTTGTATATTTTGCAAGGATTTCCAGTTGTTAATGTTTTTGGTTAGTTTAGAGACTTTACATATTATTGGTTCGGACTCGTTTTATTTTAGAGATTGTGATAGTGTTTAGTCGAATGGTTTTCAGTCATTCGTGTTTTTATATACATATGATACTGACGAGTGTCCGCTAATTGATGGTACACAGAAAAACCACAGATTTCTTGTGTGAAAATACCCATTTAGAATTTAAGCAAACATACCTATATCCAAAAGTATATGATAAGGAAGATACGGGGTGTTAAAGGGATATAAACATTTTTTATTCATGCATTTCGATAATTTCTGATATGTTTTAAACATTTTAATAAAACTCGGTATCCAGGAGTTTTTAGCTATCAGCTATTTATATCTAAGCAGTTGTAATTATAGCTAACTAATAACTATAACTTTCGGGTGCACTGAGCAACTAATACCTAAATACCTTAAAAACGGTTGTCAAGACCGATTCTTACTAAGTATACCTTTTTTGTGCAGAAAGCATAGAGAATCTTACTAGTTTACATACATACAGAGTAGTAACAAAAAATTGGGTAGTTTTAGAGAATTTTAAATAGTGTACCCATCGCCCTCTAGTCTACACACAAAAATTAATATTCGATCTGAAAAGCTAATGTTTAAGAACCCTGAGATACCGTTTTATTAGGATGTTTAAAAAGGGGGAACAATTATCAAAATAAATTCACTTTTTCTTTTTACTATGACACCCTCCGTATCTTCCTTATTATAAACTTTTGGATAGTAGGTATGTTTGGTTAAATCTTAATATTTTGGCATAAGGAATCTGTGGTTTTTCTGTGTACCATTCATTAGCGGACACCTTGTATACATAGTTTTAAAATTGTTTTTGACTTACGGAACCATGGAAAATGTTTTGCTCTGCCAGGTACCTCATCGTCCTGGCGTCGCTTTGATAATTTTTAATTTTCAATATTTAAACCACATTTATGTTTTTGTTTTAGGTTATGCCTATTAAAATAATCCAATAAATTTTGTTTACAACATACAGTTCTTTTTTGTTTTCTCCTTAATTCTACGCCACTGATCTGCCTAAAATCAAACATGGCCGAAAATGGACCCGACTTGACGTCACAGCCGCGCTAGTAAATATGGCGAATGTCGTGACCTTATCTCATCAATCGACTTTGCTTAACACTAAAGAATTTGGTAAAATAACTATTATAGGGAAGACTCAGGAAGCCCCGCCCACCTAAGCAAATTTGAACATTGTGAAGTGTCAGTAACATAAAGGTGTCTATTAAAAACAGCGTTGATTGCTCAAATTTATTGTTTTTATTAAGGTATGCGTAATTTTGGATAAGTAAAGTTCTGGTGTAAGAAAACTTTACGTTTTTAAGACCTTTCCAAAACATTGATATACGCATCTGACTTGTCATCTATAATATCTATTTATTAGTCCTAAGCCGCGTCCACACTAGTAAAAATTTACGTTGTGTGCGCCATGCGGCACAAATTTGTATGTGCGTTTAAAATTTTTGCAAGTGTGGACGAGTTCGCCGCATAAAAACACACGCAAAAATTTTCACGACATTCAACGCACGCGATCCGTCGGTTGTCGGTTTTTTCAACATCAAAGAGATTTGCGCCGCAATATTGTTTTAGTGTGGACGTATTTACGTTAACGCAATGATTTTGACAAATGTTATTATGACTTGCTGTTTAGAAATTATAGAAGTTAACTGATATCCATCTTTCTAATTTGTTCCTAAACCCACCATTCTGTGACACTATGTCTGATGCAATGTTAATGATAAAAGAAAATGCGCTACTTTTATCGTCGTGCAAAATCTTATCAAAAAAAAAAAAATGGAGGAGAAAAATAGAAAAGAAGACGATATTAGATTAAACATTTGTATCAAAATAAAAAACAATTTGATGGCGTAAAGTTATTATATCAACTATCCTTGGATGAAAGTACTTGGCATTTCAAATTTTTTTGCTGTATGTCTACAAATGAATTTGAGATTTTAATAAATAAGATTGGACCAAAAATTATCAAAAGGACACCAAGCTTAGAGAAGCCATATCCGTGAAGGAAAGGTTAGCTGTCACATTACGTTTTATGGCTACTGGAGATTCATATACAAGCCTTCAATATCTTTTTAAAATATACAAACAAAGCATACCATTGATAGTTCCAGAAGTATGCAGTGCTTTAATTGACGTTCTAAAAGATTATGTAAAGGTCAATGTGGTAGTAAAACTGGATTTTTATTTTTAAAATTTATTATCTGTCAAAAACAACATCTGTAAGGCGAAAACTTTAACAAAAACTGAATTTTCATTCGAAATAATACGTATAACACATTTTGCGATTTCTTCCCAAGCATTATTCTTTTTGTTTCTATGAAAATGCCACTTATCGCTTGGATCCCATAAAAGTCTTTGTTTTTGATATTCTTGTATCAGAAGAAGAACATCCTCTTTATTTAAATTTATCTTTAACAAAATATAAAATACTTGTCGAAAAAATATAAACAAATCCAGAATAAGAAAATAGTATGCAACGCATACGATCACACACGTTTTGAGCACGAACGCATGACACACAACGTAAAATTGAACGTGGGTAGAACGTGAAATTTGCGCCGAATTCTAGATTCAACATACAACACATTTATTTACTAATGTGGACGCGGCTTTAGACATTTAGATTCTTTTAAATTATTTAATAATGGGCATTAAACTAAAAGGTAAAGCAACATAAAAAAAAAATGTTTTTTAATATTTTTTATAAAAATATTAAAGATAAATAACATGGTTGCAATGTTTTTGGACTAATTTTGCCATATCTCCAGTTCTAACAATCAGATTATTGTCTATAAAATTTGTAGATTTTTGTTTTAAGAAACAAATTATATCCAGAAAGAAACATCTCTTTTAGTTCAGGAGCTAGAGCTTTATAAACGATTAAATTGTTTATAACAAATTTTCGTCACTTCTGACACAAAAGCAAGTTTAAAATTCGTATTCAGCGGGTCAAAATCCATAGAAATACACTCTGAAACTCAATGAACACTCATCGGCAACAGAAACAGTCATTGCCCCCAGGGTACTTTGTTTCATTTGGGTTTTTAGACTATGGTGCCTAATATTTTGTCTAAAATTTAATGCCTTATATTTTGCTTCTAGCTTAAGACACAAACCCAAAATCGTATATTTTTGTAAATATGGTGAATATTTTCGACACTCTTTGACAACTAGATACCCATTTTTATCCGCTGTTTGGCCGAATTGCAAGAATTCTGCTCCATAATTTGAATTGCCAATAACGCAATTTTTTATAAAATTGCAGTATTCTTCTAAAAACCAACAACACATAATATTTTATTAATGCATAATAAAATACAATCAATTACCTACATTTTAATGTATCAATGTTGCAAATAAACCCTTATATGATAACACGATGTCCCCCGTGACCCGACCAAATAATATTTTAGTAATAACAGCCAGGCTACCTTTGTAGCCATTAGGCTGACTAGGATACAACCTAGGGCGCCATGAAAAAATAGGCGACAGACAGGGGAGTTATAGGCGCCAGACAAGGGAGTTTTTAAAAAGTTTAGATGTAGGGGGATTTTTGTTGAATCATTTCTCCGTGAATAAGGTGCTTTGAAAGCAATATTACTTTTTTTTGGTCGTCAAATTTTATTTCGGGTGGTGAAGAAAGGCGTCTGGCACTCAAGTTAGGCGCTACGAAGGATAGACTTTTTTTGCTCCTCTATAATTTTTGGTGGAAAATATGCGCTCCGAGAAACCTAGCCTAGAGCCCCTCAAACAGTTAATACGTCTCTAACAGCAAATAACGTATGCTGCAGAAGTTTATTGCATGAACTATTGGTGTTTGGGGTCGCCGGCGATTTGCATAATAAAAATAAGGCATGTCTACCAAAAATAAATATTTAAATTAAAAGAACTTAAGGAGATTAAAAGACGACATGAAAAAAGCAATAAGGATATTGACAAACATAATTATGCCCCTGTACACAATAATAATAATAAGTGAATCTGAAGAACCAAAAGAGAAAGAAGTGGAGGCAGTCAAAACCGTGTATGAAACAACTGAAAATGAATCGACAATTCTTTAGAGCTATTGAAGTACTATAAAAAAGCGATAAATCCCCTACAGCCCCACGATGGGCAAGAGAAAGTATTTCAGTAAGTTAATTATCATTAGTAAGACAAACAGCTCTTTTTTGAATGGAATCAAAATGCTGGGGTTATGGTGGACGCCATTTCCCAGATATGAAAACAATGTTCCCAAAGGGGTCGGATTGGAGACACATACAAAGTGTATAAATTAAAAGGGGAAAAATGCTTTTTGGCTTGAAAAGTTTTAAAGTTGACGTGGCTGTAGATACAATATATTTATACCAGTTAAGGTTTATTTCTAAATGTGACGCCCACAAGATTAAAGGTGTCTTTGCTCTGCAAAACCTGGCCGCTCATAAGTAAAGGATGAGCATTTGCTGACTTTTTTCGAGACAAGGAACATGATTGTGCATGGTATGCATTAATTTTTGGCTTTGACAATGTTGGTGCCAGTACTGAGCCCTGAGGCACCCCAGCATTTACTTGGTGAAAGCTTTAAGAGTGTCCATCCACACTAACTGATATACGTCGATCAGATAAATAGAGAGCCAAGTACAGAGTTTAGGTAAAGGACCATAGGACGGAAGTTTATTAAGGAGCGCGACATGCCAGACCTGGTCAAAAGCTTTGGATATATCAAGAGCAACGATCTGGGACTCACCTAGAAACTCAAGAGACTTATTCCAGCAGTGTGAACCGAAGGAAAAAAGATCTGCTGTAGATCTTTTGTGGCGAAATCCATACTGCCTGTCATGCAAAATTTTGTGTTTTTCTAAGTACTTAAGAATTTCTGAAATAATTAATTTTTCCATTATTTTGCAAAGAACTGAGAGAATTGAAATTGGTCTATAGTTAGATGGAAGGATTTTGATCCTTTCTTGGAAATAGGTTGAACACGTTCAAATTCGAAATAGCTGAGCTAAGATGGGTGCAAGTTTAAAAGCACATTTTTTAAAACGGCTGTTAGTATGCTATGCAGTCCAGACGATTTCTTGGTGCTAAGAAAAGAAAGGATACGCCTAATGTGTTTCACCTTAAAAATAATATCGCGCATTTTATGAGAAACTGGAGCAATAGCTGGAGTTCGATGATTTACTTGTATGTAAATGTGTGTCAAATTTGTGTGCTTTCTTTAGATTAGACAAATAATAATGCAGCTTTAATGTCTTTTAAGTTTTTCTATGTTTAGTTTGGAAAAAAATCAACTTAAATACAAATTTTAAGAGCATTGCGGAAAATTTTTCTTCTAAAAAATGGGTTTTATAATTTTTCCTTAGCAATTATGAAACAACACCAATAAATACCTATTTAAACAGGGTGCATATGGTCATTTCTTTGTAAGCTCATACAAATCCTGTCTCGGTAAATATTTTTAACATTTGTTAAAAAATTCTTGTCCTATTTCAAAAAACATTCCATTCGGCAAGGATATCAACTTCACAACAATTTGCGTTTTATTTCACTAAAAAAACATTTGTAAATATACTAGTTTTTTTTCTATTATGCAGGCAGGGTACTGTTTAAAAATCCTGGGGATAACTTTACAGTTTGTTTACAAAAATATAATTAAAATATATTTCTGTATAATATATTAACTGTTTAATGTATGTACTTTTAACAAGTTCTTTGTAAATCCAATTTTTGAGTAAAAATACAGTGTTAGGGACAGCCAGGGGACTGTATTTTTAGAGGTTCTATCACTCCTGGAAAAAAATCAAAACAGTTATGGTTCTAAAAATAATGGGCCCGTAAAGTTTTAGGATTAAAGTTTTATTAAGAGTTAATGAGTAATAACGTATGTCCTAAAAGTTTTGGCACACAATATTTATCGTTTTTTTAATGAAGAAATTTATTTAAACACTAACTAGTTATGAGAAATTACAACTCAATACTTAACTGAACTATACTATCGAATTATGTTGAGTGGCCCATTCTGCTCTACCAGACGCAAATTTCTTCGAATATATCTCATGAGGTCCTGGATGGAATTCAGTTGAATTTCTCTTAATTTCTCGTAAATTCGCCGTCTTAATTGTTCCTTATCTTGTGCTTCCCAGCCTCCATGATAAACCTTTCTAGGCAGTACAGCCCAAAATCCTCTATTGGGCGAGCCTGCGGCAAGTTTGGAGGGTTATCGTTTTTGAAAACAAAAGGTATGTGGTGTTGTCGAAGCCAGTTTTGGGTATCTCTTGAGTAATGGCATGATGCTAGGTCTGGCCAAAACATGATATCGTCATTAGCATGATGTTCGCGGACAAACTGAAGCAATTTGGAAAGGCAGCTATCAAATAAGCTCTGACTATTCAAAGCTTTACCCCTCACTCTTCCCACAAAGGTCGAGATACACCCCTGTTAGAAATTGCGCACCAGACAAGGATTTTATCTGCAAATTTCGCTTTATGTTTGTATCTAACATTGTCAGGGCATTTCTCTACGTTGTCCGTATAAAATCCATCGTTTTCCTTCATTTCAGAATTACTCAAAGTGAAATACTTTTTGTCATCTAAAATAATGATTTTTCATTGGCAAAATGTACCCGCCTAAGTTGACGACAACATCTTGGTATACGAAGAAGCTGCGCTTAAAAGTATTTGGGGCACTTACGTCTCTTTCGATATTTAAGACCATTCCTCCTCAATTCCAACGATATCGTACTCTTAGAAGATCTGTATTGCCTAGCCAGTCTCCTCGTTGACATTCCAATCTGGTTTTTGCTCTTCTCACCAATCTCTCTGACCTCTGTGCGGTAAATGCACGTGGTCTTCCACTTTGGGAGATTCAGACATGGTATTTACTGCTCACACTCCGCTATGGTTCTATAAATGGTTCTGCGTGAAATGTTTTTATTCTGGAATATTCGACAGATTTTAGCTTTGGGTATCCGCCCAACTAACTTGTAAATACTTTTTCTTATTTCTAATTTATACGACATCTTTAAGCGAAAACTTCAAAATAAATAAATCTTAACTGACAGTAAATAAAGTAAATAAACTTTTGTTTTCAAAGGCAACTTGATATTAGTTTGTTTTTGTTAAAATTAAAGACAATGAGTTTTGTGCCAAAACTTTTAGGACATACGTTATTTATTTAAATATTGTATTTACTTTTGTAAAAATCGGTCGGGATAAGCCGATTACGAGTTTACAGAGAAATGCCTGAATCTAGCCTAACAATTTTTACTAAAATATGTGTTTTAAAAATTTTTTTAGTTTTTAAAAACCCTGTCTCTTAAGAATGAAAAATTTACGAACCCATGTTAATATGAACTTTTATATATTTTCTGATGTAAAATATGTCCCTAATTTTTATTTAACATTTTGTAACACCCTGTATAATTTTTATATTGGAACTATAGGTAAATTATTTACTTTATGGCAAAGACATTTGGTTAATCGTCAGACACAAGAGGACCATATTCAACAGGTTGGGGGCTTTGTAAAATACAAAGGTCTTCCACAAAACATAGCCGATCAAATTAACTGCTATTTTGACTTTCAATTTCAAAGAAATTTTTATGACGAGCAAACTGTGTACAATATGCTGTCTGATAATTTAAAAAAGGTACGTATAGCTAAATTATCTTACATTGCTTTTAGGAGATTTCAATTTTAGTTTTGAGGACATCTTAATTTTTATACTGACTGAAAAAGAAAACATATCAGTATTTTATGCTTTATTTCTTTTCTGAGAGATTACTTTTAAACAAAATATTATTTGGCTTTTCTTCAAAACAAAATTAAAAAGTTTATTAAAAATTAAAACTTTTAAATACTATAAAGAACTATTTTTTCCTTCCACAATATAATAAAAGTTAAGATTACTTTAAAAGAAATAAAATAATGAAATATTTAACATAAAGTTACTTACGATACAAAGGTTTCAATCATTAAACAAAGGTTCATTAGCTCTCGGTTAAAATTAATTTAATCCAATAAAATAAAATCTTAACAAGACGCTCTGTTCCCGTAAACGAGAGCTAATGAACCTTTGTTTAGAGTTTGAAATCTTTTTTGTATCGTAAGTATCTTGATATTAAATATTTTATTATTTTATTTCGTTTAAAGTAATCTTAACTTTTATTATATTGTGCAAGGAAAAAAGAGTTCTTTATGGTATTAAAAAGTTTTAATTTTCTTAAAATTTTTAATAAACTTTTTAATTTTATTTTGGAGAAAAGCCAAATATTATTTTGTTTAAACGTAATCTCCCAAAAACAAATAAAGCATACAATTTATCTTACTGTTGTAATATAAAGTACAAATGGAGAATAAACACTTAAAATTCACCAAAAAACATTCTGTTAGAGGAGCGGCCAATATTTTCTTGCATCAGGGCCCGGATTCTTAACTTCTCGATAGGTGACGACTCGGTCGGTATCGAGTTCTCGATATTCCTTTTGAAACCTATCGGCCTTATTTTTTCATTTGTTTTTACGTAAATAATTAATAGAATAAAGACTTATTTAATAAGGATAGTACCTAGTTAGGAAACTCGGGAGATATCGACTCGGAATCGAGTTTCAAATAGGTTAAGAATCACCATTCGGTAGCGACTCGATACGTTACGTCTCGAGACAGTGGTTAAGAATCCGCCTGCTGGGCCCGGCTAGTTATGGAACTCGAGAGATATCAACTAGGAATCGAGTTTCAAATAAGTTAAGAATCACCATTCGGTAGCGACTCGATACGTTGCGTCTCGAGACAGCGGTTAAGAATCCGCCTGCTGGGCCCGGATTCTTAACTTCTCGATAGGTGACGACTCGGTCGGTATCGAGTTCTCGATATCCCTTTCGAAACCTATCGGCCTTATTGTCTTATCTGTTTTTACGTAAATAATTAATAGGATAAAGACTTATTTAATAAGGGTAGGGCCTAGTTATAGAACTCGGGAGATATTGACTCGGAATCGAGTTTCAAATAAAGCTTAGTTCATAAGCTTGCAAAAAGCGATTTGCGAAACTTGTTCTGATTGGTCAATTTGTAACGACTTTTGAATGTTTTGTTACAAATTGACCAATCAGAACACGATTCGAAATTCGCAAATCGCATTTCGCAAGCTT
This sequence comes from Listronotus bonariensis, assembly GCA_014170235.1. NCBI lineage: Eukaryota > Metazoa > Arthropoda > Insecta > Coleoptera > Curculionidae > Listronotus > Listronotus bonariensis. The sequence continues at coordinate 218,564 of JACEGR010000483.1, read as the reverse complement.
AGGGGAAACCAGGGTAAAGTAAACACCCCGGGCAAAGTGAAAAGTCCCCTCTTTGCCCAAACTAATCGTTTGACATCAACTGTGCGGGCACAGAAACGTTTGGCCATCATGCCTTAATGAGCGGCAAAAACAGCGAGAGGCCGAGTCGCGCAACGTCTGGACGACGGTAAATTGTATTTTCGATAAATAATTTTTAATATTTCAAGGCACGTGCTTTGATGATATTTTCTATATTATTTGTTTGTCACTCTTGGGCGTATTATTGTTCTATTGTATGTAAAAGTAGCTTCCACAAAATATACTTATCATTAAATCAAAATCAATAGTTTTGGCAGGATTTGGCCTTACATCAAAACTGGCAGTATTGGGCAAAGTGAATAGGGCAAAGTGAATATGATATCTGCTTTGCCTGGGTTTAAGATTATTTAGTTGCAGATTATAAATAATTTTGTTGAAGATGTGAATAAATACAAAAACAAAATAATTAAGGCCATTCATTTATGTAAATCTGGGGAGTCAGTGAAGGGTATTGATAAAAAGTATGAGTTGCCTTATTCGACTTTATACAGACTATATAGTAAATTTGGCAGATTCCGTACCGTTTTCAATGAAGATTAAGGGAGGAAGCTAAATGTCTATCTCAAAATCGTTGACACCTACATATCAAAGAACAGCAAAAGTAAAAGTTTGAAAAAATAAGGTAAGAAATATTACTAAAAACTAAAAGTAGAATCAATAAACGTTCCTAAAATCTAAATGATAAAGAAGATTAACAACCAAAACATTTTTTGGTTTGGTTGGATGTTATATCATTTCTTCCAGTAAAATGTATAGTAAGGAAGATAATCCAATTGAAGATTGGATTTGACGTCGTACATGTCTTACATGGTGTCATGAGCAATGCTCCGCTTTCGAAGGCAATGAAGACTATACCTATCTGTGATAACTGCCATTTTTAATTTTTAAGATATATTACCTTTAAATGCAAATTTAGGTTTTTCTATTGATTTAAGTTTTGTTACAAAATATAATTTGTAGATTTTTGTAATTATAAGGTGGATATTTACTTTACCCGAACACCATATCCACTTTACCCGGGAGTCTGGGCAAAGTGAATAATATGACACGACTTTGAATTTAATTTTTAGTTACTATTTGTTTTACTTGTGAACTTAAATGGGTCAAAATATGTAAACGCAAATTATAAAGACTGATTTGTAGTATTTATTTTGTTGCTATTTCTTATATCTTTCTTAATAAAGTCCCAAACATCTTAAGGTATTCACTTTGCCCGGACTTCCCCTATGAACTAGGCTTAAGTTAAGAATCACCATTTGGTGTATTCCTTTTATGCTTTAGAACCGCCCAGAACGACACCGTAAGTATTCCTTTTATAGTGGAGTTGTTCTGCAGAACCGTTCTATTACCTCTCCCCTTGCCTCTCATGCACCATCATCGAAGGAGGTGCATGAAGTGTTCTGACACTAATGACATATGCCAAAAGGCAAATAGTAAAAATACTTGGTTATATTTAAAAAATATCTATAATAATTTACTGTGGTTAAATAATTAACCCGAAAATTTTTTATATAAACCACGGATGACTAAAACATAAACCAAACAAAGAACAACAAATCTGTCAAATCCTATAAATGTCATGTCAACGGGCAAATCCCACTGTTTTTGGTGTTCCTTTTAAAACTGTTTTGATCGGTTCTGAAGAACGGTTCTAAAAGCTAAAAGGAATACACCAATTCGGTAGCGACTCGAGACAGCGGTTAAGAATCCGCCCACAGGACGCAAATCACCTAAGGAAAGGCCCTGCGTATACAAATGTGCTATAATTATTTGTTTTTTATTTTTATTTTAGGAGATACCACGACTAAGACTAGGTCGAGCAGTAGAATTAATAAAATTTTTCAAAGTGTTACCCAATAATGTAGTAATGATGATTGTATCAAACATGGAAAGTACATATTTTTGTCCTGGTGACTATATATTCAAAGTAAACGGAGAAAGTACTACTATGTATTTTATAAAACGTGGAACCACCGCACTATTTAATGAACAAAATGTTGAGGTAATTTATTTCACCAAATTGGCAGTCTTACAAGAATTATTTTTTAACAGCAAACTTACTTTCGAATAGAATATAAAATTACACCTCCTAATAGGAAATTCACTGGCTAAACGACCGCCAAAGGTTTTGCTCAATTATAAAAAAACCGCCGTCCGGCGGTTAGAAGATTTGTAACAATTTTTCGTAGAAAATCAACCTTTCGACTAGACTATAAGGAATACTCTGTAAATTGTTTTGGCTTTTTCAGATTTGTCACTTAGAAGATGACTCCTACTATGGAGATATCTCCGTGGTTTTGACACAAATACATCCAGTGACAATGATGGCCATATCACCGTGTGTACTTCTTATGTTAAAGCAACGTGTTTTGAAAGAAATTTTACACCCTTTCCCAGATCTACAAGAAAAAGTTTTAGAAATAACTCATCAAACTCTTTTACATCGAAAATGCGACTGGAATGAAAAACAGAAAAAACGTATAACTATATCGGAGGCTACCTTCCGTAGTTTTTCCGAGTAAAATAATGTATAATCATTAGACCGATAAAAAAATCAACCATTTTTTAAAAATATATTAAAAAGTATTTTTGAAAATGAGGAAAGAAAATATTAAGAGGTTGCGCATTATTAATTTAAATTTCCCATATGATTAACATTGTAAACTTTTTTTTTTTAGTAAAGAATTTAATAATTTTTTAATGGCTTAGAAAGGCTACACCAAATCATTCTCTTAAATAAAACTTTAAGCTCTTTAATAGAGCTTTTTATAATTTTTCGATAAACCTACGCGTTTCAAGTTTTAAAATATAATTTCTAATATTTTCTTTTTTTTCCAAATTTTGTCAAATTTTTTGTAGTCTTTTGTTTCACAAGTGCTTTAATTTAACTGTCAAATTTCTAATACTATCGTTTCCTAATTTTTTATTATTTTCAATAAATTTAAATTATTTTTGGCAAAAGTGATTTTTGAATCTTTATTTTTACAGCGTTTAATTTAACTTATTAGTTTAAGATCTGGCATTAAGAAAATATACCCTCATCTGTTAAACATTTTCTAGGCAGATTTTAATGTAGTGAATGTAAGTGAACAACATCTTCCAGCATAGGTCTGCTACAATTAATAATAAATAATTAATTAATAGTTAATTTATTTATAATTGTAACCTTTACATGTTAATTACATAAACCAATGATCAGTGATGAAATAGCTTAGTTGGTTAGGTAGCAGCCCGATTTTATTCGATTAAATTTGCTAATAGACAAGGGAATAAAAAATTGACAAAAAATGTTACCCAGTGCGGGATACGAACCAACTAGGCTATTTTACGGCTGATCATTGGTTTATGCAATTAACATGTAAAGGTAACAATTATAAATAAACTAACTATTAATTAATTAATTATTATTAATTGTACCAGACCTATGCTGGCAGATGTTGTTCACTTGCATTCACTACATTAAAATCTGCCTAGAAAATATTATTTCATTTAATTAACAGATTAGGGTTTATTTTCTTAATGCCGGATCTTAGACTAATAAGTAAAATTGGTAATTTTAAAAAGCACCCTACGTACTTTCTAATATTACAATCTGGTCAAAGTTGACCAATAAGCAATTTGTCTCTAACCTAAATTACTAATGTCCTTAAAATTAAGAGCTTACTCTACGATGTCTCTTTTTTTTAATTAAAATAACGCACTTAACATAATATGCGGTACACGCACACATCAGATCTTAGAGTATATGATTTTATGGAAAAAGATGTAAACTTTTAGCTTCTTATTTACAAAAAATTGAGAACAATTGCAATAATTATTACTTGCTATTAGCGACTATAGGAAAACATTTCAGAATTGTAATAAAAATACTTTAATGTCACAAAGCTAAGGAACACATTAATTTTTAGTTAAAAAACATTTAATTTATTGGAAAGCTAGGATACGAAAGAACCAAAAATTGAAAAGTTAAAAAAAGGCATCTGTGAAACCAAAAAAAAAAAAAAAAATAATAGAATTTGAAAAATTTGTTAATATTTTTAATAACCATGATACTTTTGTCAAAAAATTGGGGGAAGATTAGGCATATTTTAAAGTTAAATAACTTTGAAATGCGTCGGTTTTTAAAAAATCATAGGAAAGCTTTTTATAGAGCGATCTGTTTTACACAAGAGAATGATTTGATGTAGCGTTTTTGAACTAACCATAAAAAGAGTTGTAAAATTTAAAACTAAAAAAACAAGCTTTCTCATGTTTCTTCTTCTTCGGATGCATATCCATTAATGGATGTTTGCGATCACATATTCCATTTCCTCTTTCCCCCGTGCGGTGTGTATTAGTGTTCGTATATCACGCAGTCCTGTCCATTGTCTAATGTTTCGCAGCCAAGACAATTTCTTCCTTCCTATGCCTCTTCTGCCCTCAATCTTGCCCTCGATCATCAGTTGCAAAAACTGGTATTTCTGATTCCGCATGATATGTCCCAGATAGGCCGTTTTTCTCTTCTTGATTGTTTCGAATAATTCGCGTTTTCTGTTTACAAGTCTAAGAACTTCCTCATTTGTTATTCTCGCAGTCCAAGGTATTTTAAGGATCCTACGATATAGCCACATCTCGAAAGCTTCTAATTTATTGATAGCACTCGACTTCAGGGTCCAACCTTCCACACCATAAAGAAGCACCGACCAAACGTAGCATTTTACGAATCTTAGTCTCAAATCAAGGTCAAAGTCAGAACAGGTAAGCACACTCCTAAGCTTCAGGAATGCCTGTCAAGCCTGTTTAATGCGGCACAATATTTCTTTGTCTGATGTCCAGTCCTCAGAAAGCCATGTACCCAGGTACTTGAATTTGTCCACCCTCTCTCATGTTTATCAGATGAGAAATTTAAATTTATCATGCGACACCTCTTAATATCAATATTAAGGTCTATGGCTTTCACATGATTTTTTCATCAATAGTAATGATATACTTAAAAAAATAGTTGACTTTTTAAATCTCTCTAATGAACATTAGTGTTTAAAATACCTAAAAGCCTGTGTGGTATAGTTTAATAGTTATTTTAATTTTTAGCTTTCCTTCAAGAAATGCTGTTTTTACTTTCATTATTTTTTGATATGTTACCTATAGATTGAGATTATTTTGTATTATTAGTCTAATAGCTCAAAATAAATTTAAAATATTAGTAAAAAATTGCATTGAATTTTTATTTGGTAACCTTTTTTTTCTTGTGTATATATTAGAATTAAAAAAAAGGTACAGGCTGTTCCACGACGAAAAGGTACTGGTTAAACAACCGCCGGCGGCATTGCCCAAATAAAAGAATAAAACCATCGTCCGGCGGTTTTATCTTTTAACGTATATAAAAGTCGCCGAAAATCTAAATTTATTTGTTAGTACCGGCGGTTTTTACCTATTATATCGGTAGATGCCGCCGTTAGGTAGCTATGCTTATAAAAACTAATAAAAACCGCCAAATAATAGTTAATCTAATCCTAATAATTATTTATTCTGCTGTGTCGTAAGAGTTTAGTTTTCTTGTGGATTTATTTATAAATATTATACAGGGTGTTCGCGTATTATTGGTACACAGAAAAACCACAGATTTCTTATGGTAAAATATTGAGATTTAACCAAACATACGTCTATCCAAAAGTGAATAATAAGGAAGATACAAGGTGTCGAAGTGAAAAAAATATTTTTATTTTTTCTTTTCGATAATTTTTGATAATGTTTTGAATATTTTAGTGAAACTCGGTATCTCGGGGTTTTTGACATAAGCTATTCAGATCTAATATAAAGACAGACGAGAGGGTGCTAACTAAACTATTTGAATATCTCTATAACGTCATAATTTTTTGAGCTACTCTGTATGTGCCATATGTGCCATTTAGGTAAACCAGTAAACTTCACTATGTTTTCTTGTTGTTATGAATAATACGCTGTTTTTGGCAATTTTTGGCTGCACAGAACCACCTAAATTCAAATATAATAAAAACGGTTGCTCAGAGCCATTCTTGCAAGGTATACATTTTTGTGTAGAAACAATAGGGGCATTTACTAGTTTACTTAGATGTTATATACAGTGTAGCACAAAAAAGTTGGGACGGTTTAGAAAAATTTAATTAATGTTGTCAGGCCCCTCTGGATTACACATAAATATTAATATTGGATCTAGATAGCTTATATCAAGAAACCCCCTAGGTACCGAGCTTTATTAAAATATTCATCTTCCTTATTATCAACTTTTAAATATAGGTATGTGTGGTTAAATCTTAATATTTTGGCATAAGGAATTTGTGGTTTTTTGTGTACCATTAATTAGCGGACACCCTGTATTTTTAATTAATCAATAAACAATAATGAAATTGAGAGACACTTTTGACACCTACGAAGATTTTGTTGAAGCACTTATAATAGGTATTAAAAGAGAAAGCTATTTTTTTTTAAAGAGAAGCTGGATGTATTTTACCGGAAAGAAAAAAGAAACTGGTCGTTTCATCGAACCAAAATTCAAGAATTACCAATTGTAGCTTCACTATAGATACCTAGAACAATGCTAAATTTTTGGTCAGCAGCTTGGACGCTCGCTTCGTGGAATTTATGAAGCGGGTATCCATCGAGTACACACGTAAACAGTACGTATAATTTGCCGCTTCATAAATTCCGCCAAGCCAGCGTCCAAACTGATGACCAAAAATTTAGCATGGTTCTGGGAGTCTATAGTAAAACTATACAATTGTCCTTGGTATTATCAATTAAAGTATTCACGTATTAAGGGTGAAAGAAACTTTAAATTTGCAGAAATAGGAAAAAAGTTACAAGGTAAAGGAGATTGTTGATAGTCTTAAGGATAATAATATCGGAAATATTAAATTATTATTGGCCATAGGAAAAAGGAAGACCAAAAGGTCAAGGTAATACAGTAATTGGATTAAGTGCAAAAAGAACGAAAAATCAATAAATATGATAAATAAAAGTTTACTAATATGTAAAAGGTAAAGTTCTTTGGGCATATGGCTCATTAATGACAGTAAAAATAATTAAAAACCTGTAAGAATTCGGCTACTATTTTTTATTTATCTTTGGACAATCCACGAAGGCTGAAAGCCTAAATACTAACGTACCGTGGGTGTACTATGGTTGGTTGTTTAAAAATTACGGAGTCTCCAAAAGAAAATGGAATACCCCGGGTCCGATCAAGACGGCGACACGTGTTTCGTCTTCGTTAAGACTTGTCATAGCCGCTTCAGGTCGAAAACACCTTGATGATGCCCCGATTGACTATAAATATCCTGATCCATATATATCTGATTCCCAGAACTAACAGATATAGACAACCGGTGCCATCTCACCAAGAAATTTAAAAACAACCAGCCATGGCATCGAGAGGTTAAAGGTGGTAGGTAAATGTGCGCCATCTAGTTGTACATGGCAAAAGTTAGGTATGCAACATACTGTTATGCCAACAAACCATAAGGAAACTGGCCGCCCATCAGTCTGCGGGATTGCAGAATTCGGATGAGTAGTTTTGCCAAATCCAGGTAGGTGGCGTACAGCAGTGACTGAATATATGATAAAAATCATAAAAAGCAGTATTTTTCACCCAAACTGCGATATAATATAAAAAAAATGAATAGTTCTTGAGCCTTGATATAAATACATTAATAAAAGGTAAATTTCTTTAGGCATATGGCTCATCAATGACAGTAAAAATAAATGAAAACCTGTAAGAATTCGGCTACTATGGTCAAGGTGTCTATGACCTGAAGCGGCTATGACAAGTCTTAACGAAGACGTAACACGTGTCGCCGTCTTGGTCGGGCCTGGGGTATTCCATTTTTTTTTTTGGAGACTCCGTAATTTTTAAACAGCCAACCATAGTAACCGAATTCTTACAGGTTTTTATTTATTTTTACTGTCATTAATGAGCCATATGCCCAAAAACTTTTTATTAATGTATTTATATCAAGTTTATTTTATCACACCATGTTATGTTCATTCCTATGTAGTTTTATTTTCTACCTGGTATTACTTTCTTACTTACTGACTTACTCCCTGAGTTTTTTTTAATTTTATATCGTTTTGGTAAATTGATCTTTGTTAGTCATCAAAATTATATACAGCATGTCTTTGGAAGTGAAATTTTTTTAATTAACTTTACGATAAAAAGTTTCTCCTTGTAAAAGGTCTTGCTTGATAAGGAAATACATTTCCACAAAAATAACTGTATATTTTATGTATAGGGTGGCTTAAAAAAGACTTGATTTCAAATAAATATACGTGGTATTTCGGTACAAAACCTAAAAAAGTGATTACTTATATCTTTTGTAAAGAAAATCGCCTAATATTGATTAATGATGTGATGATGTGTGAAAACCACCACTGGCGCCACACAGTGCAATCTCTGGACAAAAACTTAATTTTCATATTTTTGGCAAATGTCCTTTTTTAGTAGAAATAACACTAAATTGACAAAATAATCATATCCCAAAATCATAGACTTGTATCTCCATGCATTATTGAAATGTATTTCATTAAAGTATAGAGAAATTCCAAGTAGTACATTAAAAGTTAGTTGGAAGCGACAAATACATGTACATTTTTTATAAATTTCATCTTAAGGATCTAATTATTTCATGTTTATTAATTTTTTTCCTAAAAATTTCTATTAATTGTTTTATTTTGGAAAGTTTACTAAGCTAGAAAAAAATTAAAAAAGTATATTTATAATTTTTTGCTATTTGGTAGCAAATTTAATGTAAATTATACTTAGAATTTCAATTATATGCAACACTTCTAAAAACATATCGTTATTACTCTGCAAGAAGTACCTACGGTAACTGTTTTAAAGCTTGGGTTTCGCCAAATAGAGCAAGGAAAAAAATTAAATATAAAGATAATTAAAAATGCTTTTAAAATTTAAGATCTTTATAATCCAAAAGTTATTAGAACAACTCGTTAATTATACAAATTATTTACAGTTTTTGTATAACTCTTTTCTCTTTTATCCTACAAAATTAACAAAAATTTTGGTTTATATTGTAAATTCTGTAGTTTTCAAATGAATTATCAAATTTTTGTTATTTCTTAATGATATTTTTAAATTAAACACCCAGTATATAATATCACCATTGTAAAGGTTGTCCAAAGAGCTCTACAAACATACCAAACGTAATATGCCTACCTCTATTAGTTTTGGATATATTAATTTTGTCTATCAGTCCCATAGGCTCGCTGCTCTGTGCGCCACCAGTAGTGTTGCCAAGAAACGGGCATGCATAAGTGAAAGAAGGAAAGCTCCCCTCTGGCATGTTGACGCAATAAAAGACGAACGGAACAGAAACTCCAAATTTATTTCCCATTTTGGCCATAAATGCTAACAGAAAAAAAGTAATGTAAAATATTTTAACGCCTTCAGAATCAGTGCCTTCTATTTCTATTTCTATTTTTTTTCTTAGTTTTGGTTCCTTCAGGTCCAATCCACCACTCTCCCCTTCCGGACTATGCTTTCCAGGGCTTCGTCGGCGGAAAATCTGGATAATCGAGCTCGTAGCTCCCAGAAATTCCAAAAGAACACAAAAATAATTCTACAATCGATGCAATGCATAAATTGTCGGCTGTCAAACCAAGTGTTACGTATAACCTTCACTTTCACTACTGACAGTTCCCATGGCACGCCCATCTATTTCCCGCCATTTGAGAAATACCTCGTGTTCACCACCAAACATGATGCCATCAGCTTATAGGAATCTTCGCTCACAGCGCTTAGATCCAGAAGAAAGATGCCGTCAATTTAGCGTCAAGCATTCCTTGATCCCCGAAGGTGTTCGTACGACACCTCTAGCCGCCACTCCGTGAAGAACTTTGTAGTCCTTTACGCACGTCCGCACTGTCCGGAGGTCAAACAAAGAGTCGAATCACTGCCTTGCCTCGCTAATCGGTAATAGGCTTGTTCCTACAGCAGTTAGAAACAGTTTGCAAACTGTGAAAAGCATGCGCAAGAGACAAAATTCAACGGATTTTATCACCTACGCATGAGCCTGACGGTTTGCAAACTGTTTCTGACTGATGTAGGAACAAACCTAATACCGACGAATTCCGACACCCATCTATTGCCACCAAATTGTAAGCACCCTGATGCTTACGTCACATATGATCACGTGACCATATCCTACCAACCGTTTAATATCTTAACTCAGGGCCGTATTAACTGTTTGAGGCGCCCTAGGCTACAATTCCTGAAGCGCCTATTTTCTACCAAAAAATTTTTGAAGAGCAAAAAAAAAACAAAAAAAACGTCATTCCCTCCTTTTCTCTTTTTGCGCCTATTTCATTCCAAAGCACCTTTTTACAGACAAATTAGGCACCAAAAATCCCCACCCGATATAAACTTTTTCAAAACTCCCCTGTCTGGCGCCTATTTTTCATATGGCGCCCTAGGCTGTAGACTAGTCAGCCTAATGGATAATACGGCCCTGACCCTAGGCTAGAATTACCGGAGCGCCTATTTTGCACGAAAAAAATGTTTGAAGAGCAAAAACAACAAAAATGTCCTTACCTCCGTAGCGTTTATTTTCAGTGCCAAGTCATTCCCTTCTTTTCGCGCCTATTTCATTTATTTCAAAGCACCTTATTCACAGAGAAATTAGTTCTAATCCTCACCCGACCTAATTTTTTTAACAACTCCCCTGTCTAGCGCCTATTACTCCCTGTCTGGCGCCTATTTTTTCATGGCGTCCTGGGCTGTAGCCTAGTCAGCCTAATGGATAATACGGCACTGATTTAACTTGTGAACGGGAATATGACCAGTATTGATGTTGGTGGCGCCATGCTTGTTTTTCGCGCAACAATTACTGTTTATGTTATTAGAGACCACTTCCCTCTAGTCCTAAACACAATTTAAAAAATGTCATGACAATTAGTGCAGGGCCTCTATTCCACTGTTCATAAGCGCCTTTTTGTTTGCGTTTTATTAGTTTTTTCTTTATTTTCTCTAGGCTCTTATGAAAACAAAAAGTTCTTCGTTCGTGCATAGCCAACTTCACAAATTGGCGGACAACACTGCATTAAAATATGACACATTTGTCAAAGTCAAGTATACTTTTATCTCATTCAAACACATAAATATTAAAACTTGCTACACAATTAAGATTTGAACTCTAAAGTTAAAACTAAAATAAACTGATCCACTAATGGTGTAAATCTAACGGTAGAAACTAGGTGAAATTTGCAAAAGAGACAACCCACAATACACCAAAGAATTGCCAAAGTAAATAGTGAACATGTGATTCCACTTAACCTTACTTTACAGTTTAAAAAGTATATTATATTATTTCTATTTTATTATCAATATTAAAATAATATTTTGCTTTGTAAACAACATGTTGAATATGATGTGGAATATTACCTAGTAACTGTGTTCTTTATCAAGAAGTAAGGTACCAAAAAGGTATGTTCAAATAACCCTATAGGTATTTATATTGTTTTTGGTTCCAATTTTTTGTTATTTTTAGCTTTTATCTGAGACTGGTAGAAAGATCCAGTCATATAAACAGCATAATTTGTTACTACAACTAACTAACTACAAATGACACGGCAGGTAACCCTAGAAAGACATGAAATGATTGATCAAACTTAAGACCATGTTCAGATAACAGACAAAGTAAGTCCTATAAAAATAACTTATAACATTTGGGTTAAACAATAAATTTTGTTGCCACACTGATTAATAACTTGCTATTTAAGTTAATTTTAACATGAGTGCACTTTTTAAAATGGGAGAATAAAAGCAACTGTGAATAAAATTTGCATTAAAAGTATACTAATATTTTCCTTAAATCATTACAATTATACATATGATACTGTCCAAGTTTCTTACGTACTTCTCAAGTACCTTAACTTGTGTATTCATGTCTTTTTCTTGCTTTTACTAGTTCATTGTTCGAAAATCCTTACGTAACCTAACCGAAACCAATGATCTTTTCACAGGAGCAATATTTTCTTTTACTTAATGGCTTTTACTCTTTCTATTATAATTTTATAGGTACTCTACAATGTCCTAAGTTAATCCTAATAAGTTAAATGTTGTTTTTATATTTTGTTCTATTTTATAGAAAAACCTACATTTGCTTATTTAAACCTGAAATTTGTATGTTTTTATTTTAGGTGACCAGATTGTAAAATCATTTGTATTATATGGAACTTACTATGAAGTGTCTGGATTTAATTGCTTTTCAAGCGGGAGAAGTGAATTAAGAATATATTCTATATAAACTGGGAATATTTTCAGGAGCCCATGCACCTTTTGCTAACCTACTTGTTTATAATGCAAAAATATTCTGGCACAAAACAATGTTTATTTACTATAATATACCTTTTTATTGTAAGCTTAATAATTAAAATAAACTAAACACGACAAAATATTATTGATTGTTTTTATTATTTTTTACAAATTACAGAAGCTTTATAATTTATAATGTTAGTCACCTTGGGCTTCATTATTTTATTTATTGATCATTTGATATTATTCTTGAACTATTATGCAATGTTGATGTCTTCTGGCACGGTCCTAAGGTATGTATATTCGTAGTCTTCTAAAATCCTACAAATAAAATTATTATTAAATAAAAAATTAAAAAAAAGACAACTGGCAATAAAAGGTTTTGATAATTTACTCTTTAAAATCATATAAGTATCAAATGTTTTTACCATCTTTGGGTATTTATATCAACTAATAATTGGTATGTACTAACAATTTACAGTAATTGTCTCCAAAGTGGCAGCAACTACGATCCTCTATTTTTACTATATTCCCCTTCTTTTGCACAAAATTCTTGATATAACACTAAATTGACACATAATATTTTATTTACCAGCAAAAAATCTTTTTAAAACCTCTTTTTAATAGGTTTATGTTTATGTCTTTTTATAGTAAATTAAAAGATTTATTTTAAATTAAGTCACTTGTGACCACATCTGTGACAGCTTAAAATGCATGGTTGCGGCATTTAGGGGTAAAAAAATGCAATTTGGCAAAAAACGTGTAAAGTAAATAAAAACATGTTTTTAAAGTTGTTTATAAAATATTGTATTCCCATTTAGTGTTATATTAAGAATTTTGTGCAAAATGACGGGGAATATACAGAAAAATGAGGATACTTCATTTTCAATTTTAATGAGGGATATTTTAAAAACAATAAGTTTCCGACTAAAACTTCTTTCGGATTTGTGATTAACGCCCCAAAAAGCCTCTGTAAATCAAATTATTTGGTCAAAATCGGAGTTGGTCCCACTTTCGAGACAATTACCCAATTTGCATAAATAAGACAAATATTTTTTAAAATATTACCTTTTTAAACTAAAAAAAATTGACCATAAATGTTTTTCTAAATATGATTTTACTTTAGTTTAATACTTACCTTAAGTGATATTTTAATGTAGTTTGCTAATCTCCATTTCCAGTCTTTGTCCTTATCAATGACCTTTTGTCCTAATCTAACATTCTGTACAAGTACTTTAGAAAGTATGAATGGAAGGTGGTATAAAAATTATATGCAATAACTTGTTAGATAGTTACTTTTCCAAAGCAATAAGTAATTTTTCATAATTTTTCTTTTCAATCTATATTTTGACAACTCACATATTAATTTTACTCCAAATGAGCTTCAGGCTACCGCTTTCACGCTCTTTTTTCGCTTTTGCGCCGACGGAGCTGCAGGAGACCGCTTCGAACCCTTTTTGGTTATAGGTTATGTGATTTAGGAACTATTTTGCTTACAAATGATTTTTCTGGCTGCGGAGGACCATGTTAATTATTTATTTGCTTCTTGTATTTCAGTTAAACTGTATATTTTGATTTTAATAGCTTAGTTAACCGATTTTTTCAACTTTAATTTCACTTTAAAGGAATTTTAGGTTATGTACAAAAATACAAAAGTTATGTAATGACTTTGAATTTTGTCAGATGTCAGATGGTAATACAGATTTCTGTTTTATGACCGCCTGTTTTGAAAAACAAGTGAAGGTTATTCGTTCGTTAAAGAAAAACAGATGAAGGTTATACGCTCCCGGAACGAATACGTTCAGCGAACGAATGAGTTCAATTTAGTGGAATTGAGGCCCTGTGATTGTAAAATAACTGACATTAATACATTCATGAATATATTCCCTAATTAATGTAAGGGACAAAGCTGTAAAATTATGGACACTACTGAATAAATTATGTTTTGTGTACGGGGTTAACATTCTCGGCGTGGCCATTTCGTATAGCTAATATTAAATTCTACAGTAAAAAAATGACGTTTGGTATTTATTCTTTAATTATTGGAGAGGAATTTGACCATGTCGTTGAAAATGGTTTCTAGGTATTTATTTACGCTGTATTTATTTAATCTGTACAGGGTAAGCCAAATTCGATGCTTTTTATGGGAAAGTCGTATTTCTGCATGTTTTTACACAAAAACTGATTCCCATTTACGAAGCTCAATATTTGGGCCGGTAAAAACCGCAATTTTTCTAAATTTCGTGCAATTTCTTTAATCCTTTATTACTTATTTGTTTCACGAGATTTTTTACTCTGTAAAAACTCAGCAACTTTATATGCAGATTGCAGAAATCGACTTTAAAATAATAATATTTGATTATTGCAAGTTGAGTTTCAGATCATGCAGAACGTTTTATAAAAAATTACTTTGTTTTTTCGTAAAATTATTATAAAAATAGTTTTCAATATGGTGCAAACTTAAGTAGATACGCTGTATATTTTTTTTTTTATTTTTACACCCCATAGTTTAAAAACTAAGACGTATTGAACTTATGTTTATATGAAGTTCATTTCTTATATTTTATTGTAAAATCACTCCTTTAAGTTTGTCGGTTAACTTACTGGACACCCCGTATTTTTTAATAGTTTTTAATACTTGCTCGTTGATTAAAATACCCTTTATGATACATTTTTTTTTATTTTTTAGCTTATATTACAGCTTTTTATGGTGCTTGTTTATATAATCTCACTGGTATTGATTATTCCAAGCAATTGGGCTTATGTAAGGGTTTACAAACTTCTTAAATGGAATACATTCTATTTGGACCTGATAATTACTATCAGTATAATTATAAATTTTTTCATTGGTTACTACGACAAAGATGGATCACGCATTATTCTTAAAACGAATAGGGTGGCAAAGTAAGTATTATCAAAAAGTAACATACCTACGGATAAGAGAAACCATGACATGCTAAAATTTTCGTACCGCTTTTGCGGCAGGCTTGGCGGCAGGCTTGTCATTTTTCCAGTTTAAACTTTAAATGCGTCGGTCGAAGCCTCGCCTCGTGTAACATCAGCGGTGGGGAAACACATAAGCTTACTGAAATGACTAACTGGCGGAATTTCAACGAGAAACGAATAAAATTATATTGGGAGTTTTCGCATGACCTGTCCTTAAATTGGCTATTCCATGATAACTCTTATAATTTCCTTACTCTATGGTATTATCAAGGCCCCTTTAACCTACCTTTAGATCCGCAGTGGCAGGAAGCATTTTTGGATTTTAACGACCTCGCGCAGTAAACACATGAATGAGTGGACGAACATGCGCACTTAAAAGCCGTGGCAAAAAACAAACACCGGCACCCCGTACTCTTCGTCCGCGGCCTAACCGTGACGCTCATTAGCTACCGTACTTCGAACAGAAAACCAGGACGCCGGCCGCCGACAAATTTTTTCCGATAATGCGGATAGTTTGTTTGGCGCCAGGTGCGTTTACCCTCAACTTACTTGCGCACAAACCGTTTTTTTGCCCATGAAATGTTACTTTTGTTTCGCGCAGGTTATAACATTGGTAATCCTTCGAGATCAGTGCTTTAACCTCGTTTTATACTTTTCAAACTGGTTTATTCCGCTTTGGTACATTCTCGTTTCGGCACCTAATAAAATTTTACCTGACCTGACCCTTTTTTTTCTAGTTTGGTCACCTCGGCAAAAATGTATAATTATCTTTTCTCGTTTGGTACCCTAAAAGTGGAAATAGAATTATTTAGTGGATTTATAAAGTATGTAGTAGTCTTGGGTTTAATTAAAGAATTAAAAAGACGTTGATTATCAGAACTAACCATACTCTGTAATCAGGGGCGGCTGGTGCATAAGAGCTGCAGTGCTGCAGAACCACCAGAATTTTTAAGCTGCTTGGTAATTTTTTCATAACATTTAATTCATCATTTTACAATTAAAATATTAAATATCCATTAAAACAAAACTAAAAATAACCAGTTTCCGGCCGAGAACTCTAGTATAGTAGGCACACGCATCTTCACCCAGTAACGACGCATCATAGATTACTGCGCAGTGGACCATCTTAAATAATACTCAGTCTCTCCCGACGTTATTGCATTGACTAAACTGAGTGACTCTTTTCTGTGTGCCGCACGATTGTTTTAATTTCCTCTATGTCGAATGCACTTGTCGTTGGGCAAAATTCGGCTGCTAAAATACGTAAATTTTGGTTATTGTTGTGCGGAATTCGCGGTAGCACTTTACAGGTTATTTAGACATTTTTTATCGCGCGTGTCGAAGTTTATATTTTTATTCGTAGTTGGTTGTGTGTTTAGTATTTATAGACAATGGATGTGGTGCATAATTTAGAGAACGTTAAACGATTTTTAAATATTCATATGAAGAGAAACTTGAACTAAAAACTAGTGGTAGACCGTTACCGGACATCGTGATTAAAGTAACCTGTGTTAGCAGAGAAAAACCTTATACCTACGCGTCATTTTAATAGAGACATTTATTCCCGGAATGACTGGATTTGTGGATGTAATAGGAAAAATGCCCTTTTTGCTTTTCATATGTACTTTTTGCAGGCGATAAGACATGTCAGAAGTTGGTTTAAGAGACTTGATTAATTTATCGGAAAAAATAAAGAGACACAATAATTCGAAGAATCATCTTCATAATGCGATGGAATATGCTTTATTGGGGACCGTTAACATAAGAGCTCAACTGGACACTGCATATTGGAGAAATATCCAGATACACAATGAGAAAGTAAAAAAAATCATTTATTTTATCCAAAATTATAAACTGTAGGTATAAAATTTTGCGGTGCCTTCGAATTAGCACTTAGAGGGTACGACGAAACTTCTACAAATCCTGGAATATTCCGGGGACTGATAAACTTTTCTGCTGAGCTTTTAGAGGTAACCGTCAAGCCGCAACACTTTTTCATCTGAACATTTTATACAGTATTATAATAAATTTCCTGAAGAACAATTGAATGCTACGCAACTAGCTTACCCACTGATTGACAAAGGAAGACTTAAAACTGAGCTATCAGTTATTTATTTAAGGAAAAACTGTAGAAGATTAAATGGTAGTTCACCACTTCTAAATCTTTAATACAAAATAATTTAGAAAGCACTTCCAAAGAGACAAAAAATGTGCTAGATATTTTAATAACTACTCCTATGTCGACATCAAAGGTGTTTTTCTACAATTAAGCGAATAAAGACCTTCCTTCGAAATACCATGTCACAAGATCGTTTAACTGCGACGCGTTCTCTTCACCGCGTCGGATGAAAAAGGGTCCCAGAATAACAATATACAGAAGCAACAGTAGCGTTTTGCGCCAAAAAAAAAAAAAAAAGGTGGGGGTAACACTGGTCAAATTACCGGACCCATGTTTATATGAACTTTAAAAATGGCCCTTAAACTTTTCTACATCAATTAGACAACACCCTGTATATACGGCAGTATTCCGTTGGCGTATACCGTCCGACGTCGTGAAAAATTCCGTCGATAGAAAAATGTACCCAATTAAATTGTACAGCGCAAATTGACACGCGTTGCTTTTGACATCTAACCTTTATTTATTAGGTTTTAATTTTTAATCTAGAGTGCCGTGAATGCCATAAAACAATAAATAGTAATAGTTTTTATAGCAACTACAGAGTCGTCTAAAGTTTGCAATATGGTATTTATGGTTTAAATAACTTTTTTAAATGGATCAAGGGTAAGTTACTATAATAGCTAAAAAGAGTATTTTTTAATCGACAATTTAATACAACACAATCAATATTTTGGTTAAAAGTATATTAGAAAAATCCGTATTATAATAATTATTTTAAGTTATAGCATCAACCACGCATCAGCTTATTTTTTTGTAACACTCTCAATGGTTAATTAAAGTAGAAAAAATAAGCAGCATCTTATGTAATAAACAATAATTACTTATTGTATTTTCAAGCCCCCTAAGTTATCTATCAATAATACGGACTCGCTGTTGCTGTTACAGAAAAAAAGTTAATTGAGATTTTCGCTATGTACTGCAAATTAAAATATTGATTGTGTGCAGTATTAAATTGTTGGTAAGAAAATACGCTTTCATTAAAAAAACTGACTTTAGACCAAAAATGGCTGATTCTCAAAAAATGTCGAATTAAGTTTTTTCAAATCTGTATTTTTTTTCTTGCCTAATCTTTAGTTTATGTCTTGTTTGATATACATATGATAGCGGTCCCCAAGCGTTTTGAGTTTGAATTAAACATAGAATAGAGATAATAGACTTTAGAATAGAGCCGGGATAACCCATGCACTGAAGCTGCTCGGCTTATTGTGCGCCCTGTCTTTTACGTCTGGGTGATGACAGCCAGATGGGACCTACAGCTTAACGTGGGTTCCGAACCACGGTCCTATACGCGACAACTTAAGACCTTGTCCCCACCCAGGGGGACTAACGAACCTACCAACTGAGTGGGCTTCGCATGTCTACGGTTGCGCAGGATGCGATTTATGAATTCCTACTGCGTGTCAGCACCTTCATGGAGTTGAAACGCAGTAGCAAATACGAACAGTATCACCTTTATTTACCTCTTTAAACCCTACGTAGGTTTGGTGCTGCAGTCTGGAAGGAATTTAAAAGCATGCAAATGCATAAGCGGTTTGTGAATTCCTACTACGTGTCAGTGCCTTCATGGAGTTGAAACGCAGTAGCAAATATGTACGTACAGTATCACCTCCCTTTACCACTCTAAACTATACGCAAATTTTGTGCTACAGTTTGGAAGAAATTTAAAAGCATGCAAACGCATAATTTTATTACGAATGAAATTTAACCTGGAACAAAAGGTCTGTGCCCAAAAGCATTACAAATCAGTCAAAGTGAAGCAAACAGCTCAAATACACTGAGATAATTATTACATAACCATTTTTAGAGAAAGTCATAGTTTATAAGTTCTTTTTAGGAATTTTGTTATTACATATTCGGTTTCATTTAAAAGACAAATTTATTTTTAAAAATAATAAAATTAAACATTTATTTCTGTAATTGTACATTTTTATTGGCTAGCTATTAAGCTATTATTTGTTTATTTGTTTTGTCTTTTGACTATGGTTATACAGCAAGTATTTATTATATTTGTTATTTATTAAGCTAATAAATATTTTGTCTTTTAATTTAAATTTGATACGAGGTATTACAAAATAATTTTAGCAAAGCCAAAAAATCTGACAAAACATTATACAGTGCTTGTCTAAATTCAAGACCTCTCCTAACTTTTGAATTGTTTGGTATTTTTAATGAAAATTTGAGTACTTTAGTCAGAGAACATAAACCAAAATTTAGACAGGAAATGACAGATATAAATGTCAAACTCACAGCTAGGCGCCATTTCAAAAGAAAAATTAAATGGAAAAAGTCATATTGTAAACTTTTTATTTAAAAACAAACATTGACGCACTACTTTTAGGTTATAAACCGTTTAAAATTCACATAAAACTAAAAGAAAGCAACCGTATGATTCAATTAAATGCAATAAAGCGGTAAAGTAAAAAATTTAAGGCGGGGGCGAAGCGTCTCCTGTTGCCATGCAGTATGAATTCCGAATATAAAAACAAATTAGCTTGTACTGAAAACATCCCAGGTTAGGCTGATTTCTGCGTTCACTTTATGAATTCCTACCCGATATTTGTGCTGGCGCGTAGTAGTATTTTTATAATGTTCTAAAATAAAAACTCCCATTAAATCCTCCTACATTTCAGCACGGTAGGATGTTGTAGCTTAGTAGGAAGTCATAAAACGCGCGCAGGATACAGCAAAGTGTGTGTTCCGGCGCCTTAGTCCTTGCTGGCTATTAAAGTCTGATACATTTTGCACTTTGTCCGTCTTGTTGAGGTTACCACCAAATTTCTAACCTTAGCCGCCGGCAGGATTCGGAATCCACCTCACGTCGGTTGTGCGCCCAACGATCTGGCATCTTACACGCTAGGCCAACCACACGACTTAAATTAAATATACTTATAATATAATAATAATAATAATAATATAAAAAAATGTATGAGGGAATGATGATGAGGGAATGACAAAATGAAACAAAATTGGCAAAAAGCTTATTAACAAAACCCTACTTTCTCACGAACTATAAATAGTATTGTACTCTAATTGGAAATATATACAAATATTTAACAATTATAAATAAAAAGTGCTTACCTTCTAATACCATTACATGAGGGAATTACTTTAAAAATGTAATATTTCAAAAACTTCTCGTCAAATTTGTTTTAACGTACAATATTTTCTTTATCCGTTCGCTATAGTAAATTTTAGGGATTGGGGAATGATTCCGCGGTGATTCAGAACTTGTCGTTTTTTTGTATCAAGAGAGTGCGCAAATAGGTTGGTTTGTTTGGACGGATGTTTGGCGAATTGTTGCAAGTCTGGACGCAGCTGAGTGCTGTTTATATGGAGACGATATCTATACAGGAAAAGTCTAAAGATTTTTGGGGATATAAAAACAAGAAAATCCACTTTGTTAATAAAATAAAAAATATATCTAGGAAGTCAAAATTGTCAAATTGCTTATTTTACAACAATAATTATTGTAACAGAAGGTTCAAGAATTTAAAAAAAAGATATCATGTCAAATTTTTTTATATATGGTCGTACATTATTTAAATGGTAAAGTTGGGCCATATTGCTTATTTTTAATTTTCTAAATGGTAATAACATTATAAATATTATTTTTCGAAAAAAATTATAGAGTTATTTTCGGTGGAAAATTTGTCCAAAAAAATGATGTTTTATTTTATGCAAAAAAATTACTGTCAAAACAATAGGCCCTTAGCCATGTACACCTTAGGTAGCAAATTTCCAGTACAGATAGATTGGATTTTATTCCTTTTCTTCAAATTTTTCCAGAAATCGCAAGATTTTTGGCAATAATGCCAAAATTTTGATTTTTGTGGCAATGCCCGCGAAATTATTTAAAACACCGATGACGTAGTTGGAGTGTACCTACGTCACAAAAGATTCAAGCTACGACATGCCCTTTCTATTGCTTGTTCTTTTGTTGGCATTTATTTAACGTGACGCTTTTTATATAAGCACTGGCAACATTGTGAAGTTGATATATAGATAGTTATATTGATTTTGTAAATACAATTTCTAGTATATATTTAATTATACAGCTGTTTAAGTTTAAAAACAAAACTGATTGAGCTTCCATATTGTGGAATAAATTATAGTGAACTAATTATATTATTATTTACAAAAAAACTATAGACAATTTTGTCAAAATTATAATTTTTCCTGGTTGGTAGCGTATTAAACTATTAAATTAATTTGGCTAAGAGCCTATAGCGATTTAAAAAAAATCCGACCAAAATTCGAGTTGGCAACAGGGGTCATGGTAATCAGCGTTTTATTTTGAACATGATTCTGCAAAAAATCCATAAGAATAATTTTTGATACATTGGCGCCCATACGACCTGGTCTATCAGGATATCAATGCTATCTTACTTTTACCCTATTTAAATGGCGATATTTTTGTTTCTACAATGCTAGATGTAGGTTATTTTTACAGTTCCTTTTATATGTACAATTTTGTGTTATTTTTAATGTTAACCCCATTTTAGTTTTATTCCTTGTATAAATATTTATTATCCCCTTTTTTGGCTTTCCGTTATTGTTAATTTTTTTATATGTATTATACACATTTAAAAATACACAAAAAGCAAAATAGATTGTGCTTATTTTTTTAGTCATAGCCTTTGCCATATTTTTTTATAAATCTTTTTGCAATATACTGTATAAGTAACAACAAAGGATGTAGAATCATCCAAAACGAAATGTTTACTTACCGGTATTCACGTTAGATTGTCTCTTTTCCTCACATTGCCTATGTTTTATATTATTTAACTGATCCGGTATTTATTTACATACCAAATTTGTTAAAACATAGTTTTTTTAAGGCGGGGCAAAAATTGCTCTTTGCATTCCCCCTCGGGATTTTTTTTATATCTCATATTTATACGCGCTTGCCTTACTCACTGGCGGATCAAGACCTAATTTTTAGTAAAGCAAAGAATAAATTTTGCGCCTTTCATTTTTCATAAAAAAAAATTGATGAGCAAGAAAAATGGTCCCCGCAATTCAAATCGCGCACTTTTCTTTCCATAACTTGGCGGCTCTACCTTTCTACGAGTATAATACCCAAAATAACCTTAAATGAAAACTAAAGAGCAAAAAAGGAAATAGTGTCTCAAGATCGTTTGACTAGATAGGGTTGCATCGTAAGCCTTGCAACATGGCGGACCATACGTCAGCATGACGTCACATATGTATTTTGCTCATTATTTAATGAAGTTTTTAACAGAGTGTATTTTGTGTTTTTTGGTGTTTTGACTTGTAATCAGGGCCGTATTAACTGTTTCAGGCGCCCTAGGCTAGAATTTCCGGAGCGCCTATTTTCCACCAAAAAATTTTTGAAGAGCAAAAAGAAAAAGGCCATTCCCTCCTTTTTGCGCCTATTTCATTCCAAAGCACCTTATTCACAGAGAAATTAGTCACCAAAAATCCCCACCCGACCTTAACTTTTTTAAAAACTCCCCTGTCTGGCGCCCTATCTGGCTCCTGTTTTTCATGGCACCCTAGACTGTAGCCTAGTCAGCCTAATAGTTAATACGGCACTGCTTGTAATATACGTTTTTGTGCGATTTTTAATATTTATTTTGGTGTATTGGATTATTCTAGCTGATTTTTAAATATTTCATATCGCGCTCTTTCGCCCTCATAGTATTATCCGTCTATACATCCTTGTTTGCTATGTTGGCGCCAAGGAACCAGCAGTGCGCTACATATGTGACGTAATAAGGCAACCTTACCTAGTCAAACGATCTTGATAGTGTCTCTCGTCTTAAAGGT
Organism: Listronotus bonariensis; assembly: GCA_014170235.1. Classification (NCBI taxonomy): domain Eukaryota; kingdom Metazoa; phylum Arthropoda; class Insecta; order Coleoptera; family Curculionidae; genus Listronotus; species Listronotus bonariensis. The sequence continues at coordinate 195,291 of JACEGR010000483.1, read as the reverse complement.
TAAAGCACAGTAGGCGCTCAGGTTTTGGTACGCTCACCGACTGGTCAAATATTTTAGAACTGTTCATACTAGGCGCTTCGCTCTCGGCACGCTCAGGTCATTTTTCTCGCTGATATTTTAAGCAAACCGTGAGCAAACCTCTGTGTTTATACCGTGAGTACGAATCTATTTGAAAAGTCACAACTTCTGCAGTTTGATATGTATGAAAATGAGATTTATTATAGATAAATAGTATAGAGTTTATTTTTAATTATACTGTAGTAGTAGACAAAGTAAATTGATCATAGGTTGATTTTTGGGTGTGAATAGCATACACAATTTTTGATCGTGTCTGAACGCTGAGCGAACCGGTCGGTGAGCGTACTGAGAGCTGAGCGCCTAGTGTGCTTTGCCCGTAATAGTTATTTATTTGATAAGTGAGTTAATCACATACATAGGTATACGTCACTTAAGAAAAGTTTAGCTCTCGAACCCAAAGGACGATTTTGTGATGCTAAAACTCTCTATTATAAACCCTTTGATTAAAAACGTATTTTCAATGTTGCCAGTATTACGTAGTTCGTGTGTCATCATTATTTAGAATCTTACAATGTTATTATTTTCAACACAATATTATTTTATTATAAAATTACTTTAACAATGGGTTTATATCCAATTAAATTAATAAAATTGGTGACCAAAGTATACAGGGTGGCCCACCATATTCGACACGGTCTGTAGCTGGATAACCATGGGGTTTTTAAAAAAGTAAATACTGAAACATATACAGGTCGGATAAGGCCACTGTATAAAATTATTTTACTCTATACAGGATTTCTAAAAAAGTGTGACGTATCAAAGTTATTTTTTTAAATAGAACACCCTATATTTTATGACGGTTTTAGATTCTTCAAAAAAAAATAATTTAAGTTTGTTAATAGTACCAAGTATCTAATTTTATTCGTTTTTGTGATATTTGACTTTTTTCAAAATGCAGGGGTGCAATTAAATTAATTTTATTTTAACGATATAAACTCCTTAAACTTTAAAATTTGTTACAAGATTAGAAAAAGTCTGCCTTATCATACGTAGGTCATATCGAGATTATAGATTATACAGGGTGATCAAAAAATAATTTCAATTTTTTAGAAAGTCAAATAGCAATATCTCTCTTATTTTAAATGGAACACCCTGTATCTTTTCACACCACATAATGACAAACCAAATGCTCTTTCAATGGTGTATAGGTTGCCTATACCTATCTTTTTATACTTTTTACGTAAATTCCGTTTTAACATATTTTTATTCCAAATGTCTATTTAAATGTAAGTAGGCTGTGATACAGCTATGCCTATTTACTAAGCCGTTATTGCAAAATGTAAATTTGTTGGAAAAAACACAAAATTAAAAGATTTTGTATTATCTGCCACTATTTTTAAAATTCACAGAAAAAAATCATTAGTTGCTTATAATGCTACATCCAATAACACTTATTTCAGCTGAATGTGGTAATGATAAAACTTGTGTTTTTAAACAATCCTAATAACGCCTCTGGTCAGTTATGACGACATTCTCTGACCTATAACTCGTTTCTTTCATTATCCATAACCACTGTGTCAAATTTAAGCAACTATTAAGGTTATCAGATGGTTTCTCCTGGAATATTTTCTAGGATTAACTCTAGACTAAAGTAAACCATTTTTTCACATCCTACCAGTATTATATCATCTTGTTGTTGTAGAAGAAGGGTTTTTATTTATAATCATTGAAATTTCTTTTAAACTGACTAAAACACTAGTAATCAATAAATGGTCATTGTTATTTCCTTAAGAAAAATATTAATGGCTGCTATGTCACAGACAACTTTAATTTAAATAAACATTTGGACTAAAAATTTGTAAAAACCAATTTTACTAAAAAGCACAAAAGATAGGTATAGGCAACCTACCCTTTGAGAGAGTATTTTATTTGTCATCATGTGACGTAAAAAATACAGGGTGTTCCATTTAAAATAAGAGAGTTATGGCTATTTGATTTTCTGAAAAATTAAAATTATTTTTTGATCACCTCTGTACAATATTTGATCTTGATTTGATCTACGTATGATATTAAAGTTTAAAGTGTTAAAAGTGTTAATGTAAAATCAATTTAATTTTACCTATGCATATTTCAAACAAATCAAATATCACAAAAACGATACGTACTATAAATAAACTTGAGTTATTTTTTAAAGTTGGAATCTAAAACCGTCATAAAATATAGGGTGTTTCATTTAAAAAATATAACTTTGGATACGTCACACTTTTTTGAGACACTCTGTATAGACTAAAATAATTTTATACTGTGGTCTTATTCGACCTGTATATGCTCCAGTATTTAATTATTTTATAAACCCCATGGTTATCCACCTACAGACCGAGTCGAATATGGTGGGCCACCCTGTATGTATACTTTTCATTGGCCTGTTAATACGTAAATAAAGGCTAAAGTGGAATAAGTTGATCACCGAAAAAATTTCTAAGAAAAAGTTTTTATAGGATACAACTCGTTCATCCTCGGTTTGTTATATTAAGAATTGACTATTTAACAGTATCTTTTGTTTAAAAAAGTGATAATCATGTGGTTAGTTAATGTGTACCACAATCCTCATAATATATTGTTAAAAAATAATTGTTATTACTGGAGGAGTTCGCATTAACATACTTTATTTACCGGTGGTGAGTCTGACGCACTAATGGTGGGGCGACCGCTTGACACATTTCCCATGATGCATTGCAGGATTAGAATAGCTATTCTATTCTATTTCTATTTTTTTCTTGGTTTTGGTCCCTTCACGTCCAATCCACTACTCTCCCCTTCCGGACTATGCTTTCCAGGGCTTCGTCGGCGGAAAATCTGGATAATCGAGCTCGTAGCTCCCAGAGATTCCAAAAAGAAAAGAAATAATTCAACAATCGATGCAATGCATAAATTGTCGGCTGTCAAACCTAGATCTGCTACTGGTGGTACGTATAACCTTCACTTTCACTATTGACAGTTCCCATGGCACGCCCATCTATTTCCCGCCATTTGAGAAATACCTCGTGTTCACCACCAAACAGGATACCATCAGCTTATAGGAATCTTCGCTCACAGCGCTTAGATCCAGAAGAAAGATGCCGTCAATTTAGCGTGAATCTTTCCTTGATCCCCGAAGGTAAAAACGTTCGTACGACACCTCTAGCCGCCACTCCGGGAAGAACTTTGTAGTCCTCTACGCACGTCCGCACTGTCCGGAGGTGAAACAAAGAGTCTATTAGAATAGCTATTCTTTATCCTATCTTAACCCGGGCTTGCGCCCTTCCACCTAAATCCAGGGCTGTCTTTATGTTTGCAACAAAATGGTCGAAAAGAAGGCTGTACTCTGGAATTTTTAACCTCCGATTAGGGATGCTCGTTATTTACCAACTGTTAATATGTTAATTGTTTTTGTGTAATGTGAAACAATTTTTTAAATATCTATATGAATTTTTTATGCACCTCAGAGCTGATACTCCTGCTTGAAAAATTACACTGATGATGGTTGTACCGAATGCGCTCTGCTACGTATTTTAGAGTTGATTAAGGGTTTGCACGAAATACAACAGTTTTATTTCATTTTCATCCGTTAAAATAAATGACCCAATTTTGACCCAGTATAGAAAATAAACAATGATGCAGAATGTAGAGAATAAACAGTGTGTTTACGTGAGTTGGCATCATTATTTGAGAAACTTTTTTATTATTAATTTAACGAGAAACCTTATTCCTTATTAAACTTCTAAATGGTTCAAAACCTGAAATAGAATCCTTAGATATTAAATTGTTTTATCTATCTACGAGGTTTAGCCGAAAATGTAATTTGTGCTTAAAAGTAAAGTAGGTACAGTGACGGAATTATCTCGTACACCTAATTTTTTCCAGTGTGATGTTGGCTTTTGCGTACCTGGATTACCTGGAAATATACCTTACTTGACAAATTTGTTATCTGTCACACATTTTAAAATTATATCACTTTACTTTTTTAATTTTGGAAAATGAATGAACTAGAAAAGGCGAGAGTAATTACTCTATTCGAAGAAGGTGTTTCTCTGGGAAGAATAGCTCAGCAAGTTGAGAAACCAAGAAGCACTATTCAAAGCCTCAGAACTAAATGAGAAAACACAGGATCATTGGAGAGAAGGGCTGGAAGTGGTAAAAGAAAAATTTCAAACAAAAATCAGACAGCTGTAGAAGCACAGAACCAAACTGGGACAGTAAGAACGGCAAGAAATCGTATTAGGAAAAACTCGGAATTGAGAAGCAGTGTAGCTGCTAAAAAGCCATTTTTGACCGATATGAATATTTACCGCAAGGTATTGATTTTTGGGAAAGGGTAGTATTTGACGATGAGAAGATTTTTCAATCTTATTATAGCCGGCAGATTGGAGTGTATAGGCCGCAAAATACACGGTACAAAGAAAGATATACCCAACATGTTAAAACAAGTGAAAGATTTTCTGTTAATGTATGGGGATATATGTCTTTCAGAGGGCTAGGCATATGCCACCGTATTCGAGAAAGATTTAATAGTCAAGCTTATATACACATACCCCAAAATGTTATGTTGCCATCGGTAAACAATATATTTGAACATGAAAATTTAATATATCAACAAGACAACTGCCCCGTCCATACAGCAAGAAGAGTTTCGGACTGGCTACTGGAAAATAACATTTAACTGTTACCTTTGCCCTCAATATGCCCTGATATTAATCCAATCGAAAACATTTGGGGATATATCGTAAAGGAAATTAACAAGAACAATAATTTTCTTCCACAAAACAGTGATGATTTGTAAAATAAAATTGAAGAACCTGGAATAATTACATTGTTCACCATGCACAAATGCTGATTGCATCAATGCCCACACCTTTAAACTTATTAGTGGAAAAAATGGTGCCCCTTTGAAATATTAGGCCAGTGTTTTTTCTTTAATATTTGAATAAAATAAACTATATATTTATTTTGGAGTCATGTATTGTATTGAATATTAATTAAGGTGAGAAAAAGGTAAAAAGCCAAGTTTACCAAAATATTGAAAATTGACATAAAATGTTAACCTAAGTGTATCTACGAAATTTTATTTTCGTCACGGTACCTGTAATTTTGCTTAAATCGAAAGCTTTTATATAAAAAAGATAATTAGAAATAAATATTACTTTTAAATATGCAATTTTGTTTGTTAACTGGAAAACCCCTTTTTTATTTTTTCTGTACTTTCTATCCCTTTGGAAAATACCGGGTGTTTCTCACAGGTGGTTTTCCCTATAATTTTTTTACCTTTTAGGAGAGAAAAATAAAATTTGGTGTATCGTTATCTGACATAATTTTGGATTGGTTAATCTATTCACTTCTTTTTATTACTTTCGGTTAAACCGAAAAACCGTTTTTTTATTTTAAATGGCATCACCGGTATATTTCTTCATATTTCGATAGAATATGGCATTCATTTACAATCATTCACCCCGATATAGCGAGACGATTAATAGTTATTTATTAGATAAGTGAGTTATATTACATATAAGTCACGCAAGAAAAGTTTAATCCTCGAGCCCGAAGGGCGAGAAAGGTAATTTTCTTAAGTGACTTATATGTAATAACTCACGTGTCTAATACAAAATTTTATCCAACACTTTCGTATAAATCGTTTTTAATATCGAAAATAATTTGAAAACGTCATCCATTATTTGTTACTTGTCATTGTCAACACCAGCAACAAAATTTTGTATTTTTGGAAAGCAAGCTTGTTTGGTTGTAATGCATTTTGTTGGTAACTACGGGTTTGTTTAGTAAACAACTTTGTAGACAAACATAAAAATGCTTTGCGAAATGGAAAATTGTGAAGTTCCTGCGGAAATTTTGGAAGAAGCTGCGGTAGCGACATGCAGTTTAATTCCAGAGAAGTCAAAACTAACGTACAATAAAGAATTTGAAGATTTTGAAGCATGGAGGAAAAGGCGAGGAGTTGGTACTATAAATGAAGATGTTATTATGGCTTACTTTCTGTTTTTATCGAAAAAGTTGCTCCCTCATCAATGTGGACCAAGTATTCAATGATAAAAACGACCTGAAAAGTATATAAGAACGTCGATATAGGGAGGTATGGAAAAGTTGTCGCTTATTTGAAGAGCAATTCAAAAAATTTCAAACCGAAAAAGGCAAAAATTCTGGAGAGGCAATACATCGAAAAATTTTTGGCTGAGGCACCTGACGACGAGCACTTAATGTCAAAGGTATGAATTTACTTTAGTTTCTGGTATTAAATATTTATCTGTTCGAATTTTTATAGGTTGCATTGATATTGGGAATCGCTGGTGCATGCCGTTGTGACGAACTAACTCGCTTAAGTATTGAAGATATAGTAGATAAAGGCCAGTACATATATGTTTCTATACCTGATACCAGGACAAACAAATCGAGAAGCTTTACAATTTTAAAAGAAGGATTTTTGGTAAATGTGCTTGAATTATTTAGAAAATATGTGTCCCTAAGGCCAGAGAACACCCCTCACAAAAGATTTTTTGTCAACTTTCAAAAAGGCAAATGCACTAGGCAATGCGTGGGAATAAATAAAATTTCGAAAATTCCGAGTAGTTGCTCATTATTTGCAACTACCTGATGAAATCTTATATAGTCAACGCTGGGGCCGATATCACCAACCTTAAACGCCATGGCGGGTGGAAGTCTTCTACTGTGACAGAAGGATATTTAGAAGATTGCATCTCTAACAAGTTTGAGATTGCAAGACGAATACAGGGTGAAGAGCGCACCAAGGCAAGTATTAGTGCTGAAAGACTTCCTGAAGAACACTCCGCACAATGTAACGTTGTCCAAGATAAATCTAATATAACAATTACTGTTAATATAAACACGAATAAATTGTAGTATAATATATTAGTTGTTTTATGTTATTTTTTTAATTGTGAAATGTTGGAAGTAATAAAGAATTAGTATAAGTCACTAGTGAGCTAAAGTCTATAATTCACTAGTGAGCTAAAGGGTACTTTAGCTCACTAGTGACTTATAGTACACTTTATATCCTCAAAATCTGATCAATTATGTAGATATTATATGTAAGTGATGGATAATTTTTTTTTCCATGGCTACTTGACTTAAAATAAGCTATTTCAGCCTAATCATGAAACTCTAAATTGGTATTTTAAAAAATAATTTTTGACAGCAGAAATGTCAAAAAATCACATGGAGGTGTCATTGTTATCAGAATCATATATTTTATCAAAATAAGATAAAATATAACGGTGGTGCCAGTTGAAAACAGAGACATTTTGCACTCCCTTATTTTGCAATTCCGTTGTGGTTAACGTTATTCTGATATTACGCAGTAACGCAAACATGATCCGTTATCGTTATTAACCATACCGGACTCCTTTAATTACGGATGAATACCGAAGAGCTTATCGTTATCGTTATCGTTATTGTTAAACTGCGTGGTTGCCGGATTGTAGAAATTTTAATATCAATTATTTAAAAGGTTAAAATTTTAATGCCGTATTAATTAAAATATCATTTATACCTAGGCTCTAATTAGCGAAAAATCTATAGCAGTAATAAAAATCAAATAGTGTTAAGAAATTAAAACGGACTTGCACTTTTACGGATATTCTAAATCAGTAATTAATTTAGATGTTACAATCTGGCACACTTGCTTTTTATTATACTACAAAACCTAACCTTACTTTTTGTGTTTTGCTTATACTGTATTGTTTGCATCTACTTTAATAAACGAAATCAACAGAAGTGTTTGCATATATTTAAATATGAATTTATATCTTATGAAGAATAAAAGTAAATACTGATTTTTCGTTAACTTTAAAATGGGTGAACCACAGGCAAAAATAAGGTTATGTGTCGAAAGCGCAAACGCAAGATATATTTCTTAAAAGAGGCTGCAAAATCTCTGTCTAAAACTGCTGCCGTAATCGTTATGTTTAATAACGATAACCATAAGGAGGCCAAAAACGTCTTTTATTTTAAGAGGTGCAAAATGTCTCTAGTAAGCAGTCATTTTCGGTTAAACTGGAAGTAATAGAAATAAAGTCAATAAATCGACCAATTCAGAATTATGTCAAATAACGATGTAGGTACCAACATTTATTTTTTTATTAAAGGTAAAAAAGTTAAAGGGGGAACCACCTGTAAGTAACACCCAGTATCGGTATAGCTCTTCGCATGTTCGCCGCTGCAGTTTTAAATTAATAATTTAATTTGTCATTTAAATATAATCTAATAATTTAGTACCGGTTAAATTAAATGTGTTTTAATTAAAAATAAATTGACCCTATATTTAATGTGATGTGGTCGAATCCGATTGATTTCCATCAACATAAATTTATTACAGGAAAATTTGGCCTTTAATTTACAGTTAAATGAATGTTTAATTAAATGATGAAAATAAATGCAATTTAATTTAACAAAAAATAATACAAATTTATACCGGCTGTCCAATAAATTTCTAGCAGGCCTTGGCTGATTTTTTGATATGTTGTTCTCCCTTCTCTTTCCAGTAGATCCTCGGCTGTCTGGCTGGCGGTAGCAGTTGCGTTGGCGCCTAGCTGTGACCTTGAAATTTAGAGCTGTCACTGATATATCCAAAAATGCAGACCTTGATCATACCAAAGTCGGTCTATATAAGGTCACGACATTCGGCCATATTGCTTTGACGTGTTATGACGTCACATCTCCCATATTTCGGCCATGTTGTTCAGTGCGGAGATATACATTTTATTTTATTAGTAGAAGAACCGTTTACACAACAGTTTTTAATTATTATTAAGTTGTAAAATCTTTTACTTTAAATAAAAAACATTTGGAATTACATCTTTCAACAAATATCACTTTCAAAACAATGCAAAATGAAATGCGCAAATTCTACACGCCACTGGATTGATCTCAGCTTTGATTTTTACCCAGTCTTGCGAACTTTTCTCCGTGGAATGCCCTTCCTTGCGTCCCCGACCTCGAACCGCCTAAAAGTTGAGGATATGTCGCAATCTTATAAATATAAACTAACCTTGGGTCATACCGGGTGATGCATCGCCCCGCGGGACATAGGAAATCCCATGTAATTTTTAATGGGGTCAATTATTGGCTCCCCTAATTATTTTAGAGAAAAATTCTATTGAAGTTTATTGAAGAGCATGCAAATCTATGTCCATGGTAAAAACTTTAGATTTTTCGTTTAACCTGTTTGCTAGTTAGATGCTACTAAATTTTTAAAAATTGTTACATTTTTTCGCCTCATATTTATAGACAACAATAAAAATACCAGTTAGCGTGACATGACGTTGTCATTTTAAAATTTAGTGCTTTATTATTATCAAAAAATCGTACAGTGAAAAGATTAAAGTTGTATTTATACAAACGAATTAAGTTAAGTTAAACTAAACTAGAGTAACAAATTTTAAGAACTTATGGCATCTATAATATTTACATGCTTCAATAAATTATTAATATTATTACAATAATTAATATGTTGGAAATAAACCTAAGATTTAAGAAAATTTTCAAATATTCCTTCTTTGAGTGCTAGACAATAACCCTGACGTTCATAAAATTGTTTTCTTACATTGGCTAACTGGTAAATTAAAATTTTATTGCATTCTGCAGAAATAGCATTTTTTAACTCATCTAGATTAGAGTAATTTTTATCCTTGTAACTTACTTTAATTCGTTTGTATAAATACAACTTAAATCTATTCACTGTACGATTTTTTGATAATAATAAAGCACTAAATTTCAAAATAACAACGTTCTGTCTCGCTAACTGGTATTTTTATTGTTGTTCCTAAATATGAGGCGATATTAATGTAACAATTTTTAAAAATATATTAGCATCTATTAACTAGCAAACGGGTTAACCGAAAACTCTAAAGTTTTTACCATGGACGTAGATTTGCATGCTCTTCAATAAATTTTAATAGAATTTTTCTCTAAAATAATTAGAGGAGCCAATAATTGACCCCATTAAAAATTACATGGGATTTCCTATGTCCCGCCCGGCGATGCATCACCCGGTATATTAGTTCCAAGTTTCAACAAATATACCCAACGGTTCAAAAGTTAAAGAGGATGACGGTATAATTAGCAATGATAAAAATGTCTGGCAATAAAAAAATATGTTTGGTAAACCTATCTAAAGATAAGAAAATGAAAATTAGGTTTTTTAAAATGTTTTTAAAACCTTGGATTATTACCTGTACAGGTAGAATGCGAACTAATAAACGCAACCACTACCGCCAGCCAGACAGTCGATGGTCTATCCAGAAAAAATAGAAGAAAAACATATCAAAAAATCAGCTGACCTGAAATTCTTTTCAAAAACATTGCTACCTACTATAGGGTAAACTATACAATGATTGGCCACTATACAGTTACTGGCATAGCACTAGTTTTTAAGTATTTTACTATTTTGCCGTAAACCAAAATAAGTTTTAATAGTACAAAATTGTAGTCTAAAGGGTATTTTATCGGTATGTCACTTAACTTCAATATGTTTCATAACAATAAAAGTTATAAGAGACATTTTGCACCCCTATTTTGCAATTCCGTTGTGGTTAACGTTATTCTGAGACTGCGCAATAACGCAAACATGATCCGTTATCGTTATTAACCATACCGGACTCCTTTAATTACGGATGAATACCGAAGAGCTTATCGTTATCGTTATCGTTACTGTTAAACTGCGTGGTTGCCGGATTGTAGAAATTTTAATATCAATTATTTAAAGGTTAAAATTTTAATGCCGTATTAATTAAAATATCATTTATACCTAGGCTCTAATTAGCGAAAAATCTATAGCAGTAATAAAAATCAAATAGTGTTAAGAAATTAAAACGGACTTGCACTTTTACGGATATTCTAAATCAGTAAATTAATTTAGATGTTACAATCTGGCACACTTGCTTTTTATTCTACTACCAAACCTAACCTTACTTTTTGTGTTTTGCTTATACTGTATTGTTTGCATCTACTTTAAAAAACGAAATCAACAGCAAGTGTTTGCATATATTTAAATATGAATTTATATCTTATGAAGAATAAAAGTAAATACTGATTTTTCGTTAACTTTAAAATCGGTGAACCACAGGCAAAAATAAGGTTATGTGTCGAAAGCGCAGACGCAAGATATATTTCTTAAAAGAGGCTGCGAAATCTCTGTCTAAAACTGCTACCGTAATCGTTATGTTTAATAACGATAACAATAAGGAGGCCCAAAAAGGTCTGTTATTTTAAGAGGTGCAAAATGTCTCTATTAAAAAGTTATTGTTACGTATGTCAAGTCGTGCTCCGCAAATCAACGTTATTTGCTAAAAATAGATAAGCAAAGCTAAAACCACCTCTGTTGGAAAAAAACATATTTTTTAAATTTATTTGCTTTATTATGTATATTTCAGTTTTGGTTGACTTAAGACGGCTTACAAAATATTAAAATAATACTTAAAATATTTTCCGGCGTTCTTAATAAATTAGCTATGCTAATTACTGTCTATAACTTTAAACCAAAAATTAATTATTGGCCATAAGGCCGACGAATACAAAAAATAATGCCAACTTTTCTCCGTGGGGTACCCTTCCTTGCGTCCCCGACCTCGAACCGCCTAAAAGTTAAGGATGTGTAGCAACCTATTTCCAGAATAAAAATAAACTAACCTTGGTTTCAAAGACCTTGTTAATGGTGGTATAATATACAGATTCAGTCAAAACTACTAAGGTTAGCTTTCTTGACAGTACTATGCTAAGTACTTTTAAACATATTTTTAATAGTCTTTTTTCAAAAAATATTAGTTTTGACGTCAAATGATGCTTGACACGGCAATTACCCAAGTCAAAATAAGTCATAGTATTGTCAAAACTTTCCAGCTTAGCTTTCTTGACAGTACCACAAATTATCAGAATACCTAGGTGCGAAACTAAGCGTGTTCGTTGAAATCTCTCACCACTATGGTCCCTCCCACTGCGTGGTGGATATACACCCCACGATTTAGTACGTGACCTAATGCTCATCTAGGTGCCAGTTAGTCTCATACTTTTGTTGGTATAGAACGTGAGCATAAGTTAGTTACTTAATTGTGTTTAGTTGTTTGTGAACTTTTATATTTTTAATTATTAAAGTGTTAGTATAGTGTCTTGTTAAATTTTTTTACCGTTAAATATGGAATATAAATATGTATATATTCTGCTCCTCCATCACCGGAGCGAATCACTTTTAGATTCCCAAAGGACCGCTATTATTTTAAGACTATTTAACATAAATACAAAGCTTTTACAAATTACTTTGATATGTTACTAAAGTTATTGATATTAATCAGTATGTGCCTAAACAGAGGAAAATATTTTTTTATTTATAGCCGCACTGCCATTTAAAAGGCTATATTTCAAAATTAAAAAATGAGGTGTTTTTCAGTATTTAAAAAAATTACATACTTCCAAATAAAAAAAACAAGTCAATTAGGTTTGGGTATTACTAAGGCAACCTCTGCATTGCTTTAAAAGATTGCGTCGGGGTTTCTTTAGAAACTTGTGTTACTCGGCTTTCAATTATTCTGTTTCAATCCCTAGTTACACAAAACTTTTTAATACACAATATTTTACCGTTCAAAGAATGGGTAAAATTTTTAGTTTGTTAATTCCCAATTAGTGTATTATTCTTTTGTTCCGTTTTCCACACATAAAAAAAGCTACATAATTAGTTACTATAAAAGTCTATCTCTCCTTAGCGCGGTTTAACCTTTTACAAAAAAAATATCCATACGTTGGTGCAGATGTTCTATTTATTCTTTCTCAAGGTCATAGAAACAAGTAAGCGTTATTTGCCGCACTTTCGCATCTGTATATTCTGATAATTTGTGACAGTACCATGTCAGTCAAAAAACTACGAATCTTTGTTAATTTAAGCACATTTATAATTCTTATACTAAGAAAGTTAGCAGTAGCGCTGACTTAAATTTGAACACCCTGTAGTTTTACTAATGAAAGAAAGTATCTTTATAAGCAAAATTTTACCCTAGTAACCTGACAAAAACATAATTACTGATTAACTGCGGAAAAGTTTAACCTACAAAATAATAGGCCGGTCAAAGGTAAATTTACCTTAACGTTTTATTAGTGTATGTGCATGAAGCTTTCATGAGACCTTCTTAATTATATTTATGTAGGAAATGTAATTTCGTATGAAATTTTTCCTTATAGGACCTCACTCGGTCCTTATGGAAGTGGCTTTTGGCTATTTTTTTTTAATATTTGATATGTTGTAGATCTCGACGCCCTGATTAAATGTTTTTATAGGCACGATGCCCGATCGCCTCTGCTTTTAAAGTTATAGAGCCTCAAAGTTGGATATCGGCTAAGTTAATACAAAGAATACCACCCCAAGGACCACAAGTGAGATTTCAGCGTACCCTAAAATTTTTAGTACCTACCGCCACCAACTGATGGCGAAAGTAGTACGATGTTAAATATGTTTGTTTTGAATTTTAAATTAAGAAGAAATCTAAAATAAAAACATTCAGATCTCGGTTTTTCTTTAAAAATAACGCGATGGGAAAAAATCGTTTCCCGTAAAATTGGCGAATGTCGCTTACGATGTTTTGTAAAACGCATCGATATATCCTGTTCTGAAATCATAAATTTAATAATCTTATGGATACTGGGTTCATTTATGGTGGATTTTATTTTTATTAAATTTTGCGTATATTCTCACTCCAACTGATCGGGCCGACTGCTCGTCAGCGACTGCTATCAATTTCTGATGGTAATCCTATTAGCTAAGCGACATCGTACTACTTTCGCCATCTGTTGGTCAGGGTAGGTACTAAAATTTTTAGGGTACGCTGAAATCTCACTTGTGGATTCTATGGTTGAGATATCAAGTACTTCCTATAATTTTAATTTATTTTCTATCTTATTTAGGCTTTTTCAAAACATTTTTAAATGCATTTCTATGGGTTTTATTGTAGAATAGAAAAATATCCTATACAGGGTGATTCAAAATCGATCACGAAACTTAAGGGGTGATTCTACTTGACAAAATAAGGGTAGAGCCAAAGTCGGTCTATATAAGGTCACGACATTCGGCCATATTGCTTTGACATGCTATGACGTCACATCTCCCATTTTTCGGCCATGTTGTTCAGTGCCGGAGATATACGGTTTATTGTATTATTAAAATAACCGTTTACACGACAGTTTTTAATTATTAATAAGTTGTGAATTCTTTTACTTTAAATAAATAACATTTGGAATTACATCTTTCAACAAATATCACTTCCAAAACAATGCAAAATGAAATGCGCAAATTCTAGACGCCACTGGGTTGATCATCAGCTTTGATTATACCCAGCCTTGCCAACTTTTCTCCGTGGAGTGCCCTTCCTTGCGTCCCCGACCTCGAACCGCCTAAAAGTTGAGGATAGGTCGCAACCTTATAAATATAAACTAACCTTGGGTAGCGCTTCATATAATTTTTTTTAAAATGTCATGGTTTTTTTCGCCATATTGCATTTATTTTTTAACCAATCCAGTTGATATTTGGCACACCAATCGAGCTTTGCAGATTATAAAATTATAAGATAAAAGTACTTTTTTAAATACCGCCAGAGGGCACTTTACCTTAAACTTAAAATTTATTAATATCATAACTTTTTTATTTTGACAGATATCGCATAGCTGGGGGCGCCACTTAATAGACATCAAAAACTTAAAAAATAAGGTATTATTTATTAAAGTCGATAAACCTCACGGTTTAGGCACCAATAGACATTGAAATTTTTATCAGTTTCAAATTACCTACATACATACAGGGTGTCCAGTAACTCAACCAACAAACTTTATAGGGCGATTCTACAACAGAAAATAAGAAAAAAACTTTATATAAACATATGTCCTAAACGTCTTAGTTTTGAACTACAGTGTGTTAAATATTAAAAAAAACTTTTTTAAAAATTTTTAACACCCCGTAGTAGTCGAAAGGTCAGATCTCAAACGAAGTTAACTTATATTTATAATTTTGGACAGGAATTTTACAGCTAAAGAAAGTGCAACTAAAATTTTTATAAAAATATGTCACTGTCTGGGGCCATTCAATTAACGTTACCAATTTATTTCTTTTGGGGTTTTTTATTTATTTTTGGTCATGGTTTTCATAACGTATTCTTTATTTTGATAATAAAATGAAACTACTTTAGTTAGACTTTGTAAATTTATTTTATGACATCCGGTATAATAATCAAATAAAATAACATGGACATAAAAAGACATATTAATGAGCTAATACTATGGTAACAAGTGATTTGGTTACCATGTTAATAATCTGACGGTTGCCTTAATAAAGTTTTAAAACACGTCGTGTCAGTTTTTGCAGTTAAAAAATAATGAATAAAAAGACTATTTTATTTGATTTGAATATAGACTATCCACCGCTTCCTGTTAATTCCTCTACCTGGACAAAATTTAAAAACAAATGTTTGCGACAAATTCTAATAAATGAAAATCATCCCCTTACAGTGGAATATTTCCGAGGTGAAGTGGCTATTTTACACGAAAAAAACGTCATTATGAACACTTCAAATGCATTGTACATCCGCTAAGTAAGTTTAATCAGATTTATGACGTTTGGTGCTTCTTTTTTATGCCATATTAATGATTTTCAAGACGTTTGATTTTGCTTTTATAAGAATTAACGAGGCCTATCCACTAAGAGACTTTCCTGCAGCCATTGCCATTCTACTTGTATTGGATTTTTATCAATGATAAATATTTGTTTTCAATTTTTTATTGGATATTGTATTCCAGCGACTAGAACAGTGGAACTATCAAAAATACAAATAGCTAAAAGATATTTTCTAAGTGGTCATTTAATTTGCGATATTTTGTCATCTTTCCCAAGAATTACTACATATAAAGCTTCAAATACTACGTATCTGGTTGTATTGACTCTAACTTTATTACGACTAAGAAGAATTACCACGTTTATTAATTTGATAAAACCAGTAGCCCAGTTTTTTCACGTAAGGTCAAATACCGCTATTTTTCTTTTTGGATTTTTCTTTAATGTGTTTCTTATCATGCATGTTACTACTTGTCTACATGTTGGTATACCGCGATATCGATCAGCGGTTGTAAGAAATTACCCAAATGAGTCATGGGCAAATAGAGAGTTTTTACTATCTCCGGTGTCAATAGAGTATATTTCAACATTTTTTAGAAGTGCTCAATATACACTTCTTATCCATCTTCCACATGTAAAAGAAAGTTTAATTGAAGAAGTTATTCTAGATCTTCTTAATTACTTTCTAGGAAAATGTCTTTTAACTATCATATGGATTGTATTGCTAAATGTCTTTTTGTCACAAAGAACCCTTAGAACCAAGTTTGAAGAAGTAATGACTGAGCTAAAAGAATACCTAGAAGCGAAGCAGTTGCCTCATGATCTTCAAAGGAAACTTATTGCATTTTATAAATATAAGTACCAAAATGTATTCTTTAATGAACATGTTATCACAAATGTCCTTTCCGAAAAGTTAAAACGAGAAATCGATGTCTATTTGTGCAAATCTCTAATCAAGCAAGTATCGATATTTTCACAAATGGAAACCAAGGTGGTACAACAGATTATATCACATCTAGTCCCAGAAATTTATCTTCCAAATGACATTATTATCCAAAGTGGCACACTTGGAGAGTGCATGTACTTTATTGAAAGTGGAACTGTGGCAGTTTTTAGTCCATCTGGAAAAGAAATTTGTCATCTTTTGGATGGCGCTTATTTTGGAGAGTTTGCAGTACTATTGAGTGACCAAAGAAGAACAGCCAGCATATTAGCCATTGAATATACAAGACTATACAAGTTGTCCAAAGTCCATTTTGACAAATACTTTGAAAAGAGCTCCGCCATTTTTAAGGTATTAATTGAAACAGCAGAAGAACGTCGTCAACAAAACAAAATTATGGATGAACAGTATAAAAAGTGGTTGTTTGAGCAAACATATAAAATGTAAGTTTTTTGTAGTAGGCTTTATTGACAATAGATTTTTCTTGTAAAAATATTTTTAAGGCTCAGCTTTATTTATTTACAAACAAGAGCTGTTGGATAAATGAGGTGGCAGTCATATTTTGAATAAAAACCTTTAAAAAATGATGTAATAGAAATAGAGATTAAATTTTCCTTAAAATACTGCTTTATATGTTGTTAATAGAAAATGTGAAAGAAATTAGGAAAACGTATTTTTTTAAATCGGTTTATAAGGATCCTCTTTATATTACATACATTGGTGAAAAAATATTTTGCAATAATTAAACATTTGTTTAAATAGGATCCGTAATAAATCAAATAATACCAATAAATAAATAATTTATAAAAACCTTAATTATTTTTTTAACCTTTTAAATTTATCTGACCCAAAAATGATCGGTTAAAACATTAGGCCAAATTTCGTTTAAAATATTTTTGCACAGTCATCTGCTTTTAAATTTCTTAAATATGGAACCACTTTTTTATTTGGGTAGGGTCCAAAACACTTAATTTAACTATTTGATTTTTTTACTATACTTGTATTTTTTTTTATATTTCGAAAAAAGTTATTCGATATAAAAATGTTTTCCTCAACTAAAATGCCGAAAGCTACAATCAAATTTGCTGTAGGATATACAGGGTGGTTCAAACTCGCGAAAATATCACTTGAAAACAGGAAAACGTATTTTTGGGCCTACCCAATTAAAAAGCGTAAAAAGCAATAAAAAGCGTTTACCTAGTAACTTTGTTTGGTATTGGTTATGGTTTCTTGAGAAAATTAAGGTAAATGTTACAAAAATATATTTGAAAAGATATACTTTTTTCAATAAGTAAAAAAATAATATCTTTTCAGAATAAAAGCGTAAAAGAAAATTACCCTAAAAAGAAGATTGCTACTTAATTAATACACATACCATAATTTTAATTTTAATATGCATTTTCGGTTTAATAATAAAAACATCTATTTTTATACATTTTTTACTATTTTTATATTTTGAATTGTAAATTTTATAGTAGAAAATTCTATTAAAATGTTTTTTAAAAGGTTTCCTGGATTCGGTAATGGTGTAACCAATCAGCAAATGGTTGAATATTCTAAAAAAGTAAATAAAAATTAGTTACAGATGTGTGCACGTAAAATTGTAAGAAATTGACAAAGTTTTGAATTTTGTGCAAGCTTTTATTCTTCAAAATTCCAGCAGATGATTGAAAATGTCCAAACCGAGTGAGAACGCATACGCATGTTCCTTTAGCCGGGTACAGATCTACACATGCATACGTTGAGCGAAGACACATACACATGCGTGTACAAATTTTAGTAGGTGGTAGAGGAGCTTTCCTCGCCTGAGGAGGTACCACCCCACCACCCTTTAAGGACCCGTGAAGTCTTAACGGACGTTTCGGGTTCTGGGTGTGTGAGTCAGTTTTCCTTCTTCCTTCTTTCTCTTTTCTTTTTTTCCTTTTAACCCCCAAACTATGTACAAATGATGGCGGCACACCCGGAAGTAAAATGTTCCGGAGGTAAAATACCCCTCCATTCGGATCTCCGGGCGAGGGGTGCATCCGGGAGGCCTTCATCGAGAAGTTTAATTTCTTTTGCAAACATATGTGGGCTTAACATCAATATAAACTCCGTTCACCATCACCTTCAGTCATCTAAGCCCCACATACTGTTTCTAACGGAAACACAAATAAGTTCTAAATCTTCAACCAGCCACCATCTCTTTCCAGGCTTCGAACTTATTTCGTCTTTCCGCCCACATGGTGGCGTATGTGCTTACGTCCGCAACGATCTGGCTTGTGCTCGAGTTTCCAATCTTGAATCGGGTAGGCCCGATATCCTTTGGCTTAAACTTTCTCTTAGGTCTTCAACTAAATTTATCTGCTGTTTGTACCGGTCCCCATCTAATAATTCCTATGTCGAATTCTTTGACTTCCTTTCAACAAAGATCGATAGCATAATTTCTCAATTTCCATCGGCTGAAATAATCGTGCTTGGCGACTTCAATGTACATAATAAGGATTGGCTAGGCTCTTCAAAAACTGACCCCCAAGGCAGAGCAGCCGAAATCTTCGCAGTCAGTAACTCTCTTACCAACCTTATTATGGAACCCACCTACTTTCCTAGAGTTCCAAATCATAGTTCAAATCCCCTTGATCTCTTTCTTACTACCAACCCCGAACTCTATCGAACATCTGTCACAGCTCCCCTAGGTCGCTCAGATCATGGCTTAGTTACAATATCTTACCCTGCACATCCCGAGGTAAATGAATACATGCCACCACGCACTGTATGGCACTACAACTCAGCCGACTGGGATGGCCTGAGGGACTTCTTCGCCACTTACCCTTGGAATTCCATCTGCTTTTCTTCTGGTGATCCTTCTGAAATTTGCAATCAACTGACGGAATCAATTTAATTGGGCATTGAAACCTATATTCCACACACCATCAAGAACCCCAAACAATCCAATAACAAACCCTGGTTTTCCAAATCTTGTGATAAAGCTAGAATTTTAAAAGTTCATGCTCACAAAAAGTTTCTACAGGATCCTAGTCCAGAAAATCGACAGGCCAGCATTGAAGCAAGAAACTACTACAATCAAACAATTTCTGAAGCCAAAGACTCCTTCGACAATCGTATTAAAAACAAAGTTCTTTCTTGCTCAAATGGCAGCAAATCTTTCTGGTCCTTTGCGAAAAACATAAGTAGGAATTTTTGTACCAGTTCTTTTCCGCCACTAGCTTTGGAAGATGAAATTGTTTCTACCGCTAAAGGAAAGGCAGAATTATTTGCTAAACAATTTGCTGCCAATTCAACCCTTGACCCTCCCGTAAATCATCCAATTCCAGCGGTTACCCCAGTTCCTCATAAAATGCCCGATATTATTTTTAAGGTAAAACACATTAAGCGTATCCTTTCTTCCCTTAACACCAAGAAATCGTCTGGGCTGGATGGCATACCAGCAATCGTTTTAAAAAAATGTGCTCCAGAACTTGCACCAATCTTAACTCGGCTCTTTCGAATTTCTTACAACACAGGTATCTTTCCGGAAAGCTGGAAAGCTGCACGTGTTCAACCTATTCCCAAGAAAGGATCTAAATCTCTTCCATCTAACTATAGACCAATTTCAATTCTCTCAGTTCTTTGTAAAGTAATGGAAAAACTAATTAATTCACAAATTCTTAAGTACTTAGAAAAACACAAAATTTTGCATGACAGGCAGTATGGATTTCGCCACAAAAGATCTACAGCAGATCTTCTTTCCTTCGTATCACACTGCTGGAATAAGTCTCTTGAGTTTCTAGGTGAGTCCCAGATCGTTGCTCTTGATATATCCAAAGCTTTTGACCAGGTCTGGCATGCCGCACTTCTTAATAAACTTCCCTCCTATGGTCTTTCAACTAAACTCTGTACTTGGCTCTCTAGTTATCTATCTGATCGTCGTATATCAGTTATTGTGGACGGCCATTCTTCAAGCTTTCACCAAGTAAATGCTGGAGTCCCTCAGGGCTCAGTTCTGGCACCAACATTGTTTCTTCTTCACATCAACGACCTTCTCTCGTCCACAACTAATTCCATTCATAGTTTCGCCGACGATAGTACCCTTCACTCCAGTTTTCAGGTTCCTAAACCCATTACTAAACCTGACTTGGAAAACAAACGCAGAGCGATGCAGATATCTCTTTCGCAGGATCTTAATTTAATATTGGATTGGGGCGCTAAAAATCTCGTCCATTTTAATGCATCCAAAACACAATCATGTTCCTTGTCGCGAAAGAGTCATCAAATACTCATCCTCTACTTATGAGCGGCCAAGTTTTACAGAGCAAAGACACCTTTAATCTTGTTGGCGTCACATTTGAAAGTAACCTTAACTGGCATAAACACATTGTATCTATAGCCACGGCAGCTTCAAAAAAGCTTGGATTTCTCTTTCGAGCCAAAAAATATTTTTCCCCTTCTAATTTATACACTTTGTATGTGTCCCAAATCCGACCTCCCTTGGAGTATTGTTCTCATATCTGGGGCATGGCGTCCCCCACAACCCTAAGAATTCTTGATTTTATTCAACGAAGAGCTATTCGTCTCATTAATGATTCTTCACTTACAGAAAGGCTTCACTCTCTTGCACATCGTCGGGCTGTGGGGGATTTATCGCTTTTTATAGGTACTTCCATGGCTTCTGCTCTGAAGAGTTGTCCAGTATTGTTCCTCCACTTACGGTTCCCAACAGAGAAACCCGTGGTTCCGCGCGTATGCATCCCTATACGGTCCAACTGGACAGGCCCCGAACTTCCCACTTTGTTCGTTCTTTTATCCCTAGAGTTTCTAGGTTGTGGAACCTGCTGCCCGCGGAGGTCTTTCCTTCTCCCCCAAATCTTCAAGTATTTAAGTCCCGTGTCAATAAACTCCCTCTTACATCGCTTAAGACACCCACGATACGTTAGTATTTAGGCTTTTAGCCTTCGTGGTTTGTCCAAAGATAAAAAAAAAAAAAAAAATAAATGTGGACATCGCTTACGTGGCTTCTCGCTGCATGCGATGCTTCTCGCAAATGACTGGATCGCGCACGTCGCGAGCTAGCCTGGTGTCGGTTTTTCCAACGCTTCAAAGAAACATGCGTATGTGTTCGCGCTCAGTTTGGACAGAAACAATCGTCTGTACGCGGCTTTAAGCCGGCTACTTATTACGCGGTACTTGGCGAGTAACTTGACTCGAAATATACTTGGCAAATATTTTTAGCCGCGTACAGATCTGCACACGCATACGCTGAGTAACTACACACACGCATGTTTGCTCAAGCCGTGCGTGCATTTTTATTGCTACGTATACGTGCGTGCTCACGGCGGTCTGCCAAAAGCGCCGAAAGGATGCACGCATACATTTCAATAAAAGGAAGAGCTAGTTATGATTTTTTAACTGTTGTTTCCATTTTTAAATTTTTGAAATCATTTCCCATGCATCGTTTTTCTTAGTTTTTGAAAAAAAATGGTGTTTTATATCCCATAATATGGGATATTTTTCATACTGGTCAACAAGCGCCAGGCAATCTTCATTGGACCACTCCATTTTAATCAATAAACAAAAACTTTCACTACAAAAATCCTCGAGAATACAACAACAGATGATTGTTTCTGTCCAAACTGAGCACGAAAGCGACGCGACGTCCACATTTGCACACGCATGTGTATGTGTCTTCGCTCAACGTATGCGTGTGCAGATCTGTACGCGGCTTTTCAACTTCCAAGTAAGCTATCTACATTACGCGTCTACTTATAGAATTGCAAGTTTTGGAAAGTACAAGTAAATAACAACAAGTAGTTTTAAAATGGACGAAAGTAAACGACAATTTTAGCTGCTTTCGAAACAATCAGTTGTGGATATATTTTATTAAAAAAATAGAAAAAGAAGTGTAAACGTAGAAGATAGTGGGTTACATCTTTTAACAATAGTACAGATAGGTAGGTATTTTCTTTTTTGTATATAAAGTGGGTCTGCTACCTGTGCCACTCGACTAGAGCCAGCTCTTTTGCATATGGAAACGTGTTAGATCGTTTGGCGCCAGTTGCCTTGCGGCACCAAGCAATACACCATCAGTAAAAGTTTAAGACGGGTGTACTCATTAGTGCATTTGGTGCGGCGAATAACGGTCAGTCTAGTTTTTGCCAATACTAAAATAATAGCACCATCAAATAGCTAGTACCCAACATAATACCACTATTGCTAATTACACCAGAAAAAGTTCAAAGTCCTCGAAAAAAAACGTTTAAAGATACACTAACACCTTAACAACGTGCCGCTTAACAATAGTTGACTTAAAATAATAAAACGCAAATACTGATAACTTTAATAGTTATTCCCCGCAACCCTTCAATTTGACTTGCCAAGTATAGCGTAGTGTAGCGCCGGAAAATAAATTGCCAAGTCACGTATTTGGACCCTTTGACTTGGAATGTTTTCCGCTACAGCTCGGGAAGTGCAAGTAACTTGCCAAGTCTAAACGAGTCGTCGTATACACTACTTGCTACTTACCAAGTACTTGGCAAGTACCGCGTAGTGATGCTTTAGACGTGTAAGAAGTTGATTGCGTTCTACAATGTCGCAAGATCGTTTAAGTGGTCTATGTCACCACTTAAGCGTTCATAGTCATCGAATTAAAGCACAAAAGGATTTTTTTATCAAATATGTATTAAATAAATTTGGTTAAAATGGGAGAAGATTATTATTTTTATTTTTTAGGGTAATTTTACCTTTAGTTTTAAGATTTAGTAACTTTGTATATAATTACTGGAAATTTTTTAACCGTTGTTCTTTGTTTTGAATTTTTCATATCAATGCATGAATATTAAAACGATTGTGTGAAATGAGATAACTTTTGTAGTATTAATGCAAAATAAGCAATTTTAACGGAAAGACATTTTAAATAAAAAAAAAAAAATTCTGCACTTGCCTGGTGCCTCCCTCGGGATTTCATCCAGGCGTCGCTCATGCCACCATGCCATGGACTTCTCATCATTTTAAAGAAATGCTACAGGGTAATTTTAAAAGACTAATCAAATTATTTTACACTGTTTAGGACAAATATTTCGGAAAATTTGATAGCCTATATAAAGAAAAAAAAAACAATGCCATTCCGAGTTTTTGCCATAATAAATTTGTAGTCTCTGGCCAAATAAGAATTTAGCTACTTAAAAAAATAGAAAGGTAAACTTGAATAAAAAGAAGTTACTGGTATTAGCCTTTTTAATCGACTTTAAAAAAAATAGGGAGGTTATATTATGTTTGACACTTACGTTTTTTTATGTATGTACACAGTATATTTAGTCAATTGTGGAGCGATTTTAAAAATTATTTTTTTATTCAAAAGAAAATCTAAGCGACTTCAAAATGAAAAAGTAACTAAAAATTTAAAAACAATAATTAAAATAAAATCAAAAGCATGAAGTTGGGTAATAACATTTGGTACTAAAGTATAAAAAGCATGTGTTTGTTTAGTTGTTAACTTAGTACTTTAGCGCATATGTTATTATCCGACTTCACGCTTTTGATTTTTTCTTATCGCTATTTTTAAATTTTTAGTAACTTAATATATTTTGAAGTCGTTTGTTTTTTTATGTTTATTATGACCTATGGGCAGTTAATATTGTTTCCTATTTTAGTATTAGGTTTTAAATTTTAGAGAATTTCAAGGTCGTTTCTTAAGACAAAAAAAAATAAAATTTTGATTTATACACCCGGCCTTAGATTACAATAATATCAACAATCTGAAATAGCTGGTAAAAAGTAAGTAAGATTATGTTATTAGATATATTTATAATTTAGGTGTACTAGAATTTATCATAGAAGTAAAAATGCATTAGTTTACATAGTACATTAAAAAGGTAAGATATACACACACACACACACACATATATATATATATATATATATATATATACATATAACAAAATAACTTTAAAAGTATTATACCTCTAGTTAACAAAATAATACTTCTACACTTAGCTGGTTCATCGTTTTTTTCACATAAGTCTTGGTAACATTAAAAACTATATATTAAAAGAACACTTTAGATCTGTGAAAAAATTGAGATGAATTCTACTACATAATGTTTTGTCTGGCAACACTGTTTCAAAATCTTAATACTGTCACGAGCACCCGCTATCAAACGATAGTAGAAACGCTGAAAATTGAGCCCGTTTTTTCAAATAATACCGATTTCGTTTACACACCTTCCTCTCCCTTAGTCGTAGGCATTTAATAAGAGAAATTATAAAAACTTAAACAAGACACCGCCACTCCTTTTATTACAGTTAACCCTTTATCATACCTTGCCGCTTCGGTTACTCTCAGCGCAAAAAGGCGCAGACATTTGTATTAAACAAGATAGTTTAAGAAAAAAATGTCAACGTATACTTTTATTGTAAACTTTTTAAACTCTACTTATGAGCGGCCAAGTTTTACAGAGCAAAGACACCTTCAATCTTGTGGGCGTCACATTTAAAAGTAACCTTAACTGGTATAAACACATTGTATCTATAACCACCGCAGCTTCAAAAAGCTTGGATTTCTTTTCGAGCTAAAAGTATTTTTCCACTTCTAATTTACACACTTAATATGTGTCCCAAATCCGACCTTCCTTGGAATATTGCTCTCATATCTGGGGCATGGCGTCCCCCACAACCCTAAGCATTCTTGATTTTATTCAAAGAAGAGCAATTCGTCTCATTAATGATCCTTCACTTACAGAAAGGCTTCACTCTCTTGCCCATCGTGTGTGGGAGATTTATCGCTTTTTATAGGTACTTTCAGGGCTTCTGCTCTGAAGAATTGTCCAGTATAGTTTCTCCACTCACGGTTCCCAACAGAGAAACTCGTGGTTACGCGCGTATGCATACCTATACGGTCCAACTGGACAGGCCCCGAACTTTCCACTTTCTTTGTTCTTTTATCCCTAAAGTTTCCAGAATATGGAACCTGCTGCCCGCTGAGGTCGTTCCTTCCCCCAAATCTTCAAGTATTTAAGTCCCGTGTCAACAAACTCCCTCTTACCTCGCTTAAGACACCCACGGTACGTTAGTATTTAGGCTTTTAGCCTTCGTAGTTTGTCCAAAGATAAAAAAAAATACAGCTTAAAGTAATAATATTTTTCCCACTTTTTAAATTAATCGTATATTTGTTAATTCAGATCTAATGGTGTTTTGTGTTTTAATGATCATGCGAATATTAAATTTATTTCCTATTCGCTGAATTTAATTTGAATGACCGGGAATGTATGGTAAAAATAAATTTGAATTAGATCTATTTTGATTTTGTCTTTGATTTTGATTATCCAAGAAAACATTTGTTTATAAAATCAAGAGTATAATTATTTTGCTCAGATCATGGCTTAGTTACTATATCTTACCCTGCACATCCCGAGGTAAACGAATACATGCCACCACGCACCGTATGGCACTACAACTCAGCCGACTGGGATGGCCTAAGGGACTTCTTCGCCACTTACCCCTGGAATTCCATCTGCTTTTCTTCTCGTGATCCTTCCCAAATTTGCAATCAACTTACTGAATCAATTCAATTGGGCATTGAAACCTATATTGCACACACCATCAAGAACCCCAAAAATCCAATAACAAACCCTGGTTTTCCAAATCTTGTGAAAAAGCCAGAATTTTAAAGTTCAGGCTCACAAGAAGTTTCTACAGGATCCTAGTCCAGAAAACCGACAGGCCAGCATTGAAGCAAGAAACTACTACAATCAAACAATTTCTGAAGCCAAAGACTCCTTCGATAATCGTATCAAAAACAAAGTTCTTTCTTGCTCAAATGGCAGCAAATCCTTCTGGTCCTTTGCGAAAAACATAAGTAGGAATTTTTGTGCCAGTTCTTTTCCACCACTAACTTTGGAAGATGAAATTATTTCTACTGATAAAGGGAAGGCAGAACTATTTGCCAAACAATTTGCTGCCAATTCAACCATTGACCCTCCCGTAAATCATCCAATTCCAACGGTTGCCCCAGTTCCTCATAAAATGCCCGATATTATTTTTAAAGTAAAACACATTAAGCGTATCCTTTCCTCCCTTAACACCAAGAAATCGTCTGGGCTGGACGGCATACCAGCAATCGTTTTAAAAAAATGTGCTCCAGAACTTGCACCAATCTTAACTCGGTTCTTTCGAAATTCTTACGACACAGGTATCTTTCCGGAGAGCTGGAAAGCTGCACGTGTTCAACCTATTCCCAAGAAAGGATCTAAATCGCTTCCATCTAACTATAGACCAATTTCAATTCTCTCAGTTCTTTGTAAAGTAATGGAAAAATTAATTAATTCACAAATTCTTAAGTACTTAGATAAACACAAAATTTTGCACGACAGGCAGTATGGATTTCGCCACAAAAGATCTACAGCAGATCTTCTTTCCTTCGTATCACACTGTTGGAATAAGTCTCTTGAGTTTCTAGGTGAGTCCCAGATCGTTTCTCTTGATATATCCAAAGCTTTTGACCAGGTCTGGCATGCCGCACTTCTTAATAAACTTCCCTCCTATGGTCTTTCAACTAAACTCTGTACTTGGCTCTCTAGTTATCTATCTGATCGACGTATATCAGTTATTGTGAACGGCCATTCTTCCAGCTTTCACCAAGTAAATGCTGGAGTCCCTCAGGGCTCAGTTCTGGCACCAACATTGTTTCTTCTTCACATCAACGACCTTCTCTCGTCCACAACTAATTCCATTCATAGTTTCGCCGACGATAGTACCCCTTCACTTCAGCTTTCAGGTCCCTAAACCCATCACTAAACCTGACTTGGAAAATAAACGCAGAGCGATATCTCTTTCGCAGGATCTTAATTTAATATTGGATTGGGGCGCCAAAAATCTCGTCCATTTTAATGCATCCAAAACACAGTCATGTTCCTGGTCGCGAAAAGAGTCATCAAATACTTATCCTCCACTTATGAGCGGCCAAGTTCTACAGAGCAAAGACACCTTCAATCTCGTGGGCGTCACATTTGAAAGTAACCTTAACTGGCATAAACACATTGTATCTATAGCCACGGCAGCTTCAAAAAAGCTTGGATTTCTCTTTCGAGCTAAAAAGTATTTTTCCGCTTCTAATTTATACACTTTATATGTGTCTCAAATCCGACCTCCCTTGGAATATTGTTCTCATATCTGGGGCATGGCGTCCCCAACAACCCTGAGCATTCTTGATTCTATTCAAAGAAGAGCTATTCGTCTCATTAATGATCCTTCACTTACAGAAAGGCTTCCCTCTCTTGCCCATCGTCGGGCTGTGGGCGATTTATCGCTTTTTATAGGTACTTCCATGGCTTCTGCTCTGAAGAATTGACCAGT
This sequence comes from Listronotus bonariensis, assembly GCA_014170235.1. Lineage (NCBI taxonomy): Eukaryota > Metazoa > Arthropoda > Insecta > Coleoptera > Curculionidae > Listronotus > Listronotus bonariensis. The sequence continues at coordinate 167,360 of JACEGR010000483.1, read as the reverse complement.
ATAGTTCCTCCACTCACGGTTCCCAACAGAGAAACTCGTAGATAGATAGAGAAACTCGTGGTTGCCGCGTATGCATCCCTATACGGTCCAACTGGACAGGCCCCAAACTTCTCACTTTGTTCGTTCTTTTATCCCTACAGTTTCTAGATTCTGGAACCTGCTGCCCGCGGAGGTCTTTCCTTCCCCCCAAATCTTCAAATATTTAAGTCCCGTGTCAACAAACTCCCTCTTACCTCGCTTAAGACACCCACGGTACGTTAGTATTTAGGCTTTTAGCCTTCGTGGTTTGTCAAAGATAAAAAAAAATTAAAAATTTTTTCAATGTTTATATTTTCATTAGAAAAAAATATTTTAATTCTATCAAATAGACCTTCTACAACAAACTTTCTTTTTACCCATTATTATTATAATTATTATATTATTCAAAACAGACAGTGTAGTGCAAAGAATTTAATTAACATATCAAGTAGGTACATTTTATTTGTAATTTATCCTGTACATAGATCAAAAAATTAAACTATTTTAATCATACTTCCCTTATTTTATAATATCCTGTATAATATTTTAACTAAAATAACATAGACAGCGGAGACATGTTATTATACTGATGTTATGGAGACTAATGACTTGGTTACCATGTAAATTGTCTGACAGTTGACCTAATAGAATTTTAAATAGCGTGCTGTCATTTTATAATTTTAAAAAATGACTGAAAAGGCAATGTTGTCTGATTTAAATTTAGAATATCCTTCGTTTCCTGCTAATTCCTCTACCTGGACAAAGTTAAAAATCAAATTTTTTTCGACAGTGTCAAATTAATGAGAATCATCCCCATACAATGGAATATTTCCGTGGTGAAGTGGCTATTTTTAAGGAAAAACAACGTCACTACGAACATTTTAGATGCGTTGTACATCCGCTAAGTAAGTTTAATCAAATTTATGACGTTTGGTGCTTCTTCTTTTATGGCCTTTTAATGTTTTTAAAGACGTTTGATTTTGCTTTTATTAGAGTTAATTTTGAAGATCCATGGCAGGATTACAGGGGAACACTTATAGCTCTAGTTATACTTGATATTATATCAATCCTAAATGTTTGTTTTCAATTTTTATTGGTTATTGTACTCCAGCAACCAGAACAGTGGAACTTTCAAAAAGAAAATCGCTAAAAGATATTTTTAAGTGGTCATCTAATTTGTGACGTATTGTCATCTATTCCAAGAGTTATCGCATACAATAGTGACAATACCATATATTTGCTTATATTGACCTTAACATTGTTAAAACTAAGAAGAATTACCACATTTATAAATTTGATACATCCAGTATCCCAGTTTTTCACATAAGATCTAACACTGTAGTCTTTCTTTTTGGATTTTTCTTTAATGTGTTTCTTATTATGCATGTTACTACGTGTTTTCACGTTGGTCTACCTCGATATCGATTAGCACTTACAGGATTGTATCAAAATAACTCATGGGCAGATCAAGATTTTATATTGTCTCCGGTATCGATCCAATATATAAAAACATTTTTTAGAAGTGCTCAATATACACTCCTTATCCATCTTCCACATGTAAAGAAAGTTATTTAATTGAGGAAATAATACTGTCTCTACTTAATTATGTTATTGGAAAATTACTCGTAACCATTATATGGATTGTATTGCTTTATACCTTTCTGTCGCAAAGAACCCTTAAAACCAAGTATGAAGAAGTAATGACTGAACTAAACGAATATATAAAAGCAAAGAAGTTGCCTTACGATCTTCAAAAGAGACTTATTGATTTTTATAAATATAAATACCAAAATGTCTTCTTTAACGAAACTATTATCACAAATGTCCTTTCGGAAAATTTAAAACGAGAAATTGATGTTTATTTGTGCAAATCTCTAATCAAACAAGTGTCAATATTTTCACAAATGCAAACCAAGGTGGTACAACAGATTATATCTCATCTAGTCCCAGAAATTTATCTACCAAATGACATTATTATCCAAAGTGGTACAGTTGGAGAGTGCATGTACTTTATTGAAAGTGGAACTGTGGCAGTTTTTACTCCATCCGGAAAAGAAATTTGTCATCTTTTGGATGGCGCTTATTTTGGAGAGCTTGCTGTAATGATAAAAGATCAAAGAAGAACAGCCAGCATTTTAGCCATTGAATACACTAGGCTATATAAGTTATCCAAAGTTCATTTTGACGAATATTTAAAAAAACACCCCTATTTTAAAAGTTTTACTTGCGGCGGCAGAAAAACGACTTGAGCAAAATAAAACTATTGATGAAAACTATAAAAAGTGGTTATTTGAGCAAACATACAAAATGTAAGTTTTCTTGTAGTAGTTGTCTAGAAGTTTTATATTTATTGCATAACAACTTTCAGACTAAGCCCTATCTGTCAAAAAAACAAGCTTTTAAAAAAGTATCCTATTGAAATAATTTTTAAATAAATAATATGAAAAGCAATTTTAAAAACGCTTTTTAATATTTTTTAGTGCTTATAATATTGAGAGTAATGGAAAAATATCGAGTAATTAGAAATAAAAAATAGCAATAAACAAAGATACCAGAAAGCGGAGTTTTTGCACGTTTTTAAATTTTGTTAAACCTATTAAAAGGGGCTTGGTTTCAAAGTGTCCCATCTCCAAAATTAGCTTTTCATGTTATATTTAATTAAACATGAACAAGAAATCTATATATTAAATGTTTTTTTAAAGTTTAAACACTGTCATGGATGTATTCGTGTCCTTAAAAGTTATTTAATTAAATTCAGTGCATGTTGTCTCCCCCGTGGCGCAGTGGACTGAGCTTTGATCTTCGAAGCCAGAGGTCGCCGGTTCGATTCCCAGCGGGGAGACATATTTAGGTAGTAGTTATTTAAAAATGACGACCGTGGTTGCACTACCGCGTTGTCTAAAAGGTGCTGTGAAATGCATAACTGCATGTTTCAGTGCTTGGACAACGTTGACGGAACAGGGGGAACGATGGGTTAATCATTTAATAACCCGACACCCATGGTACTCTGGTTTTTAGGCATATGCCTTCGAGGGATGTCAAAAGATAAAAAAAAAGAAAAACCAACTTTTGGGACATTTATCTCACTGTTGTTTTAAAAAGTATAAATGGAGATTGTACACTTTTAAACTAAGCCCCTCATTTTTAACACAAAATTTTAAATAAAAAAAAACTGAAAACAAAAATGAATTGCAGAAGGGTTATCTAAAAGCTTTCTTAAGATATTTAAAAAAATTGGCATGATATTTTACTACAGATTAAAGTTTCTTTTGGTCTTTTAAGCAAAAAAATTAATTTTACAACTTTTATTCAGTTAAGGGTTGTAGAAAAAATTAAAAAAATCTTTTTCACAGCATTTTCAAACTTTTTAAAAGAGAACATCTATAATGTTGATATACAGTGTGTCTACGCAGTGCCGGATTAAGTCTTTCTGATGCCCTAAGCAGTTCACTCCTGTGGTGCTCCCTAAACATGAAATTTTAGGGACCCAAAAAAGATCCTTACCTTTTAAATGATGCATTTCGTTTCAGTAACCCCCATTTTTTAAAAAGCAAAAAAAAGCACCATCTTTATATAACATACAACATTTTTCATTAACCCTAAACATTTGAAGAGCAGCAAAAAAATCATCACCTTTTAATCATAATACAACATATCCTTTTTAGTAACCGAAACTTTTTTAAACACAGAAACCAATGGTGTCCCCTACAACGTGATGCCATAAGCAATTGCTTAATTTGCTTATAGGTTAGTCCGAAACTGTATCTACGTAAGTTGGCGTCATATGGAAAACTTTTTACTAATAATTCTATGAAAAAAAGTTATTCTTTATAATAAGTTCTTCATGGTTCAAAACCTGTCTAGCATCAGACATCAAATTAGGTTTGTTCCAGCAGGCTGTCAGAAATGTTTGCAACCGTTCGGATTCTGCGCACGTCAAATTTGTCGTTCCAGCAGTGCCATGTTTCTAACATTATACAATTGTTTGTTGTTCCAGCAGTAGTTTTAAGATGTTGGAAGCATGTTGGAAACTGTTTGAAAAGTTTGCAAACTTTCTTCAAACATTACTGACAATTTTTAACATAACCTTCTTGTATTGACGTATAAGCAGTATGCACGCCTTGTTTATTTTTTCGTTCCAGCAGAAAACTGTTGCCAACATTTCTGACTAATGTTTGTAACAATTTCTGCGTTTTACGATTGTTGCTAACATGTTTCCAACATTCTGCTGGAACAAACCTAATGTGTCAGTCCTCTAAGAGGTTAGGACAAAAATGTAATTTTTGTTTAAGAGTAAATTACCTGAATTTTTACAAATATCGCAAATTGGTATAAAAACAGGATGTTTAGAATTAAAAATTAATTTTGAATACGCAATTTTGTTCGGTTTTTTTCTTGTTTTAATAACACTAAATTTAAAGAAGTTTATTTTAAACTATTCCATGACATTTTAATCATGATTTCTCGCAGGAAAAAAAAATTTGGCAAATAAAGAAAATTGCATATTTGGAAGTAATTTTTATTTCTAAACATCTTTTCTTTATAACAATATTTGATATTAGCAAAAATACAGGTACTTTACTCTTAAGAATATATTACATTTTTGGCCAAAGCCTCGTAGATGACTGACACAATTTGATATAATCTGATAATTGCTTTTTAGGTTTTGGACCATGCAGAACCAGTGCCGTATTAACCATTAGGCTGACTAGGCTACAGCCTAGGGCGCCATGAAAAAATAGGCGCCAGACAGGGGAGTAATAGGCGCTAGACTGGGGAGCTTTTAAAAAGGTTAGGTCGAGTGAGGGTTTTTGGTGACTAATTTCTCTGTGAATTGCTTTGAAATGAAATAGGCGCAAAAAGGAGGGAATTACTTTTTTTTCTCGGGGTGAAGTAAGGCGCCTGGTACTCAAAATAGGCGCTACGGAGAAAAGGACCTTTCTTTTGTTTTTTTGCTCTCTAAAAATTTTTTGGTAGAAAATAGGCGCTCTGGGAATTCTAGCCTAGGCCGTCTCAAACAGTTAATACGACCCTGTGCAGAACCTCTCTATAAAGAATAAGACACGTCCATAAATTACGTAAGGCGTTAATGGGGGAAGAGGGTCGACTTGAATCTCACCTAATCTCACCGTGGGGGGGGGTGTGTGCAAATATCACGTAAGCTTCCTTTGGCTAGAAACAGGAAAAAGTTAACGAGATTTGGGCAGGCCCCTCGTAACATATATCCCGTAATGCCGTGCCACTTTTTAGGCCGAGGACCCTTTTTTTTCTTTCTCTTTAAAATTATTTCGACGACAAAATCATATCCGATTTGAAAAATGGCACCTTTTGACCTTTTCATAAATCGATCGGGGAATGGGGGGAGTTGAAGCAAATCTCAACAGGTAGGAAAGGAGGGGCCCAAAGATTGAAAAACGCCTTACGTAATTTATAAATGCTTCTAACTTTTTGTAAAATTATTATTAAAAAATTCTTATAAGACGCCAACTTACGCATACACACTGTATACATTTTCCTAAAGCGTTTTTAACAAAATCATGCCTAATAAAAACAGATAAGGCTTGTTCTATAGGGGTTATTAAATCTTTTTTAACACTGTAAAATATTGTGACCGTACAGGGTGTCATGGTCTGCACAAAATGCTACCACAAATTTTTTGCGCCAAAATAGAATGATTTAATACAATTTAGCTTAGTCCATAGGTTGTTGGTTTGCAAGATACAGGCTATCAAATTTTCCATTTTCTTTACGTGAAATTTTTTGTGCAAAAATATGAATAATATTTCTCTACTTGAATAACAAATGCAACAAGGCAAAAAAGTAATCACATTTGAAACCAAAGCAAAAGGACTGCAGGTGGCTCCCTCCACATGTAATAACAAAATATAAGTAGGTATAAAATCGTTAATCTTAAAATTAGAAACCACTTATACCGAATTTTGTAACAAAAATTTAATAATAAAAGATATATCTAAAATAAAATAGAAATTGGGTCACCCTGTATTTCGCAAACGATTAATTTTTCGTTGGTTGCTTTTTGTACAGACCTTTTAGAGACACCCTGTATATTTTTCGTTTACTCATAAAAATCGGTCCTTAAATGTATGCAACGTCACACTACAGGCACTTTGAAACCAACATTTCAATTGATTATTTTTAGGCAACAAATGTTAACATAGAAACTGTGTTTGTTTTCTATATCTAAGATTTTTAATTTTGGGCCGCTTGCATAAATTTTCTTGTCTTTGAATGTCTTTATTTTATACAGAACTTTTTATTCTTGCTGACCAATTAATTAATCATACTGACCAATGTTGACCATTTTGTGACCACTTGCATCCTTTCTGATTGTGTGTATGATTAATTTAAGGCGCTAAAATTTTTCGATGGACTTGATATTCTAAAAACGCTGTAAAAGTTGGTTTATGGATGACCAACTCGTCACATTTAGCGACCATTTTGTGACCAATTCGAAACTGTTTTTTAAACCTCAAATTTCACATTTTGGTCCGCTAAGTAGATGAGGCTCCATGGTGATTATTTGCTCCTTAAAAAGCTAAATTTTTTAAGAAAGCGTTGTTTTTGTTATACAAATATTATGTTTTATCCGTTATTTTAATAATTATCAAGTTAATTATACTTTATTTGTATTTTTGTTGGTAAAGAAACTTGGTTTACAAGATTAAGTAGAATAATCATAGTAATATTACTTAATTTAGTTATGTATTGTGTTTAGGTTGTTTTGGTTAGTTAGATATTTTATTTTGTAAGTAATCATTTTTATTGAAAATGTAAAATAAAGTTGTTCTTAAAATTATATTTTGTTAAACATTTTTTTTATAATGGAAAGTAATTATTTACATTTTATTATATTATTTCTCATTCTGCTATTGAGAAAATTATTTTAAAATATCCAGCACCAAATAGTATGTTACTCTGGGAAATGAGTATTTTGTGCGAGTTGGATACTATGCTTTTTCTATGACTATTGATTTATCATTGGACAACATTTTATTCCGAACATGATTCCGCAAGAAAAAAACACTTAAAAAAATAAATCGAGGTCAAAAAAGATAACTCACTAAAAAATTTAAAATAAAAAATAAAAAAATAAAGCGGGATAATAACAAATGGTATTTGGGTATAAAAAGCTTTTGCTTCTTTAGATATTGACATTTAGTAGTTAAGCCCATATGTAATTACCCAATTTAATTTTTTTTTATTTAATATTTCTAACTTTACGGTGAATTTTATTTACTTTTTTTAGTCGGTATTTTTTTAAGTTAATATTTTTTCTTTTTTAACTTTATTTTTAGCTTCATAATTTTTTCACCCTTTCGGGGTCATCCCACCCAGGTCCGACGACCGCCCCCTAGGTGGTGCACTGCAGCCTGAAGGCTTATTGTACCTTGACCCCTACTCCTTCCCATTCACACACCATTCATTCCATAACTTGGATGGTTGCTGCTCGGTCCGCATCCCAGAACAGAACACCGTGTGCCGTTGCCCAAATCACCGCTGGTGCCGGTCACCCATCCAAATTATGGGCGCGCATTTCACTGCTTAACTCCGGAGATCGACGCTTGCCGATACAACCGAAGCCGCCACAAGCTTCATAATTTAGTATTGTTACTATTAAATTGGTAAACATCCTTTAAGAAACACTACCAGTACCTCTTTTAGAGACTACACTAAAAGGCACAGGGCCGTGTAATTTGATTGGTTTGAAACGTTACAGACGGTCATGCAGCACTGTCACATTGGGGGTATGGTAAGTTCTGCTTAGTTAAAACTTTTTTTAACTTCTTAATAAAACAAATTTGAAAAAAATAATTAACCAGAACTACATATTATGACCCTTCCAATGTCAATCAATCAAATCACACGTCCCTATTCTTTTTACTGTAAATGTCTCTTTCAGTTTGGTAAAAAAGATAAATTTTCCCCAAAGTTGTCGATTCTGAATGCACCCCTGATGTTTGAGCATATATCATCTAGAGGCAGCTTTGCCGTACGAACAACGTAAAGGAGAGAGGAAACAATAGGTCCAGTACCTTTCTCTCTTGTTGTGATCCTAACTTGTTTTTTTATGGGACCATTGCAAAAGTGCGGTCAACAGTTGACGGAGTAATCGCGCAACATACATCACAAAAAAAAACATACAGGTAAATTAATACCCTCTTGTTATTTTAAAGCCGGTTAAAAAGTTCCATAAGAATAGTATATTACATTACAAGTGTGGAAAATGACTAATTTCACACGGTGGAATATTGTAGCACGAGGCGTTAGCCGAGTGCGACAAACCCACGAGTGTAAGAAAGTCATTTTCACACGAGTACTGTACACTATTTTTCCTACGACCACAAATTATTCACCAAAAAAAAAAATTAAAGTTTGTCTGTTACAGAAAAAATAAAAAACAATTGAGAACTTTGCAACACTAGGGTGATATTTACTTTGTAACACTAGTGTGATATGTACTTTTCCTCACTGCTATATTATACTGTTTTGACAATATTTTTACATCGAAAATCACCTACCTAGAAGCATTATATAACTTTTATCATTTTGGAATTTAAAAGGCCCTCACTTAATAAAAATTGTATGGTTTGGTTAGGTAATAACGGTAATAGTTTAATACGGTTTTCTGCTATTTTAAGGGTTTTTTAAAATTATTGATACTTACATATTTTAGACACTCTTCTAAATAAAACGTAAGTGGCGCATATCCAAAATATTCCGTTTTTTAAAAATATCAGTAAACAAACTTACGGGACCGGGGAGTGAAAAGGGGTGCTGGGTGGGGTAAAATTGGTAAAACGAGTTAATGAAACTGAACATCACATGTAAAATTAAGTAAAAATTACATTTTTTCCTCATATTTTTGAGAAAAAATATAAAAAATATGAAAATTGTAAATGCATAACCTAAAGTCCTAAAAGTAAGAAAAAAACGACTACTAAACGTCAGTTATACCATGCAAAATATGGAAAGCATTTGGCAACGTCGGAAGGGTCTGATTCTATTTATGAATGGATAAAGAAAGTGGATTCATAAAGTGTGTATTAGCCTCAGGTTTAATTAAGGGATTAAAAAAAAGATTTAACTAGTTGTTTGAGTACACGAAGACAGAGAGAAGGAATTTGATCTATAGGAGTTTTTCTCTGGCGCTTTAGGTCGAACGGTCAAGCAGCAAGGCTGCCTCTATAAAGTGCGTGCTCAAAGGTAGAAGGAGATTTTTAATTTGATCTACTTACCTGACAACACTGTGCCACTGAGCGAGCAGTCAGTGAAAGTTGTTTTTGTGGTTATGTCTATTTTTGTTTATGTTTTTATTTTTCGGAAATTTTATTATTACTCTTTTTAATATTAGAAGAAAGCTTATACTGTGTAGTAACTTAACGTTAATAAGATGATTTTTGCTAATTTGGGTTCTACTGTTTAAGGTAAGTAAAAAGTTTTTTTACTGTCACTACAATAAATATGTCACTTGCAAAACCAATAGCAGTTTTTAGAATGACATCATAATATATATCACACGAGTGTTGTAAAGTAGTACTTTGCAACATTAGTGTGATATAACTTTTCCTACGACCACTTGTGAAAATAGCAAATAGCACACTGATTTCATGCATAGAAAATGCGTATATATCACACTAGTGTTGCAAAGTACTTTACAGCACTAGTGTTGCAAAGTACTTTACAACACTCGGTGTGATACATATTATGATGTCATTCTAAAAACTGCTATTGGTTTTGCAAGTGACATATTTATTGTAGAGACAGTAAAAAAACTTTTATTTACCTTAAACGGTAGAACCCAAATTAGCGAAAATCATCTATTGACGTTAAGTTACTGACAGTATAAGCTTTCTTCAATATTAAAAGGTAATATAAAATTTCTGAAAAAATAAAAACATAAACAAAAATAGACATAACCACAAAAAACAACTTTCACTGACTGGCACAGTGTTGTCAGGTAAGTAGATCAAATTAAAAATCTCCCTTCTACCTTTGAGCACGCACTCTATAGAGGCAGCCTTGCCGCTTGACCGTTCGACCTAAAGCGCCAGAGAAAAAAAGCCTATAGATCAAATTCCTTCTCTCTTTCTTCGTGTACTCAAACAACTAGTTAAATCTTTTTTTAATCCCTAATTAAACCTAAGGCTAATACACACTTTATGAATCCACTTTCTTTATCCATTCATAAATAGAATCAGACCCTTCCGACGTTGCCAAATTCTTCCATAAATGCTTTCCATATTTTGCATGGTAACTAACGTTTGGTAGTCGTTTTTCTTACTTTAGGACTTTAGGTTATGCATTTACAATTTTCATATTTTTTATATTTTTTTTAAAATATGAGGAAAAACTGTTATTTTTACTTAATTTTACATGTGATGTTCAGTTTCATTAACTCGTTTTACCAATTTTACCCCACCCAGCACCCTTTTCACTCCCCGGTCCCGTAAGTTTATTTACTGATATTTTTTAAAAAACGGAATATTTTGGATATGCGCCACTAACGTTTTATTTAGAAGAGTGTCTAAAATATGTAAGAATCGATAATTTTTAAAAAACCCTTATAATAGCAGAAAACCGTATTAAACTATTACCGTTATTACCTAACAAAACCATACAATTTTTATTAAGTGAGGGCCTTTTTAAATTCCAAAATGATAAAAGTTATAAAATGCTTCTAGGTAGGTGATTTTCGATGTAAAAATATTGTCAAAACAGTATAATATAGCAGTGAGGAAAAGTATATATTACACTAGTGTTGCAAAGTAAATATCACCCTAGTGTTGCAAAGTTCTCAATTGTTTTTTATTTTTTCTGAACAGTCAAACTTTAAATTTTTTTTTTTGGTGAATAATTTGTGGTCGTAGGAAAAATAGTATACAGTACTCGTGTGAAAATGACTTTCTTACACTCGTGGGTTTGTCGCACTCGGCTAACGCCTCGTGCTACAATATTCCCACTCGTGTGAAATTAGTCATTTTCCACACTTGTAATGTAATATACTATTGCAACACTAGTGCTGTAAAGAACTTTGTAACACTAGTGTGATATAACGCATTTTCTATGCTTGAAACCAGTGTGCTATTTTCTATTTTCACAAGTGGTCGTAAGAAATAATAATTTTTTAATACATTGACGTTCATACCTCCTTACCTAGACACGTCCCGGTCTAATAACAAATGATATAAAATCCAGGAAACTAGAACTTTTACTGTTTAACTACGGAAAACTTTTTTAAATTAAGGAAAGGGTAAATACTCTAGGAAATTTAAGCCGTTAGAAAACCAGATAGTCCACTGCTCAATTTACTAATTGGGTTTTATTTTCCTGCAAACAGTTCCAAAATGTCTTTGCAATCATACCGACTAAAATTTAATTTAGATTTTCCATTATCACGCCGCCTACTCACTGATATAAATTTTACTGTAAACCAGACAGGATCCCAATCAATTGAAATACTAGAATCAGATTAGTAATGAAAAGGGTTTGTTATTTCGTCAATTTCCATTGTCAGGGTTTGCTGACCGAACAAATTATTAGAGCCATTTTTTGTTGTTAATACGGTTCGAAACATTTTAAAAACATTACATTTTCTTGCTAAACGGTGACGTCACATACGTCACGTATTTAACCGTCTTTGAATAGATCGCGGACAATGGTTTTAAGACAATATAGTTTATTCTTTGTCGAGCAGGCGTTTGCATCAAATTCATTAAACACTTTGTTTCAGTCATTTTTTAAACTTTTAACATGGATGTAAATGGCAAGTGAAAATTTTTTATATTCGGTATAAACTAAAGTACATATTAACCCTTAAAAGTTAAAATCATAATCATAACCTAAAAGCTTATTGCGCTGTGACGCAACGGTTTGAAAACCTACATTTTTTGATTCTCATGTTTATATCGTCATTTTCGAATACGGTTTAAACCACTCCGACGAATAGACTTACCAAGAAAATTTGACTTAGATCTTCAATTGTCGTGTTAGGATTTAAAATAATTGGGTTCTCATTAAGAAGGATTTTGAGTAAGATTTGGGTAACACATGATAAAAGACAGCGCTGTGATAAGTAGTTACCTAATAGACTAAAAGTATTAAATATTTGTTTTATTTTTTATTTCTTCCAGTAAGTATACAGACTAACCCAAAACGACCTGCGACCACGGATTCCTTAAAAGTAGGCTTTGAAAGCAACGTCATATTGTCATTAGGAGGTATACGACTAAAAAATTTTGACAGCTTTAGAACTATAAGTTATTGACTCTTTGTTTGACCTCCGGACAGTGCGGACGTGCGTAGAGGACTACAAAATTCGTCCCGTAGTGGCGGTTAGAGGTGCCGTACGGACGTTTTTACCTTCGGGGATCAAGGAAAGATTCACGCTAAATTGACGGCATCTTTCTTCTGGATCTAAGCGCTGTGAGCGAAGATTCCTATTAGCTGATGTTCTCCTGTTTAGTGGTGAACACGAGGTACTTTTCAAATGGCGGGAAATAGATGGGCGTACCATGGGAACTGTCAGTAGTGAAAGTGAAGGTTATACGTAACACCAGTAGCAGGTCTTGGTTTGACAGCCGACAATTTATGCATTGCATCGATTCTAGAATTATTATTGTTTTCTTTTTGGAATTTCTGGGAGCTACGAGCTCGATTATCCAGATTTTCAGCCGAAGAAGCCCTGGAATGCATAGTCCGGAAGGGGAGAGTGATGGATTGGACCTGAAGGGACCAAAACCAAGAAAAAAAAATAGAACAGAATAATAATTTTTTTTTTTAATTGACCGGAAAATTGAATTTTCCACTCAATTTTTAAGCGGAAAATGCTATTTTACAGGACTAATTTACTTTCCGGTCCCTAGTTTACTTTCCGGTCTCTTATTTACTTTCCGGTCCCTGATATCAAAAAATCCTATTAGCCATGACAAAAATTGTCAGAGTTCAATTGTTACTATTTGACAGTTCAAGATATTGTAAAGTAAAGAAAGCATCATTTTGCCAAAATGAAGTTATTACACAGTTTTTTTCGGTCAATTAAAAAAAAATTATGTACGATACTCGACTGGAAATAATTTTTACGGGTCTCCTCAAAACTACAGGACTCGCCTACGGCTCGCCTTGTAAATGTTTTTCGTCAACCCGTAAAATACCATTTTCCGGTCTAGTAACGTAAATAGCTATTTCGGTTATACTGGAATGTTATTGTTTAACTTTCCTTTTTAAATAAAACACCCTGAATAATATTTACCATTATAATATCAATACAGTTTTATTTATGCTTTTATTATAAAAAAAATTGTTGTATTGGCACTATAGGCCTGCAAACGGCATTTTGGTATGAATGTATGAAATATAAAATAAATCGAAAAAGGCTAATATGTTAGGTCATACGGTATAGGATATTATTTATAAAACATGCTTGGAATATAAGGCAAAATCAAAATAATAATAATAATAATAATTTACAGGGTGCTTTATTTAAAATAGGAAAGCTGACATTAACTTAACATTAACAGGTACAACCGAAAATGCGAGAGCTGCCTAAATAGCCAAAATTTTCAAAGCCTACTTTTTGAGCCCTGTATATTTAAAAATAACTGGAAATAAATATTTAACACACCTTGATGCAAGGCAAGATATTTAGACCAGTCGATAACTATAAAAATTAAGTAAAGCCCATTGTAAAAAGCATAAAAATAATAAAAATTCAAGGAAATATACATTAAGAGCGATTTGAGGTCAAGAACAAATTTTTCTTGATTTTCGGCAAAACTTTTCAGAAAAAGTTAAGGCAAAGTTATAGGTCATAAAAAGATCTACAGCTTTTGCATTTACACTATTCTTTATATAATCTTAAAATGTATGTAAAATATTCAAATAACCAACTTTAATTTTTTATTATTCATTTTTTACAAACATGCTTTTTGGTCACGAAATTTGGTAAAAGCTCACCTTTATTTGTCCCAAATTAACTGTAATTTTTTGAATAAAAATATTTATTTTTACACAATTTTTGACTTGATATTGAAAAAGCACCCTTATCTTTAAATCGAAAATCCACGTCTCACAATATCGGCATTTTCCAAAAAGTCGGTGAGGATTTAGTTTGTTAAAATCTCTACTCTTTGATGGTGTAAAAACACATAAGTTACCACGGTAAATTTTCTCAGAAAATGAAATTTCGTAGGGCTAGTTGTTTTGCCGGAAATCGACAAAAACCGTTTAAACCCTTAAAAACTCACTCCTTTCCATTTACCGATATCGGATTATTTTTCCCTTTATTGTTGGTATTTTCTCTACCATTTCTAAATGGGTTTCAGCTACTATATATATAAGAATCTAAACCGAGTTTCTTAGGATTTTCTAAGAACATTTACCATTATAATGTATATTTTTTATACCACTAGAAAACAGGGATTTTAACGAACAAAAAGACCACCGAATTTTTGGAAAATGCAGATATTTTGACACGTGAATTTTCGATTGGAAATAAGGGTATTTCTCCAAACAAATTGCTACAATATTTAACATTTTAAAGGGTAATCTAACTGGAAAATTTTTTTAAATATTAAGGTTCTCAGTTTTACTTGTATTACATTCATCGTGGTGCTACCGCGTTGTCTAACGTGGTGCTACCGCGTTGTCTAAAGGTGCCGTAAAATGCAGTATTGATGGATCCACATTTAATTCATTCTGAAAGCGATGCCGCCAAGTACACAAAAAATGAAAAAATAAAGAAACCCTTTTGTGAACAATGATTTATGCAGCAAAAAATATTCAACCCGACGAGTTTCTAGTACCACGCCACGTGCCACCGGTTTTATAGTAGGACAGAGGCGAAATAAGAGAATGTTTTGTAAGTAGGTGATACGTGTTTTAGCAATGTATTTTTTATTGTTTATCTAAAAATATGGAATCAGGCTCTGTCCGAGGCTATGTGAGTTCGAAAAGGTCTGTTTACTTTATCATTTTTTTGTGTACTAGGCGGCATCGCTTTCAGAATGAATTAAATATAGCTTCATCTATACCTGCATGTTTCGGTACTACTTGAACAACGTTGACAGAACTGAATGATAAAATTGATCATGCACCTTGTAGCTATATTTTGGGCACTTTAAATTAAAAAAAAAACACCAAAAAAAAAGAACCCAAAGTACATAATTTAGGTTTATACAGTTACCGGCAAAAAGTTTGCAAAACATGGAATTTTTTTATTAAAAGATATTTCGTTTTTTTTGGCGATTTCCTGTGCACGTTCGGTAACCTTAAATTCGATTTTGACATATTCTTTAAGAACATTGAAATGGAGGAAAAATAAAAAATAAATAAATGGAATTACGAAAAATAAGGTAAGATTATTTTGTAAATTTGGATATTGGTGGACAGATTATACAGGGTGGTCCATTTAACCTTAGACAGGCAAATAACCGATAAACGGTGCATTTTAGTAAAACATGTTTCAAATAAGACTTGTTTGGAATAAAAGGGCAAATTTAATAGTATCATTAGTTTGTTACCTTGACTACAGTTTTAAGGTCATATATGAATATGACTTTGTTTTTTCAAATGGGAACCCCAATTTTTTATTTACAATCCTAATCTACGTACAAAAATAAGAAATTTTCATATAAAACTTTTTTAAATCACCGTTTGTGGTTTTAAAAACCGGTTTTGGTTTTTTGGTTTCAAAAACCAGTTTTAAAAACCGGTTTAAAAAACCGGTTGAAATATTCGGTTAACCGGTTTTGCTTTTTTTGGTTTTTGCCAACCCTAGTTTTTACGTCTTTAAAATAAACCTTTCTATTAGTGATAAAATATAGAGTGTGTTCCATTAAAAACTTAACTATATTATGTTATATCTTAATAAAAGTCAATAAAAAAAATATAGGTACACCACTAATTTTTAGAAAAATTTCCAGAGCTCATTCTTTTCCTTTTTTTTACTATCTCTAACAGGGCCCGATTTAGAAGTGTGGGAGCTCCGAGACAATGAGACTGTAGGGGCCCCTCAAAGTAAAATTAAATCGATTATATAGCCAAAAAAAAATCCCAAAAAAAAAAAATTAAGAGCAAAAAAAGATCCTTATTAATATAATATGTACATTTTCTTCATTATAGGGGCCTCTGATTTGTGGGGGCCCCGGGCCACTGCCTTGCTTGCCCTCCTTAAATCCAGCCCTGATCTCTAATATTAAGGGAGTTACAAGTGCCTGGTCAAATTGAAAAAATTTAAACAACTCCTTTTATCTCCAAAACGAATCAAGTTAGATATGATTTACTTTAACCACTGAATTTGTTTCAAAAATAAAAATCGAGATTGTGTCATACCCTGCAAGGTCAGTGAAAGAAAGCTTAGATGTTTTTTTTTATTAAACAAGCTTGTACCTGTAAAAGTTATTTTTAATTCTCTACATACATATTAATAAAAATTTTAGGTACTATGAAAAATAAAAGTACTTTCTTTGTCGGCCAAATAATATTTTTTGAGGTACCTATATTTATATTCCAATGATATTGTTATATCTGATAATTTAATTTTATGGTTAAGATTATGCAAAAACTTTTTTTTTTAATATAACCTTTTACGTTAAATTAATAATAAAAAAGTTTTCCATATGGTGCGAACTTAAGTAGACACACTGTATAAAAGTCAGTTATCCAAATACGCAGTTCATTAGGTATAGTCCCAGTCAAATCTGGGGCAGGGTAATATTCAGATTGGATAATAGAACCAACCATCCAGTGAACATAGTTTGTTATTTGGAATGCGATGTCGCAAACCAAGTATGAAAGTCGGTCATATGGAAACCACTTAAAAAGTAGTGCTGAACACATCGACGTAAAAAATCGATGTTATACTTCATTTTTTTGCAAGAGATAGTAATAAAAATGTCTCGGGACGGTTAGAAGGTTGTAAACCATAGGCGCACCAGTCTCTGTGCAAAGAACAGGTAAAAATACACCGAATTGCGTTAAATAAGGATTATAAATTTTATATATATTTTAGTATCTTTCCGTATGTGCAACTGAGTGGTTATAAATTGTTAAAGTGTTGTTCAAAGTATTACAGTATTGTAAAAATGGCTTCTCCGCAGAAACGCGCATGTCTCGGCCATTTAACTGTAAACGAAAAGCAGATTGTTAAAAACGTATTCGATTATACAGGGTGCGGCAGAATGGACTCCCACATTTGGGTAGCAAATAAAAAGTCTACTATAAAATATGAAGCTAAACTTTTATTATTTTCAAAAAGAGCACACTTTAAGGTTTTTTAACTATGTTTTTAAAATTATATCGTGTAAGTGACGGCCGTTAGCAGCGACACACATGCGAAGGCGTTCCTAGAAGTTCCGTATCACTTTTATCACCATATCTTGAGGAATAGCAGCAGTTTCATCTCGGATCGCTGTCTTGATTTAGGAAAGTCAAGAACCAGTTGCCCTTAAGTTAGCAACCCATTTAAAAATTGTTTTCCGGTCTGGAACAGAGGCAGGAGGAGCGCGTACAAAATGCTCTTTAAGCTGGCTTAAAAAGACATTCAATCCTGGTTGATGCAGCAAAATATTGAACATCCTACAGATAGTGTAAAACTAGAGTTGTTGCAGCTAGTAAAAAGTAAAGTCGCCACAAATAAAGCTAAGTACACACGTTTTGTAATTGATGAAATAGCCAAGAAACAAAATAACTGTATATCGGCTGCCACCTTATCACTGCGAACTAAACCCCATAGAACTTATATGGGCACAAGTGAAAGGTGAAGTAGCCAGAAATAATACTACGTTTAAACTAGTAGATATAAAAAAACTATTTCAAATTGCCATATCTAATGCTTCCCCAGAAAACTGGAAAAAATGTGTCGAACATGTATTAGAAGTAGAAAATAAAATGTGGTCTTTGGATATAATAGTAGATACAACTGTTGAACCTCTAATTATACAAGTAGACTCATATGACTCAAGTAGTGATAGTATGTCAGATATGGAAGAATGTGAATAACTAGATGTAGATTATGTAGCATATTTAATTAGGTATAGATTATATTTTAAATAATTATTTTTTGACTATGCATTTTTAATGTATAATTATACCAACTGTACAATATTGATATACTATAAATTTTAAAATAAATTTTTTACACATATAAAAGAAACAAGATTTTCATTTTACCTAAATTGTTTAAAAAGGGTAAGTTTCCAAAAATAAACTCAAGCGCACCGCCACTGTCAAGGTTTTTATCACATTATTCCCACGTAAATACGGGTAAACATCTGTTATTTCTTTGTATTTGACCCAAGAGGTTGACGAATTTTAGAGCGGGGTCTGCCGGCCTAAAATTATGATGCCTTATCAGTACATTACAGGTAGAATTGAAGAAAAATATTTATACTCGGACTAACAAAGAAAGCGAATTGCCATAAAATTAAATGATTTATTACTCTCTCTTGCAAAAAAATAGAGTATAGTATCGACACCTCCATAATCTTTGTTTAAACTGCGTTTCTTAAATCATGATAGCTAGAGAAGGTATTATAAATTCAAAAAGGTTTTATTACAGGGCAAGTCTTTAAACTCTTTTCAATGTAAACCAACCCATAAATAGGTAGTTTTTTAGGTATTTTGTTCTATACACTCTGTAAATGATACAAATGAAATAGGGCCATAAACATTTTAACAATGATTCAGTAGAATATTTTTAGACAATAAAATACCAGTGTCGGAGCATGCTGGGTGCAAGTTTTACAATATAATGGGGATAATATTATTAGATAGTGGTATAAAATATAATAAGTTAATTGTAACCTGTACATAGTCCAAAAGTTTTAGAGTTAAAGAAAATAAAGCAAATAAGGATAAAATAAAATATAAAAAAGTAAGATATAGGAAAGATATTTTAAGTAAATTTGATCGATAAAAATCGCGCAGAATTTTCAGTTGTAAATATTCTTAACATATTTTTAAAATAGTTTTATTTGGTCGAAAAAAATGATCGATTAAATAGTTTTTACCAATTTTTTGTAAATTTACAATAAAACGTTCACAAATTAGAAGTTACAAGTTCATATTTATGCATTCGATAAAAGTTACCCATTTTATTTTAAAATAATTTGGCGATATTTCTTAATTCAAATAAATAGGTAAAATTAATAAAAAAAGAAAAAATTATCCTAATTGGCGTGTACCCAAATAAATACCATCAATTAAATGAATTCACCGAACCAATACAGAACATATTTTTTTTTCTTTTAATTTCTCCTAATGGGTAAATATATGACATCCAAAAATCGAGCGATAATTAAGTTAGTAGATATCTTAAGGCACCATTTTATCCCGCCCAGACTAATTCGTTTCCAAATAGTGGGTATTTCCACACTTGGTTAACTAAAGACATTATGGTTGTTTTCAATAAAGGCTGCTTTTTTAAATTTCCGCTTTTTTCAATGAGGTTCCCTGTGAACAACCCGTGGTTCTGATCACTTAATCACATATTCTTTAGATCAAACGTGGTCAGCGATTTCGGACTTAGATGTTTTGCCTTTTTAACACGCTTTTATTAACTTGGGTTGTAACTATCCATCAATCTATCTATCTATGTAACGGAATCTTTGAGCCTAATTTTTACCAACTTCCAGCTATTCGATTTCTTTGAAACTTTGCACACGTATTAAGAACCTATGACAATGCAATAATCTGCAAACAGTATTCCGTTATCCTGGTTAAGATCGCCAGGAAAAAAAAATCCTTTATATTATAAAAACAACACCTGTGTTGCCATCTTTTGGCAACATCCCAAACTTTTCTCAGGAACTTTAGCTACTCTTGACAAAATGGCGAAGGAATTTTTTAGTGAATAAACTGGAGCATTTTTACATACATACATACATACATGCATATCGAACTAAAAAATGAAAAATAAATAAAAGTTTAAAATAACTAAAAAACACGCTTTTATATGCAACCGAACTAAAAATTAGAAAATAATTTTTCATTAAAAAAATATTGTCACTTCAGAGTAAAAGCGTGGGGTGCATTTTACTATTTTTCATAACTTTTCCCTCATAGATATTGGCAAATATAATAATTATAACATTTAATATATTAAGCACCTCACGCTTTTTACTCTGAAGTGACAATATTTTTTTAATGAAAAATTATTTTCTAATTTTTAGTTCGGTTGCATATAAAAGCGTGTTTTTAAAACTATTATTTATTTATAGTATGATGCTTATGTTCCATAATTCTTACATTAGGCGGGCGTTTTGTTTCACCAATGTCCGACTCCCCACATTCACATGGTACCTGATATATACACTCTTACTCCTGTTTAGATGATTTAGGTTTTGTTTTCGTCAGGATGCTCGTAAGAGTTGTTCCGGACTTGAAAATCGTTTTGATTACATATGTTCTGGTTATCTTTCTAATCTTTTCTGATGTCCCCTTAATATATGGAATCGAAGAGAGAGACTGTATCTTCCTCAGGTGGCATTATTGGTTCCACATTAAATTCCTCAATGATTTTATAAATGGATTTCTTGGTGTAGCCATTCTGAAGCAGATCCGTCCTGATGTTATTCAGTTCGGCATTAAGGGTTGATTTGTCACTACATATTGCGGTTGCTCTTTTTCACAAAGTTTTAATCATTCCTAGTTTGGTTACTTCAGAATGGTTTAACCAAAAATTAAGGTATTGTCCCGTATGAGTTGGTTTCCTATATACAGAAGTGCCGTTCATCTCTTTTCAATAGTGAACTTGATGGAGTTATTTACAGAATAAAGATGATTGTGAAAGGCGTCTAGCTGTATATCGGTTCCATTCCATATTATGAAAGTGGAGTCAACATATCGAAGCCAGGCCTTAGGTTTGACGATCGCGGTATTAATGGCATTGGTTTCGAACCACTCCATTTATATGTTTGCTATCACCGGAGAGATCCCATAGGTGCGCCATCGTCTTGCGCATAAAACTTATCTTTTACCTAAAAAATAAGAGTTATGCAGACAGCACCTTAAAAGCTCCATCACTCCCTCGAGAGGCAGCAAAGTTCTGTCCAAAGGTCGAATTATCCTTTAGTCTAGCCTCAATTAGGCTTAACGACTCTTCCAAAGGAACCAAAAGCATTCAAACAAACCAAGTATTTTATGCCTTTTATGTCAATTTTCAAAAGCCAGGGTGCTGCAAGTAAGTTTTTTTAATTTGGTCTTAGGCTGGTTAGCCATTTAGCGAGTCACAAAGAATTACTTGCAAAAAAGGAACCTAGAAGTTTATATTTTTAATCATTTAGCTATTATAGAAACATTTTTTTACATTGCTTATAGTAAAAAAACATCGATAATTGTAAACCATCGATATATATCGGGAAGCATTACTAAACCGAATGTTTAAACGTGCAGTTCGTAGTTTGTGGAAATATTGAAAGTGGATATTGTTAAAATGTTGAAAGTGGATATTTTGGTTAACAAGATGGAATTACGCATATTGATATTGAAGGACGGAAATCATTTGTTCATAAATGTGTTAATTATGCACGAGCACGAAATTTTGCGTCCCAGATTCCATTGATATTATATTACATGTATGGTATGAACATAATGGACAATTTTGACGCAAAATAATCCAGACAGAGGATATATTGGGTGTTTACATATTAATACATGGTGGTAATTAACTACGTCCAATATATTTATATTGATTTTAAAATAAAAGCTTTAACAGGATGTCCAGGAACTCTGCCGGCAAACCTTGATGGGTGATTCTTTATTGAAAAAAAAACTTTATACGAATATATTTTCTAAACATCATACTTTTCATACTACAGGGTATCAAAATTTAAAGAAATATACAGGGTGGTTTAAAAATCTATCACGAAACTTAAGGGGGTGATTCTACTTGACAAAATAAGGGTAGAGCTTCACATAAATGTTTTTAAAAATGTCATTCGTTTTCGAGTTACAAGCCGTCAAATTTCAATTTTTATTTTGGTTTTTTCGCCATATTGCATTTATTTTTTAACAAATCCAGTTGATATTTGCATAAAGTAACATACCTACATTTGGCACACAGATACATAGATTTTTGCAGATTCTAAAATTTGAAGACAAAAATATTTTTTTTAAATACCACCAGAGGGCACTTTACCTAAAACTTTAAATTTATTTACATCATAACTATTTTATTTTGACAGATATCGCAAAGCTGGAGGCGCCAGTTTATAGACAATCAAAAACTTAAAAACAAGGTACTCTTTCTTAAAATCGATAAACCTCACCGTTTAGGCACCAATAGATATCAAAGTTTTCATCAATTTCAATCAAATTACCTACATACATACAGGGTGTCCAGTAACTCAACCGATAAACTTGGAAAAAATATGTGAGAAAATCTTTGTTTGATACCCAGCTAAGAGCAATTTTTTTATATCTCACAAAAAACAACTTAAGAATTAATCACTTAGTATAAATTACCTAGAATCACTCTCTGTACCCTAAAAACCCCAAAGGCAACTACATAGCAAAAAGGTAAAACTTTAAGAAACAAGTTAGGAAATACCCAAAGTGCATTTTGTGAAAAGATAATGAGGTAACGTTTTTTAATGAAACTATTCACTCGGGTTTTAAAACTTTAAAAGCTTTCCGACAGTTTTAAACATTCTGATTCATGAAACATTTGAAGTTGTAAAAAACGGTAATTTTACATGAAAAAGTATGTTTTTTGGCAAATATTTCACTTTAAGGTAGAGATATATATATATATATATATATATATATATATATATATATATATATATATATATATATATATATATAAAAGAAGATTTTAGAAATTTCTTGAACAAAAATTAATGCAACAGTAGAGAGTTATTGGGGATCCGGTCGCTATAAGCTTTAAAAGTTATATATATATATATATATATATATATATATATATATATATATATATATATATATATATATATATATATATATATATATATATTCGTAAAATTCTTCTGGAAAGACTGTCACAAAATCATGTATTTTTGGTAAGATAAGTTATCCAAAAAAACCCAAGTACAGAAATTATGAGGTTTATTATAGAAATTTACAGCATCTGTTATAAAATTATTTTTTTGCAATTTATAAATTGCAAAATAAATATATAATATGCTTGTTTCAAAATACCCATAAGCAAAAATGGGCAAAAATGTACCTAGGTTTTGTCACTTTTTCTAACCTTCAAATTTCTCTAAGGAACTTCATATTTTTAATAAAAAAGAGCTACCATGTATAATTTTAGTATATTTGTACAAGATTTGTATAAAAATCTAAAACCACGTCAATTTTTACTTTTAGTAGGACATTATTTTCTGTTAAAATTAACTTGTTTAGGGTTATTCGCTTCCCCCAGTAACACAAACTTCAAAAAATTTAGTCCAGGGACCCCGGTATTTAGGATATATTTTCTTGAAAACTACTAAGCCCATTTTAAAGAACTAAAAACAAAAAAATAATTTAGATAGGTATCACTTTTCACTATCGGTTTTCTAAACTTTTGACTTTTTTTTGGTAGGGAAAAGGTAAATCCAAAACAAGTACATTTTAATACATTAAGGTGTCCTATCAAAATTAAAAATGACGTTTTTTAGACTCTTTAATACAAATGTTGTACAAATACGATATTCCTTATTAACATATAAAATATGGAACTGCTTGGATAAATCTCAAGAATACAAAAAAACGATAATAATGACAATTTTGTCCTTTGTTGTTTATTGGTATTTGGTAAATAAGCGTATTTAATATATTTTTAATTTGTAACCAATTTGATATTGTTGAAAATTTATTGTTTTTTTTTGTTTAGATAGTGCTTCAACCTCATAGGGTTATTTGCACGTAAACAAAAACTTAGTCGTTTGTTCACATCACATGTTTGTTGTACCACTCTATGATTTATATTGAGTTTATTAGCTCACCGTCTTTTATAAAATTTAATATATCTCTTAAATTGTTATTAAGAATGTCCTGAAGGGAGTCTTTAAGGTTATTTTTCTGTCTTTCTCGCACGTGCTTTGGACACTCCACTAAAATGTGTTTAATGGTTAGAGGCACTGTACACGATTCACAGAAAGGACGGTTGTCTTTGTTAGAAGGTAACTTTGAGTTAGTTTAGTATGCCCTATCCGAAGTCGATTAATTAACACTTGTTCTTTTCGGTTTTACTTTAAATTGCACTGCCACGGTTTCACGCTTGTTTTATACTCCCGCAAATGTGTTGTTGCACTATTCCATTCTTGTTGCAGAAACCAAGTTATTTGATCTTTTATGAAATTTTTAAAGTCTTCTGCTACTGTGTTTGGTACGTAGATAGAATTTGCGTTTTCGGTAGCGGTCCGAGCCGCTTTATCCGCTTGTTCGTTTCAAGTTATATCTGAAATACTAAATCTTTAATTTTTTTTTATTATAAAAACTCTAAATTTTCCTTATAAACTTTACAATTATTTGTAATAATTTTTTTAGCATAACCTATTTTTTCGAAAACTACCAAACCTATTTTAAAACCCAATAGATTAGAAATGGCGAACCTTTATGTATGCAATTTTTCTAAAGAAATGTTTAGTAGCGTTATAGACGATCTGTTAAATAATTTTCTGTTTGTAATTATTGGAAAAACAATAGTAATAAACACTTACTTGACACTCTTTTTTCGCAGTGAATAATATATTTTGTGATCAGTGGCGAGCCCAAAATATTATGTAGCGTGCCTTTAATGGCACGCGTTTTATTGGTTTGCCATCCTTGCTATAGACCATTAAAAGGAGAATTTAAAACCCTTTAAAATGAGGTATCACTTGACCCTTTTTTCCATTCCTGACGGTTGTGTTGGTAAGGGAATGAGAAAACCCTAAACAAGTAATTTTTATACAAAAATGTGTCTTTGTAAAAATATAAAATTGACATGTTTCAAAAACTCTACTAATATTATAAAAAGTTATACTCTTTGTAAAGTGAATTGAGACAACACAAAAATTGGGGTTCTATCAATTTACCACGTCACGCATTAAAAATAAATAGCCTATATCATGGTTGATTAGTCCCCGTAGAAAGTCCACGTTGATTTGACAAGTTTGTCAGTGAAAATGGTGGGCGGGGTTTAAATCCTACTGGTCTACTTCAAATTTAAACGAACGTGATTGGATAGATATTTTTAAGAGAGATAAGACCTATATATTTTACTTTCTTCAGAATTCTTGCACCTGCAACTAAAAGACAGTCTCGTCTCATATTCATTTTTAATATTTATGAATTTATGATTTAAGGTCCTCATTTAGATTTTCATAAATGTTTTTTTGTATTGTGTAAGGCAAAATAGTTTTTTTTTTGTATTTATTATTAAAAATTTGTTTTTAATTTGCCAATAAATTGGCATTTTGGCGGCCATTTTATTTGTGATAAAAAAAAACGGTAGATTTTTATATAGGAATTTTTAGTTTTTATTGTGCACTTATTAAATAGTAATAACCTAAAACACCGTGTAATAATAATATGTACCTTGTCTATATAAGGTGACCACGAACGGGTGTATGCTAAAATGAAGGTTTTTTTCTAGACTCTATAACTCACGAAAAATTGTTTTGGTTAGATTATATCCAGTTGGGTGCGTCGTGGGCGTATGTTAACGGAAATGTTAAAAGGTCAAAATTGAAAAAAATCTTGGCTCTAAAATTCCAAAATAATGTATTAAAAAAATGTGATAATTCAGTCAAAATAGATTATTTTTCATCTTACTTCTCGCCTTCCATTTATATTGATGTAATAATTTTTTTACACAAAATTCATTTGGATTATAGGATTATTTGGTTATTAATTTCGTCTTAAATTAAAGAAAATTCCTTTACTTTAAATTAAACAAAAAAAAATATGATAATTTATTAATGTACATTTTTGTTTATCTTACTTGTGGCTTTTTATACTGATGTAATATTTTTTGCAGAAAAATGTTATTACATTTATTACAAAATAACCCAATAAATAATAACCAAAAAATTTATGGAAATAAATATCATAAATATAAATAGAAGACCAGAAGTAGGATAAAATATAGTTTTTGGCGATTGAATTATGAGATTTTTTCTGTATTCTACATGACTTTACCTTTTAAATGATACCCAAAAATTTTTTTAACGACCTGTAATTCAAAAGTTATTTACTGCATCGTATATAGTGCTTCACTAAAAATATCCTTAATCCGGCACTAAAAATAAAACAACACAATAACCAAATTTACTGTAATAATTGGTTTGGCGAATATTTCTATTGTTACAGACTTTCAAAATGTGTTTAGGTTATAGAATTTTAGAGAGTTAGGATCATTTAATTTAGTTTGTTAATTTATTTAAATAATTTACCTTAATTTTTCCAAGTTCTTTCATCACTTTAGAAGGTTTCCGAAAACGCCCGAATTATCCATTAATAACTTTTATGCCATCATGTACTATGGAATTTTCATGATATTTCTCGAATATTCTAGATCATTCTTTACTCTTCCATCATACTATAAAAGGGCGACGGGAAACCTCGGATCAGTTAGTACCGATTCGACTTTTGTGCTGTAAACTTCGAGACAGTGACATTTTAAGATTTTGCCGTTATTGTAACCATAGTTACGTTACATTGTTAATAAAGGTATAAAAACGAAGGCACGTGTTTTTATACGAGGTGTTTTGGAACACTATTAAATTGTGAAAACCTTAGGCGTTTTTAAACAAAATGAAGCCAAAATTGATAAAATAATTATTAAAAACATAATAACCATATTGGTACAGGTGAATGCACTCATTATCATTTTTAAACATAGCCAAATCGCAACTAATTATGTTTATAGGTATATATTAGCTGCCTTTCCTCGATATTACTGGTCACCCCGGTAAAAATAAAAAAATAAAATTATTTTATTTAATTTTATATCTTATTAAACATTTTTTCTACAGGTTATTATTAATTTTTAATTTACCGTAATTGCTCTATTAAACTTTAATTATTCCTCCGCCCATGCTTAACACAGAGGCCGCCTTGGAAGTGCTTGAAATTCGGTTTTTTGCTGTCTCAATTGTGATTGTAAAGAATTTAAGCTTGTTACTTTGTTTGTTTGTAGCCGCTTATCTTCGAAAATACTGAACCGATCACATAAATTCTTTCACAATCAGAAATCTACACTATTCAGGAATGTTAGCCTATAACATTTTTTATCGTGATTAAACAAAAGTTTAGATATTAACGCCCAACGAAGTGGGCATGGGTCTGCTATGTTGGATAAACTATAACTTTGTAACGGCTTATCTTCGGAAATACTGAACCGATCATAAAAACTCATTTATAATTAGAAAGCTACACTATTCAGGAGTGGTATAGGCTATATTTTAGAATGATTAAACAAAAATTTTAGAAAAAAATAATGACATATGTATACTAATAATATAAAGAGGTTAAGTTTGCAACTTAGTTGTAAGCACCGGTGTGGTCCAGTGGTAGAATGCTCGTGTCACGGGGGCGGCCTGAGTTCGATTCTCTGCGGAAGCAGATTTCTTTTTTTTATAAAATGAACAAGAATAAAAAAGCAACGCATTTTACTTATTTTTAGTAGATTTTTTCCTCGATATTCATTTATACTAATAGTATAAATAAAGAGGTCAGCTTTGTAAGGGTTAATTTTCGGAAATACTGAATCAATTATGAAAATTATTTCACATTCAAAAAGCTACACTATTCAGGAATGCTATAGGCCAGGGCTTCCCAAACTGTGCGTTTCGACGCTCCAGGACGTCGCACAGTCGTCCCAGAAGGCGTCGCGTTTTGATGCGACATAGTCGAGTCAACGCATATTGTAAATTCTTTCTTAAGCAAAATGTTAACAAAACAGTTGTTATCATTGTTTTGTGGTAAGGCTCTTTTTTTGGTCATTAATGTTATTTCTGTTGGGCCCTCCGACTTCTAGGCAGTTCAAAGGCGTTCTAAGACAATTGGAAACTTTCAAGGTTATATTTGATTATAATTGAACATAAAGTTTAGAAAAAATATATAATTACCGCCCCACGAAGTGGGCAAGGGTCGGCTAGTTTTGTTATAGGTGTAAAAATAGCGAAGATATACGGGGTGGCTCTTTTTAATTGGAAAGCTCTCTACAGGGTGTTAATTTAAAAACTTATCACTCATGTTATCTGAGAAAAAAGAGACAGGTTTGAGGAAATCGCCGAAACACGTTCTGATATTTATTAGGGGATTTTTTTACAAAACATTGCGTCCCTTAACCAATATGGCCACCCCAAAATTCTTAAATAAGAAGGGAAGGCTTTTAAGCTCCTGACGAGTTCTTTATAACCCTAGAATATAAAGTTAATATCTTAACCCACTACAAAATGGCGGTACTTTAAAAATTACCCAAATACCTGTTTGGGATGGCCATATCTTCGAAAGTAATAAAGTAAGATGTACTTAATGGGGTATTTAAAGCTATTTTAAAGATCTTTTTATTGGTAATATAATATACAGGGTGCTTCATTAAAAAATATACACATTTTACCCTACCTATCACTAGTATTACCACATAAAAAATAACTATATATTATATGATATTTTTTCTGTGGTATTACTATAAAAGATTTTTAAAGAGCGTTACGAAAAAACCACATTAAGTACATCTAATCAAACATCAGTTTTTTACGAAATACGGCTATCGCAATCAGGTATTTATTTAATTTTTAAAGTACCGCCATTTTGTAGTAGTTGAAAATATTGACTTTATATTGTAGGGTTATAAAGTACTCGTGAGAAACTTTAAAACGATGTATTACTTTACCCCCTTCTCATTTAAAAAACGTTACGGCGATTTTCTTAAATCTGTCTCTTTTTGCAGATAACTTGGGTTGTAAGTTTTTAAATAAACACCCTGTGTATTAAACATTATACTTTTATTCACATATAAAATCCTCTTAAAAAAACTCAATAATAAAATGATGATAAGAGTGTTTGACATTGGCAGTAAAATAAAACTTACCATTTTCATCTGATAGATAAAAAAGAAACTTTAAATCAAAGTATTAGCAAATACACTGGATTTAAACAAGAGATAGTTTGAATTGAAAGTTTTTTAATTAATATTTAGTTTCAAAGAGATTTTCGAAACTCAATAACTTATTAGAGTTTTCAAGAAACAAATAATGTTTCTCTTTGACACTTCAAAGCAAGTTTTAGATATTTTAGCTGTAAATTTTAAATGTTAAAAGTTTATTTTACTTTTGGTTCAATGAAAAGTTAAATAAAGTCTGTTATTTAAAAAGAAATATCCTGCAATAAACGGGCGTTTATAAGGAGACGGGTTTTGAGGGTTTGAGCCTCCCCCCTCCTACCCCGAATGAGAAGGGAAACTTGTACGGAACAATTCTTTGTTTTTTTGCCGAAGAAGGAAAGAAAACATTCGGTAGTAGAATAATCAAGAAAATTGATCTACAAAATATTATATAAAGATTATTTTTTTAAGGGACGGATCATTTTGTATATCAAATTTCTTGCCACTGAGATCCCTCTCTTCCATGAAAAAGGTATATACATGATGTGATTTCTTAATTCTCTTCATAAGAAAATGTTTCTATAAACATATGTCCGGACTTGCTTTATTCCTGAGATACAGGGCGTTAAAGTTTTTTAAAAATATCGTAATTTTTATGCTTTTATGTATGAAGGTCGAAATAGATTTCGACCTGATGGACATTATAGTCTAGTAAAGCCCGTGGTGCATACAATGCTTTATGTTTTACCCAAAAAGAGTGTTTCAATAACTAATTACATTACTTATTCGCAATATAAAAAATAAGTTGCACCTATACCTGTATTACGTAAGTAGATAATGACTGGTGTTAAGTTTGACTTTAATGTTTTTATCAGTTAGTCAGTTGGCATTTTTTATTTAACGATTTGCTCAAAATGGAAAAAATTCCACAAAATATAAGAAGAAAAGGCCATAAAAGCGACCGAAAATCTTTTGCCAGTTAAATCAAGGCAACAGTATGATCGGGAGTATAGCATATTTGGTATTTGGAAAGATGCGAACGCAATTCTTCAAATAACCGAAACCGTTTTAATGGCATATTTTCAGGAACTGGTAAGTTATTGATTTTATTTTAATACATATGTTTAACAAACTTTATTATTTTTAGTCGGAAAAATACAGTCCGAACTTTCTCTGGACCAAGTATTCCACCCTAAGGTTTACGTTGATGGTCTATGAAAATATAGACATTTCGCAATACCATCGTCTCATATCTTTTAAAAGTTAAGTCGAAAGAATACGTCCCGAAGAAGTCTAAAGTTTTGGAAGGAGAACAAATATTAAAATTTATTAAGAAGGCTCTTGATGATATCTACTTGGTACACAAAGTCATATTGGTAATGGGTGTTTTTGAAGGTTTAAGACAAGATGAGTTGGTCAAAATGACTATTGATGACATTGAAGATAGAGGAACAGTCTTGGTTATAAAGAAACCAGAAACTAAAACTTCAACTTCAAAAGGTTTTACTATCATTGAAGAAGATTTAGGCGCTTTAAATCTAACAAAAAAGTACACAACATTAAGAGCAGCTGGAATAAAGGAGCGAAGGTTCTTTCTTACCTATGAAAAGGGTCGATGTACAGTACAACCCATTGGAAAAAATACCATAGGAAGCGTCCCAACATTGATCGCAAAATTTTTAAAATTGGATAATGCAGAAGCTTTCACCGGCCACTGTTTGCGTCGCACATCGTCAACTTTACTTGTTGCGGCAGGTGCTTTGTTTGAAACGCTAAAACAACATGGGAAATGGAAAAGCTCTTCAGTAGCTCAAAGAATATATAGAAGAAAGTATTTTATCCAAAAACAAAGTAGCCAAAATGATTGCAAATTCAGTTAATTCCGAGGTTAATTCCGTATCGACTACTGAAAATTCTTTAATGGACTGTTCTTCTATACAAAATAGCGTAAGTGCTACCACCGCTGCTACCATCACGAAAAACACCGACCATTCTATAGTGGGATCAGCTACATTTTCCGGGACATTTCAAAATTGTAATTCTTATTTTGGAAATAAAGTTTAATTTTTAGTATTGTTTAAAGAAAAATTACTTTTGTATAAACTTGATCTTTATTGTGAGAGAAATAAAATTGAATTAGCAATAAAATTTCCATATTAGCGCATTAGGGCATTATTGCTACCATAACATATTCCATTTCTAAGGTATTACAGATCAATAATAGATGAGTAAAACATAAAATATCTTTCAAACGCTTCGCTGAGTCCAGTGGCATCTCAGTGGGCACCACTACCAATATTATTGAGAAAAAACGTACGCCACTGACTGTTTACAACGTTTCTATATTATTTCAGATTAAGCAAATAAAATTAAAACTTTTTAGTCTCCTTTATTTTCTTCGTATCTTTCTTTGTTTTTAATTAAAGCCACTTTAAGTGATACTAAAAAGCATCCATAAACAGGATAAAATAAAATTCAAAATTTATAACTAAACAATTTTCTCCTTAGTAAATAAGAAAAATGGCGATTTCCGATAAAATACTTAACTGCTCATTTATTTTAGGTCAAATAATTGTTTATTTTTTATGTTTGGCTTATTAATTGCTTAATCGGAAATAAAATTAAAAACTGTATAAATAGCCAGTGGCGTCCTTCTTTACTCAATAATATGGGCTATGGTGTTAGAAATTGGAGATATGCTCTATATTGGTTAGGCGGATTCATTTATTGAATTGGTGTTCTTGTTGAGTACACGCCTGGAAAGAATGGGACCGCTTCGGTCCTGGTCCGGGGTATACGAGCTGACCCTGTTCAGCCCTATTGACCCCTATGAACCCCAAGATAATTGTGTTAATTTAAATAACACTTGGTTGCCTTTGCTCGATACTGAAGTATCTTCAGAAAAATTAAAAATCAACTAACTTATTACCTTTTTTGTCTTACAAATAATAAATACACCAGTTACTTATGTCACTCATGACACATAACATGTCAAACTATTTTCAGTTTGAGATACAAAAATAATCTAAATTTTAATCATTTCTAATTTAAATATTAGTTAATATTTTATTTTTATTTTTTAATCTTGATAACGGTGGCAGACTTGCCACCGAAACGTCGTTTTTAATTGGAATTTTTGGGTTTTTGGGGGGTTTTCCTTTTATTTTGTTTCAGGCGACCGGTCAGTTCATAGGGGTCAATAGGGCTGAACAGGGTCAGCTCGTATACCCTGGGACCAGGACCGAAGCGCTCCCATTCTTTCCAGGCATGTACTCAACAAGAACACCATCCAATATCGTTAGTAAACCGACTTTGCAGACAACCGACTTTTTTTTATTAATTTTAATGCCCTGTATCTTAGAAATGAAGCATGTCCGCACATATGTTCATGGAAATATAAAAAGACATGGGAAATTACCAATTCAAGTTTTGTACTATAGTTAGTAAACACCCTGTATAGCTCTTTAACCATCAAAGGTAAATTATTCATATGAGTCCCCAATATTTTTAAAGTTAAAATCTTTCATTAACAAACAGGATAATACAGTATATTCAACCCTTTCTCCACCAAAGGAAACCCTAATTAATATCTCCGTTACACAGAACCATTATCCTTTTAAAGGACAAACCAAATATTCATCCCATCCACATTTACTTAGTAAAACCACGGAGCGACCTAAACAATTCTGTGTTTGTATAAAAATACGGTAATAACAAAAGGGTATCACATTACAAAATGAAGTTAAGTCTCTCCTGGTCCATTGCCCCTTATAAAGGGATTAATGGAAGAGGTCTGGATTTAAAAAAATAAATTTAAAAGGGTGATAATTTTGGTATTAGAGCTGGACACCCTCGGTGATCTTCTGGATTTTTACAGCCATTTTCATATGTATTTAGGTGGCCATGATTGGACGTAAATTAATCTAAGGACTTCAGACAGTCAGAAAAATAAAGTCGCAAATTTTTAGTTGCTCTTATGAAAGATAGAAATAAAACAATTTTACAAATGGGCATTTTCGTATGTAACTATTATTTTTAAATAATAACCCTTTTATATAAACACTTTTCAAAAAACAGTTTTTTTGATGACTTTGACCATACCAGTTTATTTGTGATCGGATTAAAAATAATGCAATTAATTGCAATATTAAAAATAGCTCTCAAAACCAAGTAGGCGTAAATACTTTTAAAAATGTCACATTTTTATTAAGATTTGTCTTAGGAATCAAAAATGTTAAAACATACGGGATATTCCATTTAAAAATTTAAATTTGGAACTATTTCTAGGTAAACCGAAAGTGACCGAAAATATAAAAGTATGCTAAAACTCTGCTTCTCCTATACCATTTATCTATACCAAGTTTTATTTCTGATTTCTATACTAATATATAAAGAGGTAAAGTTTGTAGCTTTGTGAGTTTGTGGGTTTGTTTGTTTGTAGCCGCTAATCTTTGGAAGTATTGAACCTCTCATTAAAATTCTTTCACAATCAGAAAGCTACAGTATTCCGGTGTGTTATAGGGTATATTTTACTATGATTAAACAAAAATTTCAGATATTAACGTCCAACAAAGTGGTCGACTATCTTGGATAAACTTTAGCTAAAATATGATATTGACGTTACTATTCTCAACAGATTTTAATGCTTTTCTTTTAATATAGTGATTAAAGACAAAGGTTTATATGTATAATAATATAAAAAAACATATACAGAGTGTTTAAAAAATGTGTTTTAATTTAAAATTAGATACTGACGTTACTATTCTCAACGGATTTTAATGCGTTTTTTAAATAGATAAAGTGATTCAAAGGAAAGGTTTATATGTATAATAATATAAAAAAACATATACAGAGTGTTTAAAAAATAGTTTACATTTAAAATTCGATATTGACGTTACCATTCTCAACGAATATTAATGCGTTTTTTTATTAGATAGAGTAATTCAAGAGGAAGGTTTATATGTATAATAATGTCAAAAAACATATATAGCGTGTTTAAAAACATAGTTAACATTTAAAATTCGATATTACTCATCGGATTTTGATACGGTTTTCTTAATGGATAGACTGATTCAAGAAAAAGGTTTATATGTATATTAATATAAATGAAAACGAACATATACAGAGCATTAAAAAAATAGTTTACATTTAAAGATTAATATTATTTAACGAATTTTGATGCGTTTTTGTAATAGATAAGTTGATTTAAGAGAAAGGTTAGAGAAAGTTTATTTTCTGAAATAAAATAAAATTATTTTAAAAAATACCACAAAAGTATAGTTAGAAATTTATTTTTATTCGTTTGCTCATTTTGTCATTGTATATACTTTTCTTTGTTAAATTTATTAGTATTTTGAACGGGATTATCTGCATCTGATAAATTCTAGGACGAAGGGTACAGTATTAAGTTTAATGCGATCCATTCAATCGGGTTCGATTTTTACGATGTACCCTTAGTCAAAATAGTTAGTTACTGTACCGTTAATGCTGGAAGGCATAAACCCTTTTGCAAACTTGTTACGTCCTCGCATCAGCAAAAACAACATTATAATTATTATAAAGTCCCGTAGTTCATACACCGCTTGATTATAAGAAATTCTCCGAATTCTCGAGTGCAAGTAAACCAGAAAACTTACTAGATACTTACTCTACCTGATGATAGCAGCGACTTGTGGTTGCTTTGAAACTTTAAATAATTTAGTAAGTATTAAGTAAATATGAATATGGCAAGTAAAAGTTTTTTTAAAAGCTCTTTTAAGTTAAATTTGGGATTTAATGCAAATTTTTATACAAGGACATCGGTTTAACAAATCCTAACTAATCTTTAACATTTTTAAGAAATATACAGTGTGGGCCAAATTAAACTTTCACACTTTTTACCAATGATAAGTTTTTATCTGTTGCGCCAATCTTTTTTTTATATAGGGCTAATAGGTTAATATGTTTTCTATAGGTTTGTCAATTTTGATCAGATAGATTTAGTCAGGACTGGACTAAAAAAGGTAGTTTACTCTTGGAGAAAAATCATGTTTTCTTTTTAAGTTTTTGCAAACCCTGTATACAAAATTAATTTTTTCTTTGTGAATCCTATTTTTTAACAAGCAAAAATTTTTATGAAGAATGACTTTTTTCGAAAAATGAAATTTTTGGTCCATTTGTCTTCTTGTTAACCACATCCGTGGACAGTCTGTATACAACCGGATCTTGTACTTTTAGTAGTGAAGTAGGTATTAGTGAGCGGTTTTTAATTTTAATTTTGCACTTTAAAACATATAGACTAAAAACATTAAAAAATTAAAGCAACCGTGACATAGTCTACGAGGATAATACCCTTTAACAGCTTTATTTATCCTCGATTTTCTTCGCTCTCGTAAAGTAAATGGACTAACGGATTATCCGACTTAGCATGAAAGAAGTTCCATTAAATATAAAGCACTATTCGTTCTTAAAAAGAAGCACTACATTTTATACATTCCGATTTTCTTATGGTTGACAAAGTACTTAAAATGACCGAAATTAGCATTCAAAAAAATGGCTGAAAAGAACAAGAAAAAGTCTTTAAATCTGGTCTAAAAGTAAATTA
Source organism: Listronotus bonariensis (assembly GCA_014170235.1). Classification (NCBI taxonomy): domain Eukaryota; kingdom Metazoa; phylum Arthropoda; class Insecta; order Coleoptera; family Curculionidae; genus Listronotus; species Listronotus bonariensis. Next base: position 131,700 of record JACEGR010000483.1, on the reverse strand, counting down.
CCCACCATTTTTTTTACCTAACCAAATATTTGCAAAAAGTTTTAGCACAAAGTTATATTATGATTTACCTACTTTATGGTTTTGGTTAAAAGGATAAAATGATAAATTCTAAATCTTTAGATCTATTAGCCTACACCCTCATTTTTTTTTTAAATTTTTAACAGAAACTAATAACTATAAAGCATACATTGAGATCATTAGGGTGATTAAAAGTTTAAAAAACAAAGTACTTATTTTAATTTATCCTGTAGAAAGTATTGTTTATTTTATTTTAATAATTTCTGTATTAATTTTTTAATAATATTTTATTTTACTACAGTTAAACAAAGTTAAATCTTGGAAATGGGTTTACAGTTACTAGTTAGTGTAAATGTGTTCTTTAATTGTACATTTGCGTGTAACAAAATTTATCTTAATATTGCAAAGGGGTTTTAACTCACGAAAGCGATTAAATATCCTGTATCATGAGAACCAATCAGTTTCAGGCTATTCTAAACTTATAAACTAATTTTAACATTTTTGATGTAGAATCTGACCTTAATTTTTGAAATATCCTTTTGTGTCATTCTGTTCAGGAAATATTAGGAAAAACAAGTTTCAAATTTTCGGAAGTAATTACACAAGTGCATCAAAATTATCTATAATTTTGCTTGAAAGCTAATTTATCTGATGATTATTTTGATGCACGAGGGTAATTCAGGATAAAATTACTCGAAGAAAGTGAAAATATCAAATGAAGAAATATTAATTTTTAAATTCAACAATTAAAAACATGAAAGTGCAATTTTCGATTTCTACCATGCAATTATCGCTGTAGTCAAGCGATAATTGTCGAGTAGGTAATTGGGTGAAAGTAATTTTCGGGGTAATAACACAAGTGCATCAAAATTATCGATAATTTTGCTTAAAAGCGTGTTGCCTAAAAATTTCTAGAGTTCGTTTTCATATTTTGGCGAAAGAGTCCGACTACGAAGGGGAGGGGAGGACTCTTTCGCCAAATTGTGAAAATGAACAAGAGTAGTTTTTAAAAGAAAATACACTTGAAAGCTAAATTATCTGATTATTTTAATGTACGAGCGTAATTTAGGGAGAAAATTACTTATAGAAAGTTAAACTATCCAATGAAGGAATACTAATAATAAACAACTCTACACATTCAGTGCCAAAACGAGACATTTTTATACAAAAATGTTTACAAAATTAATGAAATGCCAAACTGACATATTAAATAAACAAATCTGTTGTTAGAATTTGGTTCTCAAATTGAACAATTAAAAACATTTAAAATTTTGATTTCTACTATGCAATTATCGCTGTAATCAAGCGATAATTGTCAAGTAAAAATGGGTAAGTGTAATTTTCAAATTAAGTTGCAGGAACACCCAAAAGTCTATAAAAATTACAGTTAGGGGAAAGTGGGGTGGATTCATACAAGGGGCATCTACATACATTGAGTTTATCTGAAGTTAGACACGAAGTAAAATAGTAACGTAAGTGGCTGTGCACAGTTTTTATGTGTGTTTACAGACTAGTGAAGTTTCAAAATTTTCGGTGCGGTAAGATCGAGTGCACAACACGGAACGTGTTTTTGCCTCGCGTAAGTAATTTCATAACGTAACTTTGGACATATTTTATGGCCAGTTACTATTTTTTGGATTAATTATTGCTATTTAATCCTACTTATAATAATACAAAGGCACTAATTTAATGTCTGTAAATGAATATAGATAAATACGGTTTTTCTATTTCAATTTTTTTATTAATATCCCTGGCCCTTTATGAATAGTTTTTTAACTACTATTTTTAGTTACACCGACGATTATAGTTGTAAATATTATATAAAGTAGTTTAAGTTTTATTTTTACGGAAAAAAAAACGGGGTGCTTTATGAACTTTGTGTCTTTGAATGTCAAGGATCAGTTAATTTATCAGACATAGTGATGATATTACCATAGATCTTAGGTGATAATCTGTTAATAACATAGGCATATTAATTTTAGGTTTTGTAAGTTAAGGTATCTTTGTGTTAACTAGAGTTTATTTATTTGATATAATTAATACTGTATAAGCAATATTTTTTTACATTTTGATATTGTTACTTTTAATAAATATAACTGACTAAAACAAAAAACGTGTCTTTGGTAGATAACCATACATGTAACGTAAAGACCGTTTAATGACACTTTGTTCACTATTCGTTACTTATGTTCATATCACGAAACTATTGCGATGTTAAAATAGGTATTAACAGATTTAGATAAAACCTGTTTTTTAATTTTGAATTTTACTATTTGTATTATATGTTAAAAAAATGTATTTGTGTTTTTTTATAAAATATGGTATAAAACAATAATAAACAATAATTATAACGAATTAATAGTGATGTTAAATGTGTCCCTTCGGTTGTATGAATGTACCCCACTAATTTGGCATTTTTTGTAAAAGTCTTATGGAAACTCGCGCATGTAGATTTTCAATAATATTAAGGTTCTACTACAATATAAAATAGTTAAGCTACTAGTGTGTCATAAATTAAAAGAGTTATACCTAAAACACGACATTCCACAAAGCAAAATATAAAAACTGTATGAAGCCTCCCCACTTTCCCCTACCTACAATCGATCGCCTGATTATTTCACAACATACAATGTTGTATGTTTATAATACCTGCGGGGTGTCTCTTAATCGTGCGGAAAAAAGGGCGCACAATTTCCTGAGGTTAAAATATGACGATCTTATCCACTCAACTTACTTAAGTCCAAAATTAAATGATCTCAAAGATACAGAATCTTAAAAATTTATTTAGGTTTTAGTTAATCCATAAATATACAGGATTTCTTTACGTTGATATTTTCCTTTTAAAACTGTATAGAATGCAGGAAAACAAGAACTTTTTTATAAAATTATGTCCGGGAATGCTTAGTTTCGGAAAAACGGGATGTTAAAATTTTAAGAAAAAAAACTATTTTACCATTCCAAATATTTCCACACAACTTGGTACATTTTTAAACCATTACATTACATGTTTTGCTGTTAAAGCTAAATAGTGTTGAAAAATACGGTGATTTTTCGGTAACCGGTGAAACGGCGACAGTGATTTCTAAATCACCGTGATTTTAAACAGTGATTTCAATCACTGCAGTGACTTGAATATACATAAATTTTTAACTAAAAATGGAAATATAAAAACAGCTCGGTGTCTGGCAACGAATACGAATATATTATTTATGCAGCTCTTATTGGTTTTCATTGACATGCAGCATAATATTTATTGATTTTATAAAAATAAATATTATGCTGCAAATTAAATTACCAGCAATATTACGAAATCTAAATTTTTTGGGCTCGTAACTCAAATAATCGTTTTTATATAAGGTGTGACAACAACAAGCTTAATGTAATATATTGCAATATTATTATGTAAAAATAATATCAAGTTTTAGGGTTTATACATTAAAAAATTTAAAAAAATCAAAAATAAAGAAACACATTTTTTATAAATCGAACACCATTTAAACATTTTTAACTTAAATTCAATTACAAAAAAGATAAATATAAAATAAAAAAACTTTTTTAAAGCGAAACGAAAACGCATTATAAAAAATAAAAATTTTAAATAAATAAAAATATTACAATATATAGCTTACTTTTTTCCAAATGAAAATTAAAAATTAGTATTAAGAAAGATTCGTTTTTCAGCTTTGTTTGCACTTAATTTACGGTCGATTATTATTAACCGGCCTTTTGAAAACAGTCTTTTACATGGCTTGGCGGTGCCCGCCACCCTCCACGTCTAAACAATATAAATATCATACCGGCTTAAATCACTGTTTTCCTCCACATATTATTTTTAAATAATAATTTATAGGTTTATAATATTTGGATCGGCGCCATCAGTGATCATCCAATGCGTGTCGTGTCGATGCCGATTGCAGGATTTGATTTGATCACTGATCACCGTATTTGTAAAAAGTAAATCACCGGTAGCGCCATTGATTTTATATTCACCGGTGAAATATCGCGGTTATTAATATATCGCCCAACACTAAAGCTAAATACATTTTACCGTGTCCTTCAAACAAGATTTGTATTGAATTTTTTCAAGAAAAAATAGTAGGGCACAGTTTTTCTTCAAATCAATATTATTTTAAAATATTTATTTACTTTGGAGCTTATTTGGTTTTTTGATATTTTTCGTACAATAAACCATTTTCGTTTAAAAAAATTAAAGCCATTTTAATGCATGGCAAAATTGCTAAAATCTGATATGGTGTTTTGTATGTTAAATTCGATTTTGTCTTTTATTAAAAGTTATAACTACTGATTATTTTTTTAGGTTTAAATTGTAGTAATGTAAGTGTTTGACATTTTCGAACATAATTTTATATCAAAAATGTTCTTATTTCCTTGCATTCAATACAGTGTTAAAAGGAAATTAACAACTTAAAAATAACCCTGTATATTTTTTTATCTTTGGACAATCCACGAAGGCTGAAAGCCTAAGTACTAACGTACCGTGGGTATCTTAGGCAGGGTAAGAGGAAGTTTGTTAACACGGAACTTAAAAACTTGAAGATTTGGGGGAAGGAAAGACCTCCGCTGGCAGCAGGTTCCACAGTCTAGAAACTCTAGGGATAAAAGAACGAACGAAATGGGAAGTTCGGGGCCTGTCCAATTGAACTATATAGGGATGCATACGCGCGGCACCACGAGTTTCTCTGTTGGGAACTGCAAGAGGAGGGACTATACTGGACAATTCGTCGGAGCAGAAGCTGTAAAAGTATCTATAGAAGAGCGATAGATCTCCCACAGCTCGACGATAAGCAAGAGAAGAAAGTCTTTGAGTAAGTAAAGGATCATTAATAAGACGAACAGCCCTTCTTTGAATGGCATCAAGAATGCTGAGGGTTGTAGGGGATGCCATTCCCCAGACATGAGAACAATATTCCAGAGAGGGTCGAATTTGGGACACATACAAAGTGTATAAATTGGAAGGAGAAAAATACTTTTTGGCTCGGAAAAGAAATCCATGCTTTTTGAAGCCGCGGTGGCTATAGATACAATGTGCTTATGCCAGCTAAGGTTATTCTCAAATGTGATGCCCACAAGGTTAAATGTGTCCCCGCTCTGCAAAACCTGGCCACTCATAAGCAAAGGATGAGTGTTTGATGATTTTTTCGCGACAAGGAACACGATTGTGTTTTGGATGCATTAAATTGAACGAGATTTTTGGCGCCCCAATCCAATATCAAATTGAGATCCTGTGAAAGAGATATCTGCATCGCTCTGCGTTTGCTTTCCAAGTCGGGTTGAGAGATTGGTTTGGGAACCTGAAAAGTGGAGTGAAGGGTACTATCGTCAGCATAACTATTAATGGGATTGGTTGTGGAAGAAAGAAGGTCGTTGATGTGAAGAAGAAACAAAGTTGGTGCTAGTACTGAACCCTGAGGCACTCCAGCATTAATTTCGTGAAAGCTTAAAGAGTGGCCATCAACAATGACTGATATACGTCGATTAGAAAGATAACTGGAGAGCCACGAGCAGAGTTTAGTTGGAAGCCCGTAGGAGGGAAGTTTATTAAGAAGTGCGTCATGCCAGACTTGGTCGAAAGCTTTAGATATATCAAGAGCAACGATCTGGGACTCACCTAGAAACTCAAGAGACTTGTTCCAGTTGTGGGAAACGAAGGAAAGAAGATCTGCTGTAGATCTCTTGTGACGAAATCCGTATTGCCTGTCATGTAAAATTTTATGTTTTTCTAAGTACTTAAGAATTTGCGAGTTAATGGATTTCTCCATTACTTTACAAAGCATTGAAAGGAGTGAAATGGGTCTATAGTTGGATGGAACAGATTTAGATCCTTTCTTGGGAATAGGCTGGACAAGTGCAGCTCTCCAGCTGTCTGGAAATATACCCGTGTCATAAGAAATTCGAAAGAGCCTGGTTAAAATAGGTGGTTTGTAATAATAAGTGTATTTTTACAATATTTGGCCAAAGGACGTATTAAGATGTGATAAATAAGAACTAGCATACAATTTTAGTGTAAACTCTAAAGGGCGCCACCCGCGGTATCTTGCACAAATTAAAAACGAAATAACACTTTTAGGCCACTTTTTTACAGAACACTCAGATAACAATTCTTATTATTTAACATATTTTACAGAACACTCTTTTTGCGGTCTTCGAGTAGTGCGATTCACGTTTACATAGAAGTCTACATAGACTTCCCGGCTAGGCGGCTGAAGGTGTCGTACGAGCGTTGCTGTACCCTTGGGGATCGAGAAAAGATTCACGCTACATTGGGGCTTCTTTCTTCTGGAACTAAGCGCTGTGACTGAATATTCCTAAAGCCTGAGGTTTTTACGTTTTGGTGTTAAACACATGGTGTCTTTGTATGGTCGAGGAGGTGCGCATGTCTTGCGGAAAAGCGTCAGTGGTAAAAATGACAGTTATGCGCGATACCAGTAGCTGCCCTTGGCTTGACAGCCAAAATTTATGCATGTTCAGGAGTTCATCGCTGTTGTTGATTGTTTAAAGTGTTTTTATTCATATGCTAGGATAGTCTGGGAGTTTCAAGCTTAATTATCCAGATTTTCCACGGACAAAATCGGGAAAGATTATAAGCAATAGCTTATATGACCGGAACGGAAGAACTGGCAAACTGACTTAGTATCAGAGCCTATCAAGAGATAGATAGATATTTTACATAAAATAGGTATACCTAATGAGAGTTGACTTAGGCCGCGGTTTTTTAACTATCTGTATTAACAAAAATCGAAGTTTTTTAAACTATGAATATTAAATAATTTTTATTCTTAAAAAAACCTTTATGAAAAATATCTACTTTAATCTTCCGGGAAAAGTTTCTTAAAAGATTTTTTTATAAGTCAACACTTAAATTACAATATCGAAAAACCTAAAAAAAATATAAAATGCTTTCAACAAAAGTTGCCGAAGGCCTGAGCGACATTTTTTACATTTTCTGCTATATTATTTAGATGTTTATTCAGCCGGAAGTTTCTTTGAGTAAAAATTCATAAATTCTTTTTTTATATAAAAAAAATAAAATAATAAATTAATAATGCATTTCTTTTTGTTTTAGACTTTTGTTTTGGTATTTGAAAACAAAACATGTGTCTTCTTTTTAGTTTCTTTTATACGTCTGATAGGGTAGGGCGGGGCTAGTTGAGCATAGAGGTAAGTTGGGCAATTAAAATATCTCAAAAACGATCGACCGCACGCAAAAGCATCAAATAGCATAAAGAAGGGGTTGGGCGACAAGAAGTCATTGTGCGACCACTAGTGGTGACGCGTAAAATAATTGCAAGCCGAAAAATTTTATCTGTTATAGTTAAATGTATTCCGTTCTCAATCAGGTAAGTATAAATCTATTGCAGTTTTAATATCTATAAACATTTTGGATATAATTCTAACCGGTTTTCTAATTTTATTTTTCTTTAAAATTCCAGGTTGGGGTTAGTTGAGCTATAGTTGCCCAACCAACCCCACGGTTTTAGGTATTTTTTTTTTTTTGGGATTCGGACTTATAACAGTAAGACTACTAGAATCTCCTTAAGATTTAAAAGAGGCTGCAACCCGAACTTTGTACAAGCAACAAAGAAAACGAGCTGACCTATCTAACTTATAAATTTTCTCTGGAAATACTTCGACCATACCCAAAGGCTGGTCCAAGAAAAGAAGCCAAACAAACAGTAGATAGAGAAAAGCTGCAATTTTAACAGATACAGAAGACATTACAAGAGAAGCAAAATAAAACTGCTCAAAAAGTTTAAAAATTGAAGATGAATTGATAGGTATTAAATTCAATAGTTAAGCTAAGCTAGGTACGTTTCTGTTTTATTAATGAGATTTGTTGTTTAGTCACTATAAGATTATAAATATAAAAAGCAAATTGTCAAAATGTTTTTTTTTGTAAACGTATCTAACATTCAAGCCATAATTTAACTATACTTTCTAAGTGCTCCACTAGCCCCATACCCTTGCTCAACTTACCTCACCTATGGGGTACGTTGGGCATACTTGACTATCTTGATTAAAATGCATGTAGCTCCTAAATTCGACTTAAAAAATTACTATGGACACTATTATTAAAGGATAAATTGCTAATCTATTAGTATGCATTATAAGCCATTAAGACTTATTTTTAAGGAGCTATAACCGATTAAGTGAAAAATTGCTCAACTAGCCCCGCCCTACCCTACGCAACTTTATAATATAAAATGTGTTGAAGGTTATGTAGGGCTAACTGTAGAAATTGTAAACGATTTTTATAGGTTTTTTTTTTTTTGGTAAATATGTTTTAAACCTGTTTTTAAAATATATTTATATACTTATCTGTATTTTAAAATCTGTTATGTTTCTTTTATTTACATTTTTTAAAAATTATGTTATAAAACAGGCTGTTTCAAAATAAGAGACAGATCCGAAAAAATACATTGCCTAGCAACGCTTTTTACCTACAGAAATAATGCATTTTTAAGATATGAAAACATATGAAAATACAGCTTGTCTACTTAAGTTCGCACCATTTTGAAAACTTTTTAATCATTAATTTTACGAAAAAGGTTATTCTTTAATAAAAGTTCTGCATGGTCTAAAACTAAAATTTAATCATTAGATTTTCTACAGTGGTATACGAGGTATGTCAAAAAATATGATTTTTTTTTCAAGGGGAAAGGACCTCTATTTTTCATAATTAAAATTTGTTATAAAGAAACTATGTTAAGAAATAAAAATTACATTTAAATATGCAAATTTGTTAATTTTTAAGTTTTTTTTTTTAATTTTTATGCTTTAACGGTGAAAATTTAGGTTTGTACAGGGTTTTTATTTATATTTTGCCACCCCCAAGCAGCAAGCTGACGTCTTATTGTCGTCTCTTTCTAGTCATTTTTAACACGCTTTTATAAGCTTGGGTTGTAACTATCTATCTATCTATCTATCTATATAACGGAATCTTTGAGCCTAATTTTTATCAACTTCCAGCGATTCAATTTCTTTGAAACTTTGCACACGTATCAAGGACCGATGACAATGCAATAATTTAAAAACAGGATCTCGTTATCCTGATTAGGACCGCCAGGATAAATAAATTCCTTTACAGATCCTCTGTGTCTCTTGACAAAATGGCGAATGAATTTTTAGTGAACAAACTGGAGCATTTATTTTTAAAAAAACTAATTGATATATCGAACTAAAAAATGAAAAATAAATAATAGTTTAAAAAACTAAAAAAATAAGCTTTTATATGCAACCGAACTAAAAATTAGAAAATAATTTTTCATTACAAAGAGTTTGTCACTTCAGAATAAAAACGTGGGGTGCTTAATATATTAAATGTTATAATTATTCTATTTGCAAATATCTATGAGGGAAAAGTTATGAAAAAATAGTAAAATGCACCCTACGCTTTTTACTCTGAAGTGACAAACTCTTTGTAATGAAAAATTATTTTCTAATTTTTAGTTCGGTTGCATATAAAAGCGTGTTTTTTAGTTTTTTATTGGTCACATTTGGTTAGCAAAGACGTCATAAGATGACGATAAAATGACATAAAATTGACCTCCCTAGGTCACAGACAAAAGACGTCCCGTTAATAACGTCATAATGACGTCTTTAAGATGGCGAAAAATTGACGCATATACTTTTTTTTTTAAGCTAAAATGATAGAATATTTTATTTAAAGATTATAATAGGAAAAAAATTCTTACTGCTTGCAATTTCCTTGCACTGCAAGTTTGCATCTCTCGGGACACTGTCCAACCTGGATATGCAGATTTTTACACTAGCCGAAGATATTTCTTTCAAAGCTAATTGAGATCACCAACTGTAGACCGGTATCAAAATATTTTGGTCGCATCGGTACGGTGTAGAAAGGCTGTGGTGTAGGCGATAAAAAGATGTTGAATAAACGTAGTAGTTTATTGTCCATTGCGCCATCTATCGGTAGAGATTTTTTCTATTTCAATTTCGTAAAATTATTAGTCTTATTTTTCTGTCATATGATATGTCGGTTGGATCTTGACACAAATCATATAATGTCACAAAATTTTACTGGCGGGTTTTCTAAACATGACGTCATTAGATTTTTATGAGCTTATATGACGATAAAAATTATATCAAAATGACGTCACTAAAACGACGTCAAAAACACGTCATTAAAATGACGTTAAAATGACGTCATAATTTTGGTCAGATGACGTCCTATGACCAAAAATGACCAAATATTACTTAAAAATGACGTCGTAATGACGTCAGCTTGCTGCTTGGGCCACTTTTAACTATAACCAGGAAAGACAGAAAAAAGGTTGTGTATAAAAGTTTTATACTTTTTATTTTTTGAGCCTAAAAAAAAAGCAAATAAACATCAAAAACTCAAGAAAAATGGAAAGGTACACTTTTTTAATGGGACACCCTGTATATTATGTCACCATTAAAAAGGTCTTTTAAAAAGCTTTTTAAAAATAGCACATTAAATATATCTATCTTTAATAGTTTTCGAAATATCACCACATAAATTCAAAAATAGTAGTCATATTTTCCATTATACATTATGCCTACCTCCGCCTACGACACGGCTATAAGATAAGACTATACAGTGTGTTCATTTGAAAACTTTCCACTCAAGTTATCTTCGAAACGAGACAGATTTGAGAAAATCGCCGAAACAAGTCAAAATATTTATTAAGGGGAACGTTTTGACAAAAATTGGACGGCGCTCCTTTAACCCCTTAACCACCAGGGCCACCACCCCAAAATTCTTAAATGAGAAGGCGGGTCGAGTGATACATCATTTTAAAGCTCCTGACGAGTACTTTTTAATCCTAGAATATGAAGTCAATATCTTCACCTATTACAAAATGGCGGTACTTTAAAAATTACCTAAATACCTGATTTGGATGGTCATATTTCCGAAACTAATAAAGTTGGATGTACTTAATGTGGTATTTTCTTAAAGCTCATTTAAAGATCTTTTAATGGTAAAATAATATACAGGGTTCTTAAATAAAAAAATATGTACTTTTTCTTCTACCCTGTATATTACTACCAGTATTACCATTAAAAAGACCTTTAAAAGATCTTTAAGAAAACACCACATTAGGTACATCTAACTTTATTAGTTTCGGAAATATGGCCATTCAAATCAGGTATTTAGGTAATTTTAAAGTACCGCCATTTTGTAATAGGTGAAGATATTGACTTCATATTCTAGGGTTATAAAGTACTCGTCAGGAGCTTTAAAATGATGTATCACTTGACCCGCCTTCTCTTTAAGAATTTTGGGGTGGTTGTCCTGGTGGTTAAGGAGTTAAAGGGGCTCCGTCCAATTTTTGTAAAAACGTTCCCCCTCAATAAATATCTTGACGTGTTTTGGCGATTTTCTCAAATCTGTCTCGTTTCGAGGATAACTTGAGTGGAAAGTTTTTAAATGAACACCCTGTATATGTATGTAATGGAAATTATACCCAGATTTAAATGGCCATATTTTCGAAACTTGTAAAGCAAGATATATAAAATCTGGTATGTTTGTATAGCTTTTAAAAGGCCTTTGTTAATGGTGACATAATATACGAGGTGTTCCATAAAAAAAACTTGTCCCCTCTTTTTTGAGTTTTTGATAATCATTTGTTTCTTTTTTGTGCTAAAGATAATAGATAAACAAGTATAAAACTTTTATACAGGTAGTTTTTCTATCCTTCTTGGGTATAGGTAAAAGTGAGTGGAAAAATATAAATGAAAACCTTAAACATTAATGTCATACTTATTTTGAAAGGCCATGGTAAATAATGAGAACAATTCTATAATTTTAAAGATATTGACAGAAACTTTTGTTAACTTAATTATATATATAACTAGAAAAAGGAAATTAATGTTAGCAGTAAAAAAATCTATATATACCTCGGGTGAGAAAGTTATTATTTACCTCGCACATTATATCCCTCGGCGTTACGCGCCTCAGGATATAAAAATGCCCGGTAAATAATAGCTAATTTCTTACCCTAGGTTTATAATATATTATTTTTTTATTCCAATAATTCTTAACGTCAGAAAGTAGTTGTCAGTTTTGACGTTTATTTGTTGTTGCTCTAAAACCGCGTCCAGACTTGGAACAATTCGCCAAACATTCGTCCAAACTAACCAATCTCTTTGCGCGCTCCTTTGACGCCAAAAAATCGACAAGCACTGAGTCACCGGAGAATCATTCGCCAAGCCCTTGAAAAGACGTGAATTCCGTGCACATCCACGTTCGCGCTTAGTGGCGCGGATCGCGGCGTGGTGCGGTACGGTGAGCTGTTGCAAGTCTGGTCGCGACTTAACAACCAATTACATTTGCTAACGTGAGATTGTGTGCGATAAGTATCTACTTTACGCACGCAAGGAGAACAAAGAATTATTTAAATTTTTTCACAGTATTGTGACGTATAATTTTGGAATTATATATGGGCCATTTTACGTCACTGGGGCAAATATACCATATGGAACTATCTTCTTGGGACCATGAGACCAGTGGACCATCAAAACTAACTTTGCATTTTTTAAAAACCAACTTAACTTATTTAATTAACTAAATTTAGTACGGGCATACCCCCACTCGGGGTAGCCCGTACGGGGCTGAACTAAAACTTTAACTTAATACTTGACTTCACTAACTCCTTCTAATCTGATAAGAAATTCTCTTTTAATTTCTTTCTCTCTTCTTTAAATATCAAATTTCCAGTGTTTGTTTTGAATTTCTACGCTACCCAGTTTCTTTAATGTTTTAATTTTATTATTATAAAAGTAACCTAGAAAATTGTTTAATTTATACTTTTAAGACCTTGACACCTCACGTATATTTTTATGTAGCAAATTTCCCAATGTTAAGTAAACTAATTAAAATGTATACCTATTTTAAAATTCCCAAAAATGTATATTTTTAAAATTCCCAAAGTGTATACTTTTTTATACTCGGTGTTCACAGTATTATTAGTCAATGTAGTAGCAATAATTTTTCAAGTTCTGTCTGTAATTTAAAATAGCAAAAGTTAAAGCAAAGAAATAGGTATTAGGAAAGCAAAGTGTTCTAAGTAATTTGCCTATTATTCTTAATTTATAACAGATAATGAAAAAAGGTTACAAATCCCAGTAATATATATTCATTCTATCGTATTGTTCGCCCACATGGTGGTTTTTGTTCGGCATAATTGTGGTAATTATTCGGACGGTTTGTCAGAATAACAAATAGGTGAGTGTCGTGTTTATAGATTTATGTTTTCTATAGGTTTCTCTCCCGCAAGATCAATGCAGACTAATATTTCAAACACGCAAGTTTCCGCAAAACTTTTAAAAGTTATGATGGAAAAAATGGGCGTTTACGTCACAACACAAAAGAAGTAAAATGGGGAAATATATTAGCTTTGTTCGCGGGTCTAGTAATGAAGTGATTCTGAACCAGAATCGAACTGGTTTAGAATTGTTTTAAAGCGCATGTCTAGTTATTTATTAGTTTGGAATTTTTATTTACCGCGAACGATTTTCTATACAGCTGAGGATGTATTCTAACCTAGCCTTTTGGTTAGGATTTTTCATGGTTAAATTGGATACTACACAGAAAAAAAATTCAAAAAGGTAAATTGTTATACTGTCGAAAGCCACTCGAGGTCTCTCGGCGGAAGACGAGGGATTTCGGGCCTCCTCTCGTTTTTAACATAAGTTTTTGTATTTAACCTAAGATAAAATTCAAACAACAAGAAATGGTAAAATCTTGTAATATTGTCCATATTTTTTTTAATTAAATATTTATTTATTTTATTGCATACATACATTCATACGGAATACAATTAAAAATCTTTTGTTTATATACGCTCAGAATCACAAAAATATTTAACAGGTATATTAACCCTCATAAAAAGTGGCAGAAACAAATAAACTGTAATACAACGGTCTATTTCTCTACCAAAAAAACAGAAATTAGCTCACCATGTCGACAATGCGCATGAAATTCCGAACTGAACTTTTAGTTCCAACAAAAATCCCAGGACTGCTAATCAGGTTACGAACCGGTAACGAACTGATTCCATTGTAACCCGCGAACACAGAACTGTTACAAAAATTCAGGATTTTACTAACCGCGAACGCTGCTTTTTCACTGCGCATGCGAATAGTCCCAGAACCGGTTCAGAATCGAACCCGCGAACAAAGCTAATAAAACATTTGTGATTTACATAATATTCCACTAATGTTGGCAATGAGCAAAGAAAGAAGCTGTTTGCTGTTTTAAACTAATATACAGGGTATTAAAAGTTTAATCGGCATTATTGCTAACTAACAAAAATAGAATACAAAATTTTGAATTTTATTAAATATAGTACTGTTAGCCATGTTAATCAGCTTAAGGAAAAAGATACCTGTAAATGTTTAAATTTTCAGTGATTTTCATAAATTTGTTTTTTTAAATTAGAGTCATTATATATTTAAAAAAATTGGTTTATAGTTTACTTAAATAATAAAATATTAAAATGTATATTTTTTAGTTTTAATTATTTAAAATGGCGGCAGTATGCATTTTTTTCTAGGAAGGTCGTATAGAGACTTCTTAATCGGCGGGCACTCTGGCTTCGGTTCTAGTGATTTGAAAATCAAAAACTAATTTTTTGTGGTTATTAATGTCATAATTTGTCGGTAAACCCTAAAAAGTAAAAAAATTAATAAATCCTAGGAATACAATGCTTGAAAAAAAATGGCTCTTTAGCTCAATTTTTCCATCGTTTTTGCTTTAAAACATGCTTATATATTTTTGAATTATTTTTGGGATTTTAGAGGTTCACATAAAAGTCCTGTTTTTTAAAAATGTGTGCAAAGTTTCAAAAAGATCGCTTAATAACTTTTTAAGTTATTGTGCCCGCCAATTTTAAAATAAAGTTTTGAGAAAAGTATAAAAATTCATTGATTGTAGTGATTTACCGACTCTGAAATATAAGAAATATTAGAAATTATGTTCCAAAATTTTAGGGACGTGTTTTTAAAGGACTATACTAACATATTAGGAAAAAAAAATTTGCATTTTACAGGTATCTCCCCTCTTAAAAAATACAATTCTTTACCCATATAACTAAAATTGTATCTTTGGTAGTAAAACCTTGAAAACTAACATTTTTACTACCCTGTATTCCAAAAGTTAGGCCATTTAGGATGTAGGTTTATTTGATTTTTGTTCTAAATTCGCTGGGGTGGTCGTTAAAAATATATTTTTTTGCCGCGCCCCCGATAAAGGTTCTTTTTGATGAAAAAATATTGAATTTTACCACATATACCTCATTAAGATGAAATCTAATCTAGCTGCATATTTGTTACCATACAACTATTATTAATTTAAAAAAATAATTGCACTTTAGACACCCTGTTACTCCGACATCATCTCTCTCTCTCTATTTTTTTGGTTTTGATCCCTTCAGGATCAATCCACCACTCTCCCCCTTCCGGACTATGCTTTCCAGGGCTTCGTCGGCGGAAAATCTGGATAATCGAGCTCGTAGCTCCAAGAAATTCCAAAAGAAAACAAAAATAATTCTACAATCGATGCAATGCATAAATTGTCGACTGTCAAACCAAAATCTGCTACTGGTGTTACGTATAACCTTCACTTTCACTACTGACAGTTCCCATGGCACGCCCATCTATTTCCCGCCATTTGAGAAATACCTCGTGTTCACCACCAAACAGAATACCATCAGCTTATAGGAATCTTCGCTCATAGCGCTTAGATCTAGAAGAAAGATGCCGTCAATTTAGCGTAAATCTTTCCTTGATCCCCGAAGGTAAAAAACGTTCGTACGACACCTCTAGCCGCCACTCCGGGAAGAACTTTGTAGTCATCTACGCACGTCCGCACTGTCCGGAGGTCAAACAAAGAGTCTTCGTCGAACAACCTGACGATAATAAAATTAAAATTAAATATTTTTTTTTCGGTATTAATTGAAGGAAAAATTTGCTGTAATTAAATGCGTTAAATACCGACGTTTATATGTTTTCACTACACTTATTAAAAGGCCAAATTTTTATAATTTTTGCCGAAATTTGTATTCTTTTAAGCTTATATAATTGAACGTCAGGTACAGCTGATTAATGACGTGCACCGGAAATTGTTTTGAATTCTATTGTGACGTGTAATTCTTAAATTACATACATATAGGGCCTACTTTTACGTCACTGGGCAAATGTACCTTATGGAACTATCTTCTTGGGACCATGAGACCGGTGGACAAAAAACTATCTTGACATCTTTAACTAAACTACGGGAACAAACTTAACTTCGTAATTTTGTACGGGCATACCCCCATTAGGGGTAGCCCGTACGGGGCTTAACTAAAACTTTAACTTTATACTTGACTTCACTTTTACCACCTACTTCTTATCTAATATTTTTCTAATTTCTTTCTCTCCTTAAATATTAAATTTTCCAGTGTTTGTTATGCATTTCTACGCGGCCCAGTTTGTTTAATGTTTTTATTTTATTATTATAGGAGTAACCTAGAAAATTGTTTAATTTATACTTTTAAAACCTGTATAATAAATTATTATTATTTACGGGTCGTATCACTGTGCAATGAACACCAACGAATTTGATTATCAAAAAGTCATTATGCAAATAATTGTGTATGTATAAATAAAAAAGTAAATTATTCCTTTTTCTATGTAAAGTGGTATAACATATACTCTATAACTCTATTTTTACATACATATTATTTAAATATAAATCCACTTTGTCTAAATTTTTCTGTTATTTATGTAAACAACAAACAATTTGTTGTTGAAAAATACCTATATAGTTTAAATTTTGTATATTAATTTAAACTATAGAGCCAACAGTTATTATGCTAAAATATGCTACATCCAGGTTTTAAATCGATTTTAAAACACGAAATTTTTAAATATTATCTTCGATACCTTTATAATATTCAAATTAGGCTGAAAGTTGCTTCTTAAATCCATATTTCTTAAATCTGCAAGATACGTAACCTGGGCTCGTACTCTCTATGTAGATAGAGAATAAAATTTCTTTCTATGCAATGTAAATCATATGGACAACTAAGCATTTATTATTTAATTTTAGAAAATTATATGTACTTACTTTTTGTAGAAATAATACTAAAACAGTATAAATTCCTTTTCAATTTCTTAGTCATTCAAATTATTACTATTCATTTTCAATAATTTCTATTAAATTTATTTGCTAACTGTCAAATTTTAAAACTAGAGATACATGAACTAAAAGAAATAATGACGAAATCAAAGGTAACTTTACCGCTTTGTTCAGTTGATATCTCGTTTAGTGTTAAATTACATAAATTGATATTTAAGTTTGTTGTAGTTCGCATTGAAACAACACACTAATTCAAAGTGTGAAAATAAGCTTCGAAGTGTTAAAAAAGTGACTTTTTTTAACACTTTATGTAGTGTACTAGAATGGAGTACTTTAGCTTCATGTTGACGATTAAAAAAACTGCATTTTTTAACGGTCATGGAAAAAAATTGTTTATTATTTAAAAAATTTATATTACTTATGTACTTTTTTAATGATAATGTTTTCCTGCCTTTTTTTTCGATTACAAAATTCTTAATATGTTATTTAACTTTTGGGACATTCAACTTATAAAACTTGCAATACTTATTTAATGATAAATGTCATTATCCTAAACGCATTTTTTTATCATAACTTATTAATGATGGATGCCATCACAGTATCTGCAACACGTGGCCCAATAACGGCCAATTGCACACTTTCGTGTCTTTTTGTTATCTTTTTGCCAATAACTTATTAATGATGGATGCCATCATCTTAAACGCTATTTTTGATCATAACTTATTATTGACGGATGCCATCACATTATCTGCAACACGTGGCCTCATAACGGCCAATTGCCCACTTTCGTGTCTTTTTGATACCTTTTTGCCAATGCCTTGCCATTAAAGAGTGTTGGCAATGCCAGTAAATTAAATTTACATGGCCTGCAAAAAATGTTATATGGGAAACTTTTAATAAATAGTACGTAGCCTAAAAACTTATAAAAGTTCATAGTTTACTTTACATCATACACAAACAAAACAAACATTTACGTACTGCCTATTTGTTCAGAACTAAAATATCTTCTAAAAAGTTTCATATCAAAAAATGGGGATCGGAGAATTGTTACCACCTATTGGTATTTCGATAGTGTAACAGTTATGGCCAAAACTTAAGGGATCATTTTATTATTACATAATATTAAAACTAATATACGTAACCGAGCGGTTAATATAATGGAAAATAACATTCTCCAAGGTTAACATGCCATTATTCGAGCTTAAAAAGTAATTTTCTCGACAATTTTTCATTACAACCTCTTCAATAAGGTATATCTGCAAGATACGTAACCTGGGCTTGTACTCTCTATGTAGATAGAGAAAAAAATGTCTTTCTATGCAATGTAAATCATATGGACATTGAAGGAAATTTCTTTTCTATTGCGTTACAGAGTACGGGGGCTTAAATCTTAAAAAGCACACTAGCTCTTATTGTTGTCCGTTTTTTAACCTTAAATATTTTTTATATAGAAAATGGTACGTCACTGGATATCCCTAAAATATATATATTTTTATTTTTCAGTTAGTTGAATGAATATAAAATAATAATTTATGTAACAAGTGCATAAAGTGATACTTTTTTTTACGAATGGGAAGTTTGACTGCACGAGCCGTTAGGCGTGTGCGGCAATCCCATGAGTAAAAAAGACACTTTATGCATGTGTTACTACTATATTTTTTTCACGACCGTATACAAATTTCCCAAAATACCATTTTATACATTTTTTATTTATCTAAACTTATTAATTTTAATTTTGCAGCACAGCCATTATATTGCAACAAAAAATCAGGGCCTCCCTATTTTTAAGAGACAACTATTTTGTTCATACAAAAACTATATACTAAAACAGTATAAATTCCTTTTCAATTTCTTAGTCATTCAAATTATTACTATTAATTTTCAATAATGTCTATTAAATTTATTTGCTAACTGTCAAATTTTAAAACTAGGAACACATGAACTAAAAGAAACAATGACGAAATCAGAGGTAACTTCACCGTTTTGTTCAGTTGATATCTCGTTTAGTGTTACATTGCATAAATTGATATTTTAGTTTGTTGTAGTTCGCATTGAAACAACACACTAATTTAAAGTGTGAAAATAAGCTTCGAAGTGTTAAAAAAGTGACTTTTTAACACTTTATGTAGTGTACTAGAATGGAGTACTTTAACTTTATGTGGACGATTAAAAACACTGCATTTTTTTAACGGTCATGGAAAAAAATTGTTTATTATTTTTTACCTTCTTAAACCACCTTGTTTACATAGATGCTGAATTATTTATTTAATCTCTACCTACTGGTAATCAACACGCGGTAGAAAGTCCCTTTTCAACGCATTGCCTGTAAACCTTTTCACTTAGCTGATACTGTATACCTGCTCTACATAAACTAATCATTACAATGGTCAATAAAAGATACATTACCTAAATATTCATAAAATTAGAGGATGACCACATTTGAGAGGTATACTGTTACCATCTAATGGGTTAAGTGTTTATAAATGCATAGATACCTCAATAACAATTGTTAGACTACCTGCTTGCAACATATAAATTCATTTTTCCATTGCTTCTTCTCATTACAGAATACGTTACAAAATAAGAGGTATTAAGTGTGTAAAAATACCCAACGTTTTGAAAATATAATCAACATTTTGAAAATGGTTTTACAAGAAAAAGTTTAAATTCAAATTTACACCGCGGTGTTCCTGAAGATAGTTTCTTTTACAATGATGACCACATCGAAGAAATTGTTTTTGACTCTGTATTTAAAGTTGGATCAACAGTTGATATTAGAAAGTGTGTAACAAAAAGATTATGGGCTGAAAATACCATAAGAAAATTGAGAAAGTTTATCGAAAATCAAAAGAGTCTGCCCCAGGAAAAGATGTGCAGTGTGGAGACATTTGACAAAATTTTATCTATGATACCAAAAAACGTTTAGGATAGTGTAATTAAAGATTATTTGTAAAAGTGTTTTTTAAAATATGTCCAAGTGTTAGTATTAAATTTTTTTAGAAAACGCGAGTAGAGAAATATTTTGTTAAGAATGACAGTGTAGTTTTATATGAAAATTATTATATTTTTACGCATGTTAACTAAGGTAAATTAATAATATAAGTAATATTGAGGCTCATGTCCAAACTGAGGTATTTATACTATATTGCTTGAGCAAGCAGTTTTGGTTCATCAGCGAGTAATAGAATAACAAAACGAGCAGTATTATTCACGCATGTTTACATGCCGGTATTTAGTTAGATTGTCTCTTTTCCTCACATTGCCTATGTGTTATGTTATTTAGATTAACCTGTATATTTGTACCATTTTACATGCTTGTGATTAAGCCAACTATAAATTCAAATGTCATACTAAGTATTATTAATTATTAAAGAGTTTAGAATAAGTAAAACTAATATTTATTTAATTTGTTGTATAATATTTTTAAGGTTATTCATTTAATATATTTTTGTGTGTACAAAAATTTAAATAAATACTTTTAAAAAACTGCTTACAAATCAAATAAGTAGGTTAGATCGCACCACGTTTATGTCAAAACCACCATTTATAATGTTGCAATTTAATCTGTAAAATAAATAAAATAATTTAAATAGTATTTTATTCTTTAAAGTATACCCCTGATTAACCCAATTATTCTATATTAATATACAGCTATCTAAGATTAACAAAAGTATAAAAGTAACCCAACAATCACTATTTGCCGGCAATATACATTTTTCATATTGGCATTGATGGTAAAGCATTGGCAATTGGTGGCAATATTATGCCAACATCTAATACGCATTAAAAAGTCAACCCTAAATAAACACTTAATTGCCAATAAATTT
The DNA here is from genome assembly GCA_014170235.1 of Listronotus bonariensis. Taxonomy (NCBI): domain Eukaryota; kingdom Metazoa; phylum Arthropoda; class Insecta; order Coleoptera; family Curculionidae; genus Listronotus; species Listronotus bonariensis. Next base: position 110,730 of record JACEGR010000483.1, on the reverse strand, counting down.
TACATGCAGGCGAATTGCCGGCAAGCATACAAAAATGGCGGCATACCAATCCTGATTAAATAAATAATAGTTTAAAAAACTAAAAAAACACGCTTTTATATGCAACCGAACTAAAAATTAGAAAAAAATTTTCATTACAAAGAGTTTGTCACTTCAGAGTAAAAAGCGTGGGGTGCATTTTAACATTTTTTCATAACTTTTCCCTCATAGATATTTGCAAATAGAATAATTATAACATTTAATATATTAAGCACCCCACGCTTTTATTCTGAAGTGACAAACTCTTTGTAATGAAAAATTATTTTCTAATTTTTAGTTCGGTTGCATATAAAAGCGTGTTTTTTAGTTTTTTTAAACTATTATTTATTTTTCATTTTTTAGTTCGATATATCAATTAGTTTTTTAAAAATAAATGCTCCAGTTTATTCACTAAAAATTTAATTATCCTGGCGGTCCTAATCAGGATAACGGAATACTGTTTTTAAATTATTACATTGTCATCGGTCCTTGATACGTGTGCAAAGTTTCAAAGAAATTGAATCGCTGGAAGTTGGTAAAAAGTAGGCTCAAAGATTCAGTTACATAGATAGATAGATAGATAGATAGTTACAACCCAAGCTAATAAAAGCGTGTTAAAAAGAAAACAACTAGCAATAACAGGTTTTGATAATTTACTCTTTGTTTGAAATCATATAAGTAACAAATGTGTTTTGCTATCTTTGGGTACCTATTTATTTCATCTAATAATAATTACCGATATGTACTGACAATTTATAGTAATTCTCTTGAAAGGGAGCAACTATGATTTTGCCCAATATCAAAAACATTCCTATTCTCACTATATTCCCCCGTCTTTTTGCACAAAATTCTTAATATAACAGTAAATTAGAACATACTATTTAATTAAGCAGCAAAAAGAAAATAACCAGCCCCTTTTTTATTAGTTCTGTGCCCCTGTATATCAAATTTGGTCAAAATGGGGGTTGCTCCAACTTTCGAAACAATTACCCAATTTGCATAAATAAGACAAATATTTTTTAAAATATTACCTTTTTAAACTAAAAGAAATTTACCATAAATGTTTTTTCTAAATATGAGTTTACTTTAGTTTACTTACCTTAAGTGATATTTTAATGTAGTTTGCTAATCTCCATTTCCAGTCTTTGTCCTAATCTAACATTCGGTACAAGTACCTAACACTCAATAAAGGCCTTCTTTTAGAAAGTATAAATGGAAGATGGTATAAAAGTTATATGCAATAACTTGTTAGTTACTTTTCCAAAGCAATAAGTAATTTTTCATAGTTTTTCTTTTCAATCTATATTTTGACAACTGACATATTCATTTTACTCCAAATGAGCTTCAGGCTAACGCTTTCACGCACTTTTGCGCTTTTGCGCCGACGGAGCTGCAGGAGATCGCTTCACGAACCTTTTTGGTTATAGGTTATGTGATTTAGGAACTATTTTGCTTACGAATGATTATTCTGGCTGCGGAGGACCATGTTAATTATTTATTTGCTTCTTGTATTTCAATTAAAGTGTATACTTTGTTTTTAATAGCTTAGTTAACTGATTTTTTCAACTTTAATTTCACATTAAAGGAATTTTAGGTTATGTTATGACTGTGAATTTTGTCAGATGTCAGATGGTAATACAGATTTCTGTTTTATGACCGCCTGTTTTAAAAAACAAGTGAAGGTTATTCGTTCGTTAAAAAAACAGATGAAGGTTATACGCTCCCGGAACGAATACGTTCAGCGAACGAATGAGTTCAATTTAGCAGAATTGAGCCCCTTGGTCCCCAACCCGTCGGCAAATGTTGTCAAGTTCGATTATTCAATTGTCTAATCTGGCGCATCCGCCAGAACGTACGATTTTTCACTTTTCCGGTTTTCCTGGAAAATGCTGAAACTTAACGGGATACTGTTTTTAAATTATTGCATTGTCATCGGTCCTTGATACGTGTGCAAAGTTTCAAAGAAATTGAATAGCTGGAAGTTGGTAAAAATTAGGCTCAAAGATTCCGTTACATAGATAGATGGATAGATAGATGGATAGATAGTTACAACCCAAGTTAATAAAAGCGTGTTAATAAAGCATGTCTTTTTGTTGCAGGCAAATAAATATTGGATTTTTGAAGGCAAACCTTCAACGCATATTTATACATTTCAAATCATATTATTAACATTGGTATTTAACTATTAGAGCAATTTTTTGATCTGTTTTATTTATAATGGCTGCTAAACAACATTATTTCATGTTTTTTAACATAATTTAAAGGAAATGGCCATTTCATAAAATTTTATTGTCACAAATCAAGCAAATAAAAATTAGGTCAAATAAAATGTTTATTATGTATTTTTGAGAGAATAAAAATAAAAAAGTGGTAAAATTAGCTAGGTTAGTTTCGACCGAAGGTGACAAATTCAAATTTCCCGCTTAGCCGAAATACAAGATTTGACGATTTTGACAGATGAGGAAAAATTGCTTTTGTTTGACCGCTTTGTGCAATTGTTTTCTTCGTGGTTTTCTAGCTTTTTAGTTTCTTTTTTAGAGAAAATGGTATTTTTAATAGACATAATTAACAGTACTCATTACCTAATTAGTGTGTGGTGTGTGATTAATTAGTGATGGCTAGTTGAGAAGGCGAGTTATTCAAGTAGACTGTTAGAAGCTGAAAATATTTTGTTTTTAAAACTTTTAAGTTTGTAGTTACTTAAAAAAAATGAAATTAGGGAGTTGCATTATTAAAAGTTTTAAAGACGTGTTAATAAAAAATATTTTATATTTTTAATAGTTTTTTTGACATTTAACTTCTTTAAAATATTTCTCCCTATGTTTTGGATCTGAAAATTGAGTGTAAGTGCCCCTTGAATACTTACTATTTTAAAGTGTTTTCTTTTGATTTACTATCTTTTTTTTATTTTATTACTTACCTTTAATTTATTATGGTATATTGTTACTGTATAAAAATTTATATTACTTATGTAATTTTTTAATGATAATGTTTTCCTGCCTTTTCTTCTTATGTTTGTCGATTACTAAATTCTAAATATGTTATTTATCTTTTGGGACATTCAACTTATAAAACTTGCAATACTTATTTAATGATAAATGCCATTATCCTAAACGCATTTTTTCATCATAACTTATTAATGATGGATGCCATCACAGTATCTGCAACACGTGGCCCAATAACTGCCAATTGCCCACTTTCGTGTCTTTTTGATACCTTTTGCCAATGCCTTGCCATTAAAGAGTGTTGGCAATGCCAGTAAATTAAATATACATGGCCTGCAAAAAATGTTATATGGGAAACTTTTAATAAATACTACGTAGCCTAAAAAAACTTATAGAAGTTCATAGTTTATCATACACTAACAAAACAAACATTTACGTACTGCCTATTTGTTCAGAACTAAAATATCTTCTGAAATGTTTCATATCAAAAAATGGGGATCAGGGAACCACCTATTGGTATTTCGATAGTGTAACAGTTATGGCCAAAACTTAAGGGATCATTTTATCCCACTTTCCTCTAATATTAAAATTAATATACGTAACCGAGCGGTTAATATAATGGAAAATAACATTCTCCAAGGTTAACATGCCATTATTCGAGCTTAAAAAGTAATTTTCTCGACAATTTTTCATTACAACCTCTTCAATAAGGTATTTAAGGAAAATAGAGCATTGAAAATCTCTAGTCTATCTAAAGGATGTTATCTATTCTTAATGTTAGTATGATAGCAGCGATAAAACCATTTTATTTTGGTATAATAAAAAGTGGATTTTTTGTGTTTAAAATAATTTAAATAATATAAAATGTATAAAATATCAAAATAATACACGTAGTGTATAGTATAGTCATAGGTCATAGTCTATCCAAGCTAACCTATTGAGGTTGGTCAAAGTCGATATATGAGATAAGGTCACGACATTCGCCATATTGGCTAGCGCGGTTGTGACGTCAAGTCGGGCAATTTTCGGCCATGTTTGATTTTAGGCAGATCAGTGGCGTAGAATTAAGGAGAAAACAAAAAAGAACTGTATGTTATAAACAAAATTTATTGGATTATTTTGATAGGCATAACTTTAAACAAAAACAAATATGTGGTTTAAATATTGAAAATTAAAAATTATCAAAGCGACGACAGGACGATGAGGTACCTGGCAGAGCAAAACATTTTTCATGGTTCCGTAAGTCAAAATCCATTTTAAAAACTTTGTATACAAGGTGTCCGCTAATGAATGGTACACAGAAAAACCACAGATTCCTTATGCCAAAATATTACGATTTAACCAAACATACCTAATATCCAAAAGTTTATAATAAGGGGGTGTCATAGTAAAAAGAAAAAGTAAATTTATTTCGATAATTGTTCCCCCTTTTTTAAATATCTTAATAAAACGGTATCTCGGGGTTTTTAAACATTAGCTTTTAGATCGAATATTAATTTTTGTGTGTAGACTAGAGGGCGATGAGTACACTATTTAAAATTCTCTAAAACTATCCAATTTTTTGTTACTACTCTGTACATATGTAAACTAGTAAGCTTCTCTATGTTTTCTGCACAAAAAAGGTATACTTAGTAAGAATCGGTCTTGACAACCGTTTTTAAGGTATTCACGTTTTATTTGTTCAGTGCACCCGAAAGTATGTACCTTCAATAACATCGTATTAGTTATAATTACAACTGCTCAGATATAAATAGCTAATAGCTAAAAACTCCTGAATACCGAGTTTTATTAAAATGTTTAAAATATATCAGAAATTATCGAAATGCATGAATAAAAAATATTTATATCCCTTTAACACCCCGTATCTTTCTTATCATTAACTTTTGGATATAGGTATGTTTGTTTAAATCCTAAATGGGTATTTTCGCATAAGAAATCTGTGGTTTTTCTGTGTACCATTAATTAGCAGACACTCATCAGTATTATATGTATATAAAAACACGAATGACTGAAAACTATTCGACTAAACACTATCAAAATCTCTAAAATAAAACAAGTCCGAACAATAATATGTGAAGTCTCTAAACTAACCAAAAACATTAACAACTGAAAATCCTCGCAAAATATACAACCAAAATGAAAATGGCAAATTTTCACGATTTTTACCAAACAAAGCTTCGACAAGGCACGACTCTGTCATCAGCTGATAATGCTACCAACTTTGAACAGAACTGCCAAGCGAAATCGTAATTCTCACACCCTCACGTCCCTGACAAAAGCTATCACCGGTCTTGCTTATGTCTAAACCCCTTCTCATACAGAAAACCCGGGGATTTTCTGGAGGTTGGTATTGCGAATATTCCTAGATCCGTAAATCTCGTTTTTAAGTTACCTATATAAGTTGGCTGTTTAAAAGTTTTAACACGAAGGAGTTAAAATAAAAATATTTTTTTCACGACCGTAAAAAATGCTGTTTTTTTAATAGTTAACATGAAATTAAAGTACTCCATTCTAGCACACTATATAAAGTGTTAAAAAAGTAACTTTTTACCACTCCGAAGCTTTTTTCACACTTCGAATAAGTGTTTTGTTTTAAGCCTACTACATTAACCTTAAATATTAATTTATGCAATGTAACAGTAAACGCGACATTAAATAAACCAAACAATTAAGTTACCTTTGATTTCATCATTAATTCTTTTAGTTCATGTGTCCCTAGATGTAAAATTTGACAGTTTGCAAATAAATTTAACAGACATTATTGAAAATTAATAGTAAAAATGAATTTAAATTACTAAGAAATTTAAAAAAAAATCATACTTTTTTAGTATTATTTCTACAAAAAGTAAGTACATACAATTTTCTAAAATTAAATAATAAAAATGCATAGTTATAAAGATGATTATTGTCTCTTAAAATTATCAAGGCTATATATGATTTTTGGTTTCAATGTATTGGCTGTGCTACAAAAATAAAATTAATAAGTTTAGACATACAATAAACATATATTAAATGGTATTTTAGGAAATTTTTATAATCTAGTATGTATCACATGCATAAAGTGTCTCTTTTTACTCATGGGATTGCTGCACTCGCCTAAAGGCTCGTGCTGTCAAACTTCCCATTCGTAAAAAAGTATAATTTTATTCACTTGTTACATAAATGACCATTAAAATTTTGTTTTTATATGTATATATTTTTTTACTAAATTTATCATTATATCTTCCTGCTGGTGGGAGAGCCCAAGAGGGCATTTCGGGATTACCTATAGCACGGCAGATTAATGCACCGGAAAATACCTTGTACCCGGTTAAGTATCTCCACCAAATATGAGTCCCGTATACAAGGCCAATTGTAAAAAAAATATATTCATCGCAAATTTTCGAGCGCGTCAAATTAAGATAGGTTGAGTTAATTATATGCTTAACAGTGTATATTTCACTAATCTGACAATTTGAGAGTGACGTAAAAAAACGCGGCTACCAAATTGTAAAAACAACACGTTATTTTGACATTCTCGATCCTGGCTATTTTTTTTTTATGAGGATAAAAAAATATATAATCCGATACGACCCGAACGACTTCTACAAACTGAAAATCTATAGCCCTTTCCCAATCAATGAAATACTATACTTTATATATTTTTTCTTATTATCTAAGCTTTGCAACTCAGTAGATTTCCATGACGCTCAAGAAAATCCCCATTTAAAAGCGTGGCATCCCCTACTATAACACCTTACTGTTTAACCATACCATTTTATTAAACCTAGCTTTTGCCGAATTAAAACAATTCCCTTTCCTAATACCGTGAAGATTTTAGATATTAATATATACATATAAACCTTTTTCTGTAATAACTTTATTGAAAAAAACGCATCAATATCCGTTGAATAGTGATAAGGAAGTTAATAAAAAAAATTGTTCCTCCCCGTAAAATATTTTTTAAATACTAATAATTATTTTGCAAATCATTATATTTAGGCAATTTTGTAAACCTCTAGATAGTATAATAACATAGTTAGAATTAATTTTAGATTAAAGGGTTTTTTATTATAACATCCGTTTGGCCCACCTTGTGTGGCAATTCTATATTTTTTATAAACCATAGATACCTGTGCACAATTCCTATAAACCCTTTTTTTCAATTGCAATAGTAATGTCAATATCGAATTTTAATTCTAAACTATTTTTTAAACACTTTGTATATGTTTTTTAATATTATTATACATATAAACCTTCCTCTTAAATCACTCTATCTATAAAAAAAATCTGTTGAGAATAGTAACGTTAATATCGAATTTTAAATGTGAACTATTTTTTTAAACACTCTGTTTACGTTTTTTGTACATTATTATACATATAAACCTTTCTCTTGAATTACTCTATCTGATAAAAAAAAACGCATCAAAATCCGTTAAGAATAGTAACGTTAATATTGAATTTTAAATGAAAACTATTTTTTGAACACTCTGTATATGTTTTTTTAAATATTATTATAAATTTAAACCTTTCTCTTTTATCACTGTATCTATTAAAAAAAAATCGCATCAAAATCCGTTGAGAATAGTAACGTCAATATCGAATTTAAGTTATAGTTTACCCAAGATAGCCGATTCGTGACCACTTCGTTGGGTGTTAATATCTGAACTTCTTGTTTAATCATAGTAAAATATAGCCTATAACACTCCTGAATAGTGTAGCTTTCTGATTGTGTAAAAAATGTATGATAGGTTTAGTACATCCGAACATTAGCGGCTACACAAACCCACAAACTCACAAACAAAGTTACAAACTTTACCTTTATATATACCTATTAGTATATTGGTATATTAGTATAGATTATATAGGTCGATAACTGGGTGACAAATGTCAATAAGCTGAATAATTGGTTAAAATATTGCCAGATGCAGGAAAGCCATTCGAAAAGTGTTAGCTTGGATACTCTAAACGGTGTTTTTTTTTAATGAATACATCGTTTTAAATAAATTATATATATAAAAAAATATATATTAAGCGGTGTTACTTTACTAGAAGCTAAAAAATAATTCGGCAAGTCTTAGCTACCAGACCGCAAGATCGTTTAACTAGGTAAGGTTGCCTCGTAAGCCTTGCAACATGGCGGACCATACGTCACATATGTATTTTGCTCATTATTGAATGAAGTTTTTAACAGTGTAGTTTTTGTTTTTGTCAATATTAAAGGAAATACTTTTAAATACTGTTAATTCTAGTTGTTACCGTAATTTCTTTATTTCCTATTAATAAATTATTTAACAATGATTATTCTAGCTGATTTTTAAATATAGTATATCGCGCTCTTTCGCCCTCATAGTATTATCCGTCTAGACATCCTTTTGGCGCCAAGGAACCAACAGTGTGGTACATATGTGACGTAATGAGGCAACCTTACCTAGTTAAACGATCTTGACCAGACCGCACCAATCTTCTCATCTCTGGGGTATTAATCAGATAATTAATAAAATCGTTGGGCGTTGCGTATCCAGGGTAAATAATATGATATACATTTTTATGTGCCCATCGATTTTATACTTGTCTTATCCATACCCCAGATTGATGAGAAGATTGGTGCGATCTGCGATCTGGTAGCTAGGACTCACTGCTGCTATTGTCTTAAAGCTTTTTATAAGATTTTTTTAAGTGATAATATACATCAAGCACATAATCCTACATAAACGCTAGGCACATAGCGAACTTTGTTTTAGTAAGTATTTTTTGAAGATCTTAGGTGATTTTTAACACCCTTTTAAATTCCCCCATATAAAAGCGGAATTATTGTGTAAACAATACTAAGTCGATAAAAATTTGACAAAAAGACATAATACCTAGGTATTATTTAATTAATTGTTAAATTGTAAGTCGTAGGCGTTTATACGTCGTTTAAAAAACATATATATTTCTTAAGGCTTTTTATATATAAAAATCATAAAAAACGGTAAAAAAACCGTCACAAAGTTAAAGAATAAAAACACATTTTCCAATCAAGTCTCTTCCATTCATTTTCTTTTGCAGGATTTGAACTAAGGCACTAAAAATATCTGGGTAATAAAAATAACGAGCTTGATTCTTTTCCATTTTCAAGATTGTTAAAAGGGCTTTGAGAAGCGTTTGCCACATACTTTATGCCTTCAATATTACTTTTTATTTTTATTTTACATATAAAGGAATTCACTTTGTGAAAGTAAGTTTTAAAGGTGCAATACACGTTCAGCCAAATCAAAAAGTTCATCGCAATGCGTGAAAAGAGGAAGATCTAACGCGCGTAGAACCCTAACAGGAAGAGATTTAAACAAAGAATGCTGGAATGTAAACATGGTGACGCGTCAGTCCTGCTTGGTTGTTGCTTTACTTGCGTATAAAGCTTTTGTTTTGGCTGAACGTATATATTTTTACTTTTACTAGTTAATAAAAATGTTTTATTCCTGGTTAGTAAAATAGGAGGCTGTTTATTAACACAGATAATAAAATTTAAAAGTTTAAAGAGAAGAAAATATTTTTGAATAAATAAATTATTAAAATTTACGTCCTTTCTGGCTAAGCTGTAGGAATACATAAAAGCAGCCTGTTGTGTTGCTTTGCTTAAGGCTGTTAAAAAATATTATTTTTCCTACGACCACTTGTGATAATAGCAAATAGCACACTGGTTTCATGCATAGAAAATGCGTTGTATCACACTAGTTCAACCTAAAGCGTCAGAGAAAAAACTCCTATAGATCAAATTCCTTTCTCTCTGTATTCGTGTACTCAAACAATTAGTTAAATCTTTTTTTAAATCCCTTAATTAAACCGGAGGCTAATACACACTTTATGAATCCACTTTATTTTATTCATTCATAAATAGAATCAGACCCTTCCAACGTTGCCAAATGCTTTCCATATTTTGCATAGTATAACGAACGTTTAGTAGTCGTTTTTTTCTTACTTTTAGGACTTTAGGTTATTCATTTACAATTTTCATATTTTTTTTCAAAAATATGAGAAAAAATGTAATTTTTACTTAATTTTACATGTGATGTCCAGTTTCATTAACTCGTTTTACCAATTTTACTCCACCCAGCACCCCTTTTCACTCCCCGGTCCCGTAAGTTTGTTTACTGATGTTTTTAAAAACGGAATATTTTGGATATGCGCCACTTACGTTTTATTTAGAAGAGTGTCTAAAATATGTAAGTATCAATAATTTTTAAAAAACCCTTAAAATAGCAGGAAATTGTATTAAACTATTACCGTTATTACCTAACCAAACCATACAATTTTTATTAAGTGAGTGAATTGGAAACGCGCAAGCGCTATTTTAGAATTTACGCTAACCAATTACGGAGTAGGTTTCAACTATTTGTTTCAACCTAAACAGCGAGTGAACCTAGCCAGTCACTGGTTTTTAGTATTTTGGATCCCTGATACGCAGATGCGCAGGTGAGGGTTTAATAAATTAAGCAAAGAAGTAAAACACACAAGTTTTCTTTAATTACATAAAAATATTAACACATTCTTGTTGAAAAATAAGCATCCTTCACGTACGACCAACAAGAGGATGTAAAACTCTTAAAACTAACTTAAACTAAGAAATGACAATTTTTCGTAATCAACAAACTCACTATATTTCAACTTTCATCAACTTCACTATTTTTTCCTCTTCCAACTGGACTAATGTCTAACACTTCTTTATTTATAACTAACTCCTAATATTACAAAGGTTCTTTTCAATATTTACAATATTCAAAATAGTTGCCAACTCCGCTCAACTATAAAACTCCTACACTATTATCAAAATTCCAAGATTTATGCGAGAGAAAAGTTTACTACCTTCTGTAGCACTTCTTACTTTGAGAGAATTGAGTCTTCTGTGACTCTGAAGAATGTTTATATTAAGATACAGTTTATTATTTAAATTTACCTGTTTATACTTCAAACAGATCAGCGTGAGTCGAGATTTGACTGCAGGAAACTACATCATTATTGTTTTGGGCATCAACAACCCGCTTACACGTCCAACGAAACTGTTTCACAACGACATTTACCAAAATTACACCGAATCTTCTTCTCTAAACCTTTTACACAAGCCCGCTTTTACGTAGACAGCTGTTCAAATATCATAGACGAACATTTAACGAACTTATCTACAACTATGACGATAGAAAAGCAAGATGGCTGTCTCAAGAGATCGTATTATCCGAACTGGATAGACAAGCGACCGTATCTTAGGAGAATAAAGTCTGCACTGCGCGTTCAACAAGAAGCGGTCGGCTCGAAACGACGCTTACAGCAAGGAGCCCGTTGCGCCGCCGCGGTTGCCATGGAAACTCTATCGATCGAGGGAGAGCCTCGAGCGGGAAATATTGTAAACGAGAACACGGATAAACACAGTGGGTGGAATTGCTAAATTTCGGAATTAATTTATTTACCTACAATATACGAAAGAAAATATTTAATTTTTCCACCTGTTTCGGACAGTTTCCGAAACAGTGAGAGCCTCTTTTAAATTCCAAAATGATAAAAGTTATATAATGCTTCTAGGTAGGTGATTTTCGATGTAAAAATATTGTCAAAACAGTATAATATAGCAGTGAGAAAAAGTACATATCACACTAGTGTTACAAAGTAAAAATTACCCCAGTGTTGCAAAGTTCTTAAATGTTTTTATTTTTTCCGTAAAGACAAACTTAATTTTTTTTGTGAATAATTTGTGGTCGTAGGAAAAATAGTGTAGAGTACTCGTGTGACTAGTGACACGAGTACAGTACTCGAGTGAAAATGACTTTCTTATACTCGTGGGTTTGTCGCACTCGGCTAACGCCTCGTGCTACAATATTTCCACTCGTGTAAAATTAGTCATTTCCACACTTGTAATGTAATATACTATTACATTACAAGTGCGGAAAAATTGTTAATTTCACACAAGAGAGAATATTGTTACACGATAAGTCAGCCGAGTGCGAAAAACTCCCAAGTTTAAGAAAGTCATTTTCCCACAAGTAATGTACACTATTTTACCTACGGCCACAAATTACCAAAAAAAAGTTTGTATATCCTTACAGAAATAATAAGAAAACAATTAAAAACATTGCAACATTAGGATGATAAATAAACGAGACTTTTCCTCAATGCGATATATTATACTGTTTGAGAATATTTTTATATCGAAAATCACCTATACTTTATCTAAAACTAAATCCGTTGCACGTCACTAACCTGCAAATTTGCCCTGTTGTCAAGTTGTAATGAGAATCTGAGTTTTGTTAAAAAGAACAAAGCATTTTTCGGTTAAAGAATTCGTTGATTTTGGTTAATATCATAATGTTCATTACAAAAATAAAGTGATAACACCAAAAAAAAAAATTTTTAAAAATCCAGTTATTACAAATTCAATATTAAAGCATGGAATTATCCACTAAAACACTAAATACCTATTAACTGGAATTAATTGAAACTAAGTTCTCTTACTGCAGCTATAACAAAGGTCCATTATTTTCGCGTTATTGCCCAAAATAGCGTATTAAAAAAGCAACAAGCTCCTTGCATCTACTGTTTAACTGCTTCGTCATTTTTATCTATGTTTGTTCTTAAAAGAACAGATTCAAATCACTACAGACACAAAATTTGAACTCTTGAGAAGGTTTGAAACTGCTAATAATGAGAAATACGTTGAAAAACCCAGAAAATAGGCCAAAGAATGAAGAAAGTGATGAATAAATTAACCATAAAATCGATCAAATCAACATCAAAAAGCACTGTCAACATGACAACATTGCATGATTAGGTATCAGAATAACCAACATGATAGGCTAAAATACACTAAAGCAGTAAAGACTAAATAATTAAAAAATAATAATATCAATTACTGATTATATTTTTGTTCGAATGGTATGAAATTTACTAACCTAAAGTTTAGATGACGTGCAACGGATTTAGTTTCAGATAAAGTATACCTATTAGCTTTGTATAACTTTTATCATTTTAGAATTTCAAAAGGTTTTTACTTAACAAATTGCATGGTTTTTTAAATTTAATTTTAAAACAGCCAAATTTATTTTAAATAATATGATAGCGATGACAGCTTTATATTTACTTTGCAATACTGGTGTTGAAAAGTAGTTTGCATTATTAGTGTGATATAAGGCATTATCCCTGCATGAAAACCTTGTGCTATTGGCTATTTTCACACGTCGTAAAAGAAAAGTAATCTTAAACAATTTTTCAAAGTATGACGCTTAAAATTGACTAACTAAAGCCCTTAAATATTGTTTCCTGTAAGATAAGTGATAATCACTGATTTTGATGGATTGCCAATGTTATTACCTGTGCAAAACAAAAGTTACATTTCATGGGCGAAAATACGGGTTTGTGCGCAAGCAATCGAGGGTAAACGCGCCTGGCGCCAAACAGACTTTTCGCATTATCGGAAAGAATTTGTCGACGGCGGCGGCGTCCTGGTTTTTGCTCGAAGTACGGTAGCTAATTAGCGTCACGGTCAGACCGTGGACGGAGGGCACGGGGTGACGGTGTTTGTATTTTGCCACGGCTTTTAAGTGCGCATGTTCGTCCCCCTTGATTTGTTTACTGCGCGAGGTCGTAAAAATTCGAAAAATGCTTCTTGCCACTGCGGATGTAAATGTGGGTTATCTATGGTGATAATAAGCCACACTGGACACAATCAGTAAGTAGATGGTCTACCGCCAATGTCTAGCGAGTGCTGCTGATTGTAGGTTTTGTTTGGATAATAAATGGTAATGATATTTTTTTATAGATAGTACCTATTTGTTTAACGTCCATAGTGAACCTACCGCGTTGTTTAAAAAGGTGATCTAAAATACAATATCTACATGTGTCAATATTCCACTGATCTCGATGGATTGCCAATGTTATTACCTGCGCGAAACAAAAGTTACATTTCATGGCCGAAAAACGGGTTTGTGCGCAAGCCAATCGAGGGTAAACGCACCTGACGCCAAACAGACTATCCGCATTACCAGAGAGAATTTGTCGACGGTGTCCTGGTGTTCTGTTCGGAGTACGATAGCTAATTAGCGTCACGGTAAGACCGCGGACGGAGGGTACGGGGTGCCGTTGTTTGTATTTTGCCACGGCTTTTAAGTGCGCACGCTCGTCCGTCCGTCCATTTGTTTACTGCGCAAGGTCGTAAAAATCCGAGAAATGCTTCTTGCCACTGCGGATGTAAATGTGGGTTATCTATGGTGATAATAAGCCACACTGGACACAATCAGTAAGTAGATGGTCTACCGCCACTGTCTAGCGAGTGCTGCTGATTGTAGGTTTTGTTTGGATAATAAATGGTAATGATAGTTTTTAATAGATAGTACCTATTTGTTTAACGTCCATAGTGAACCTACCGCGTTGTTTAAAAAGGTGATCTAAAATACAATGTCTACATGTGTCAATATTCCACTGATCTCGATAGATTGCAAATGTTATTACCTGCGCGAAACAAAATTTACATTTCATGAGCGAAAAACGAGTTTGTGCGCAAGCCGATCGAGGGTAAACGCACCTGGCGCATTACCAGAAAGAATTTGTCGACGGCTTCCTGGTGTTCTGTTCGGAGTACGGTAGCTAATTAGCGTCACGGTCAGACCGCGGACGGAGGGTACGGAGTGCCGGTGTTTGTATTTTGCCACGGCTTTTAAGTGCGCATGCTCGTCCGTCCGTCCATTTGTTTACTGCGCGAGGTTGTAAAAATCCGAAAAATGCTTCTTGCCACTGCGGCTCTAAATGTAGGTTATCTATGGTCAATTCTTGGACAGCGTTGACGAAATAAAAGAATACAATGGTTTAAAAATCTTAAACTCAACACTAATTGTGCCCAGTACTAAGACTTCATAAAAGTTTTAGTAAGTTGCGATAATAATTTTAACAAAAAAAACAAGTTTTTGCAAGAAGATTAAATTAATTTTCTGCAGTCCTCTGGTGCACATATCTGCTCTCTTGGAAATGGACCAAATAGGTTTCTTTTCTGCGTGCTACCGAGGTATAAGAGTTTAAAAGACATATTACTTTTAGTTCAAATTTATTGAATTAATTAAATAATTCTCTACCCTACTTCAAAACAAAAAGTTTGGATTTATTTTTAATATTTATTGCAGTTTAAATCAGTTCGCAGCCAGTAACTCAATAAACAATACGGAAACACGCCAAAGAACTTGTGTGTATAAAACTAAACAATTAAAAAGTTATTTTACCAAGTTCTCGCAATAAATTTTCGGTGAACCCGTTTAAACCAAATGGGGCATTCGGAATGTCTAGAAAATAAAAGTAATGGTTTTGCTCCTAGTCTCTTCAAGTAGTTAATAAGATTTTAAAACGCTTTTACCCTGAATAACATTGAGTGTAATGACATTGGTGATTGCAGAAAGTAAAAAAATCCCTTGTAATCATTTGCAGTACAATGTATATATAGGGTGTCTGTAAAAGATACAGAAATAAAGCTATTACAAATTACCGAGGTTTAATTATTATCAACGATCTAACCCAACTTACCTTAGTCGAAAAGTGACTGTTTTCGGAAATACAGGGTGTTAAAAATTTATTCTGGTATTAGTTTTTTAATAATAATTTTGTAAATAACAGGTTTATTGTCGCTTTTAGGATTATTAATCTGTTTAAAGTTTTTTTGCTTGATAAATAATTATATTTTAACTATTTTTTAGTTGCTGCCTAAACCCCGGAACAAGATCAATAAAGCCTTATGATATTGGATAATTTATTAAAGCAATAAATAAACACTATTTGTTATATAGTTTTTGTTTTTATTTATATATTTATATTATACAGGGTGTTCATTTAAAAACTTTCCACTCAAGTTATCTTCGAAACGAGACAGATTTGAGAAAATCGCCGAAACACGTCAAGATATTTATTGAGGGGAAACGTTTTTACAAAAATTGGACGGCGCCCCTTTAATCCCTTAACCACCAGGGCCACCACCCCAAAATTTTTAAATGAGAAGGCGAGTCGAGTGACATCATTTTTAAGCTCCTGACGAGTACTTTATAACCTTAGAATATGAAGTCAATATCTTCACCTATTACAAAATGGCGGTACTTTAAAAATTACCTAAATACCTGATTTGGATGGTCATATTTCCGAAACTAATAAAGTTAGATGTACTTAATGTGGTATTTTCTTAAAGCTCATTTAAAGATCTTTTTAATGGTAAAATAATATACAGGGTTCTTAAATAAAAAATTATGTACTTTTTCTTCTACCCTGAATATTACTACCAGTATCACCATTAAAAAGACCTTTAAAAGAGCTTTAAGAAAACACCACATTAGGTACATCTAACTTTATTAGTATCGGAAATATGGCCATCCAAATCAGGTATTTAGGTAATTTTTAAAGTACCGCCATTTTGTAATAGATAAAGATATTGACATCATATTCTAGGGTTATAAAGTACTCGTCAGGAGCTTTAAAATGGTGTATCACTCGACCCGCCTTCTCATTTAAGAATTTTGGGGTGGTGGCCCTGGTGGTTAAGGGTTAAAGGGCGCTGTCCAATTTTTGTAAAAACGTTCCCCCTCAATAAATAGCTTGACGTGTTTCGGCGATTTTCTCAAATCTGTCTCGTTTCGAAGATAACTTGAGTGGAAAGTTTTTAAATGAACACCCTGTATAACCTGGCGAGCGTAGTGCAGCGGTAACATACTAGCTTCTTAACGCAGCGATCCGGGTTCGAATCTCCGAACCGGACATTGGCATTTAATCGCTAGTCATCTCACAGATGGCTTGGCAAACCACTGTGTAGTATTCTGCCTATCCCAGGTAGTAGTTATTTAAAAAATAACGTCAGTGGTGGCAAAAATTGCATGTTTCAGTGCTTGGATAACGTTGACGGAACAGCGTGAAAAGGGGTTAAACATCTAATAATTCGACACCCACGGTACTCTGGTACTTCGTGGAGTTTCAAACAAATAAAAAAATGTACCCTTTAACAC
The DNA here is from genome assembly GCA_014170235.1 of Listronotus bonariensis. Lineage (NCBI taxonomy): Eukaryota > Metazoa > Arthropoda > Insecta > Coleoptera > Curculionidae > Listronotus > Listronotus bonariensis. The sequence continues at coordinate 93,794 of JACEGR010000483.1, read as the reverse complement.
CACTTTAAATTTTATTTATACTTGCTTTTTAATATACAAGTAGTTTAATAGCTAAATTGGCTAATTATTGTGACAACCAAATAATAACAGCAAGAAACAAAATAACTTACGAAAAAATGAAACCAGAATAATTTTTTTACACCCTGTATCTCCGAAATTCTCTTTTGGAGAAGGGTAAGAACTTACAACGATTTGAAATTTGGCTTAAATACTATACAGACAGTGCGGCTTTATTCTTTAATGGTATTGGCTTGTAAGTCTGGAACGGTTGGGTTGATTTTCAAAAACAAAGTGATGTTAAATAAAGTATTAAAGGGCCTTTAAAATATTACCTACATTTTAATACTAAAAAAAAAGATACTAGTTCCCCCTTGGCTGGTTTGGGTTGTTTTGATTGTTTGCAGATTTAACAGATTCGTGTTCAGCGGCAAAAATATGTTAGAAAATCTTTGTCCGACACCCACCACATCCCACTTTTTTTTATTTTGTGGACCTGTATTATTTTATGGATATAATATAAGCTTTAATGACCTATTTTTTGTAACTTTGTATGTAGTTTCTTTTTTATGCCAAGCGATAAATTTTTTAGAGATTAATAAATCAATTAAAAGTTTTAAAAATCCAAAACTTCTGGCAAAAACCGCATTTTGATAACTTTATTTGCTCTAAAATTATTCGCGGTTAAAATAAACCCTTATAACACAAGTTGGTTTTATAAACGTGTATAAAACATTCAAGTAGTTCTTAAATATTCGTGAATGTTCTTTAAACGTTTTCTAAAAGTTTTGTGTTTTAAAAACGTTTTTTTTTTGTACGTTTACTGAACGTTTTTTTTTAGTTCTAAAACGTTCTAGAAACAGGTTTTTTAAAATTTTCTTGGGACGTTTTAAAAATGTTGTCATAGTATGTTTTTTACGTTTGCTAAACGTTTTTTATAGTATCTAAAATGTTCTGGGAACAGGTTTTAAAAGTCTTTTGGGACGTTTTAAAAATGTTGTTGTATGTTGTATTGCTGAATTTATACAGACAAATAACATTAAAATAAAATAAGAATATCCAATTAGAATTCACAGATTTAACACATAACCTTTATTTGGAACTTTTAATTGGTTATTCTCATTTTGCATGCATTTTTGCATCATGCAAAAATAATTATTTGAGACTTTTTTATTTATTTCATTTCATTATTTATCTAAGTTCAGAATACGGTTAATAAAAACGTTTTATGTAGGTTCTAAAAAACGTTTGTAATAAGTTCGTATAAAACGTTTTTTAAACGCTTTTTTGCAGTCTTTAGCGTTCGGACCTAACGTGTACCTAAAACGTAGGTTTTCTAAATATTGGTGTTATTAGGGAAGTCGGACACCCTGTATTAAACTGTCGGCAACATAATGCTGTACATAAACCTAAAGCAACCTACTCAATTTTATAACAATAATTTCGTTAGGTTCTAGACTTATTTTTAAAAGTACTTTGTCCCTCCATAAAAACTTATTTTTTTATTAACCACTTTTTTCCATAGTGATTTTACTTTCAATCATGGTCGTTGATTTTAGAATGCCAGAATAGTCTAGACATCATATAATAAAAACATCATATTTATAAAGACACTTTTTTAAAAGAACATCTTTTTATATTTATAACACTTACATATAAAAGCAGTTAAAAATTAAAAAAAACCGACTTAAAGAAACTTGCATTTGACTAGGTCTTTACACAGGTTTTTATCTGTTTTGTTATATTTAAAAACATTTTAATTATATGAAAGACTGTAAAGGATAATAAAAGGAAAACGAGAAAAAATATATTGATATACAGGGTCATCATTGGGATTTCGAAAACCGTAAGAGATACAGGATCGGTTAAATGAAGGCAAAGTTGCGCAATTTGATGCTCAATAAAATGCCGTTTTGCGTTTTAAAAAATTCCGAGTACTTCCGAAGATATTCGAAAAAAACCGGAATTTTCAATTTTGGTTTCTATTGTTTCCTGGCTAAATTTGTTAAGATAACTTAAAATGAAAAACAGGTTTTCATGGCCACTTTTTCTGCTCTATACTTCACTGTGATTAAATATTGAATCTGACGTTTCGGCTTCTGGCGACCATCATCAACTTAATTTTTTTAAATACGGACCTGTTTTTTTCAATTTAATTAAATCCTTTCATCACTCTTAAAACACTATATATCGGCACTTGAAAAATTCCATCACCAGAATATTGCATATTTATTTAACCATGATACGGCCCTGAACTACATTTTTAGGTAAGAAGGTAAAAAAAGAAAAAACTTATTACATACCTATTCGTAATCTTTTTATTGCAACTAATTGATATCTAACAGCGGAAATTACTTTATTAACCGAAAATTTCATGAATATTAGACATAAAATACAAAAAGGTAGATAACAAATCAGCTTACATAAACAATTTGTAATACTATCTTGATGCCCATATTAAAAATAAACATAATTTAATCACTATTATAAGTGTTCAAAGAGATAACCTTCCGCCTCGATGCATTTTCTTGCTCTGCTTTGTATTTTTAATACAGCTCGATTAATTGTTCTCGCAGGATTGGCAGCGACTTCCCTTATCAAATTTTGTCGTATAGTATAGTAGAAACAGTTTAAAAACGCAAATTCGGCACCCTTTGAAAATAATAAAAAAACATCAAAAAAGGCCACCTGCAAATTCCCATAAATAAGGCGGCTTAGTCAGTGTTGCCACGCTGACTACCTTTACTTATAATAGTTTAATAGAAATTAAAGTTGATTATGTCAATAAACGAATTATTTTATTTTAAGATTTTTTAATATAAATAAAGTACTTACCATGCCGAGGTGAAGGTGGTAATACTTAAGGGGGGCTAAGGTCAAATCGTACAAAAAAAACATGTTTTCATGATTTTTTTTTGACGACACAGTTAAAATTTATTTACTCAACCAATGGTACCTTAAAGTATGACATTCGAAGAAAGTTTCATTAAATTTTTACAAAAAATATTAAAAAATACGGCAATGGCAGCAATTGTTCGGACGTGTCTCGAAAAAAGTTGAATTGCTGTGCCCCTCATAACTTGGTGCTGGATCATCCGAAATCAAAAAATCAAAGTTCATTCGTTAGATAATAGTTTTCCCCAGGTAACGCTGTCGAGTTTTTTTCCAAATTTTTTCATTTTTTCGAACACTTTGAAGTGAAAAACACAATTTTGTGGGAAAAAATCGGCTAATTTGTTATTGCAAAATCAAAATTATGAAAAAAAAACTCGACAGCGTTACCTCGTAAATGATGTACAGAAATAGTGTTTAAAATTTCAAAAGGATCGGTGCAGTAGTTTTGGAGTTATCAGGGGCACCGTCTTTGAAAACGTGAGTTGTGAATTGAATACCTTACCCCCCTTAAACCAATGCGCTTAAAAAAACTCGACAGCGTTACCTCGTAAATGATGTACAGAAATAGTGTTTAAAATTTCAAAAGGATAGGTGCAGTAGTTTTGGAGTTATCAGGGGCACCGACTTTGAAAACGTGAGTTGTAAATTAAATACCTTACCCCCCTTAAATACTATCATCTTCCGTATCACATTGGCCTACTGATATTATTAACGGCCCTATATTAGCACCTTTAGTTTAAAAGTTCTTCTTCTTTATCACGTGCTTTACCGTAATACTTAAATACTATCATCTTCCGTATCACATTGGCCTACTGATATTATTAACGGCCCTATATTAGCACCTTTATTTTAAAAGTTCTTCTCCTTTATCACGTGCTTTACCCACCCAGGCCAGTATTTGTCTACTTTTTTAACCTCCTTGTCTTATTAGTTTGAACACATTTTTACCAAATTTGGGTTCGGTATTATTTTTTCGGACGAAGTTCTTCAAATAATGCCACATTATGTTCTATAGAATGGAACACACAATAATACGGTAGTTGGTTTTTCTGTACTTGTTTTGAGTGATATGGAGCGTTATCAAGAACTATAACACTTTGCGGTTGTAAATTTGGAATTAGGTTGTTCTAAAACCATTGTTTAAAAAGTGCAGAATCCACATCTTGATGCTAGACAGTGCTACATTTTGCAATGTTATTGGCTGATACCATTAACCTGTTTTTAACAAAACCATTTTCGTTCCCCGCATGAACGATAATAATTCTTTTTCAACGAGAAGGTGGTACATCCAGTCAGTCCAGTGTTGTTTTTTCAGTCTACCCCTTGCCTTTAATCTCGTGCGTATCGTACCACGTTTTATCTAAATAAACAATTGGCTTGCCCTCGCTGCGGTATTTGGCGATACTGTAAAGGTATTCTTTTCTGTACTTAACTATTCTTGAGGATTCCATATTTTGTTGCCTTCTATCCATTTTTTTATATCGGAGTTTAAGTTCTTTTTAAAGTACTTTTAGAGTTGTTAATGATTTGTAGGGAAAGTCAAGTTTTTTCTTTTTACTTCAGCTAGAATGTCACTTGCAGTAGGAGATATATTTTTCTTATAAAAATTATAAACTATATTTTTAATTTCCATTTTTACGCCTGTTTGCACTTTTTAAGCATAGGTTGATTTTTTCTGCATTCTTCAGTGACACCTTTGGTAAGAATATTATCAGCAGTGCGAAAACAAATATTTGCTAATTTACTAACTTTTTTAGATTTAAATAAATATTTAATAGTACTTGTTGAGCTTCGCGAGGTAGATGTTTTCCAGTCAAATCGGTAATATTACCGTTAGTTTTCTCCGTCTTTTTGTATCTTTACTAAGTTCATAGGAACCCCAAAGTTTCTGACTGTCCGTAAATGGTCGCCACGGTTTAAAATTATTTGAGGCACTTCAAATTGTCTCCAAATTGCAGTTTTTTAATCTCTACCAATAACACTAGACGAAATAATAATACACTGTACAGAAAAATAAAAACTATATAACAAAAAGCACTAGAACAAAAAAAATAATATAACATATTTTGGGCAAAGATCGTTAAAGTAACGAAATTAATCACTCTGTTTTCGCAAACAGCCAAAAATTAACTAAAATGTAAAATGTATTTAACACTATTAATATATATGGCAACATCTAATATTATTTTAATATCAAGACCGTTTTTTTCGTTTAGTCGGGGGCAAGTGGTATTAAAATAGGTATAATATAGAATTTAAATTTATTACGTTTTTTACCTAAATTAAATGGTTTCTAATTATCATTTCCTAGAGTTTTACAATCATAATATCAAAAGGGCTTATCATGCATATTCTTTGTTGTTTTAATATGCTATGTTAGCTTGGTAACAAGGGGTTACGCTTGCACGAGTGGTGTTAAGGGTTGTTATAAATTCTATAGGCAATGTCCGGACACTTTGATTTCTGGTACGTTTAAGTTTTGCGGGAAAGGGGAGTTCACGATATTTGTTTGTGGTTTAATGTATTATAAAATTCATGCTGCAATGTTCACAAAGAGATTTGTTTCCATTATGATTTTTGCCTATTTTTCGGCATCCTTTTCAGGATGAATTAAAGGTGGGTTCTACTATATAAAATATTTTGTTCCATATCGTAAATCGGGATTTTTCGCTATATATTCGGAACTTCGGGACGGATGGCAACCCTAGTGCTGCTACACAGGGGAATTCAAGGCAATGAAAATGCATATTTCTTAGCCTGGAAGAATCTTACAAATCCTATGTTAATTTTTACATCTCCTTACCCTCTGTGGAATACCAAAAACCTTGGCTTAATATAACTAGAAAACATTAATTACATTTACAGGAAAAATATAATTGCTAATCCTGATCCTCCATGAACATAAATTCAATATTACAGTTTAGTACTGGATAACACTAATACATATAATTTTATTCCATAAAATGTGTTCCTAAAATTATTAAATTTATCCGAATGTCACTGGCTCTTGGACTACTTTATAAAACACGCCGGTCTCCTTTACAGTCCGTGCCGATAGAGACGCACGTGCATCAAGCGGCTTATTATAAAGGAAAGTTAGCAAAGGCGGCCGCGAAGAAAGCCATGCCGATTTAATTGCTTACAACTTTTTTGTGCTTTTTTTTGTTTTCAAAGAGTACCGAATTTGCGTTTTTAAACTGTTCCTACTATACTTAAAGGTCGTGAGGTGCATTTTTAAATAAACGGTTCTTAAGATATCCCCAAAGAAAATAATCTAGGGGACCAAGATCTGGGCTCCTAGCGGGCCATCTTGCAAAACCAATTATTAGGAAATATATGGTAAAGGAATTGAGCTACTTTCCTTCCTTTGTGGGCAGAAGCTCCGTCTTGCTGCCACCATATTTCTTGAAATACTGCCAAAGGTTGATTATCTAGGGCGTTTTAGACATCATTCCTAATCAAATTTAGATATCGTTCGGAAGTTAAGGTCCCTTCGTAAACGAAAGGTCCAATAATTTTGTTCCTCCACATACCAATCCATACATTAAATGAAGTTCTCCCTTGAATTCGTACCTGCTGGTTAGTTTCTGTTAATAAAGTAATTTCCGCTGTTAGATATCAGTGAGTTGCAATAAAACATTATAAATATGTAATAAGTTATATTATTTTTTTTACCTTTTTACCTAAAAATGTAGTTTAGGGCCGTATCATGGTTAAATAAATATGCAATATTCTGGTGATGGAATTGTCTCAGTACCAAACGTCGCCAAATATCAAAGTGGCGATATATAGTGTTTTAAGAGGGATAAAAGGATTTAATTAAATTGAACAAAATATCAGGTCCGTATTTAAAAAAATTAAGCTGATGATGGTCGCCAGAAGCCGAAACGTCAGATTCAATATTTAATCACACTGAATTATAGAGCAGAAAAAGTGGACATGAAAACGTGTTTTTCATTTTGAGTTATCTTAACAAATATAGCCAGGAAACTATAGAAACCAAAATTAAAAATTCCGGTTTTTTTCGAATATCTTCGGAAGTACTCGGAATTTTTAAAACGCAAAACGGCATTTTATTGAGCATCAAATTGCGCAACTTTGCCTCCATTTAACCGATCCTGCATCTCTTACGGTTTCCGAAATCCCAATGATGAGCGTCAAATTCGAGCCACCCTGTACTTAAAAAAAAACGAATATGGCCATTTCGTGTATTTTTTAAAATATTACCTATTTAATATTTATCTTTTCAAAAAATTCTTTTAATAGCTTAGTGACTTATTGTTCAAAAATGGCCCGATACTTCGGTTTTTGAGTAGAAGCAAATGCTTTATACAGTGAATAAAGTATGTCAACATTAGTAGATTTTTGAACAGACCCACCTCAAAAGTCCTGCTGGCACCCCCCACCCCCTCAAAGTTGGTTAAGGGATTGATATAGTTTTTTCTAATATCTTCTAAACGGTAAATGATAAAATACTGATTTTAGTGTCGTTAGATAGAGCACAAAATTCTGCAAAATAGTAACACTAAAAATTGTATTTTTGTTGATTTAGTAAAATTCTACAACAAAAAAATGTTGGAGGGGAGCATCCACACGGCACTTTTTACGATATATCTTCCAAACCATCCACCAAATAAAAAAATATAGGATACAAAAATAAAGGCCAAAGTTTTCCCTATTGAATGGTGTATAACATTATACTATTATCTTAAAAAAAGCTACCAGTGGCGTACAAAAGTAGCACTACACCAGTATAGTACCTAAAAATAGAAATTTTTAATGTTATACTTTAAATTTTTCTTTAAATATTTTTTACTTTAGTTTTATTAATTTATAATTATTTCTAATTCTGCATACTAGTAATAATAAATAATCATATTACACGGAAAAAAATTACCAGTACAAAAATTAAAATCAAGACGTGTGGATTGAGTTTGGTACTGGTAAAAATGTAAGACATATTTCGTGTATCGAAATTGCTAAAAAAATCAATGAAAAAGTCTAGCCCTTTCTTTTTTCATTCACTAACCGGTTGCGATACCACGTCCTCCTTTTATGGAAAAGAAAAAAGTGTTGGGAAGCTTGGGAATCTTTTCCGGAAGTTACAGCTACTTTCATTGATTTATTGCAGCATTCAAAAACCTTCATCTCGGCAATTAAGTGTGATCTCAAAATTCGTTGTAACCATTTACGATAAACATTCTGATAGTAGCAACATTGATATTTGTCGAATGCAACTCTTTGCCCAAAAAACCTAACGGTTGAGAATTTACCCCCAACAATGAATGCTTTAGCACTTCACATTAATCAATGCATTTATCTAAGCAGGATTTGTTTGGGGTAATCTCTGCCAACCAGTGGTTGAACTTCCATGTCCATCTGAATGGGGATGGATTTTAGAGAATACTAAATAGACACCACTGTGGACCACATTAAAAAATGAAAAATATCATCTGATACACTATTAAAATGTAAATGTAAGATTTGTGGCACAAATTGTAAATGTTTTTAAAAAATTTTAAAATGTACCAGGTTATGTTTGTGTGCGGAATGTTGTAATTAGGTATTTTAGGTTGTGTAATAATGTGTTTGTTTTTTATTGATGTTATATACAGTGTGTCCCAGGATAGATGTTACAAGAGGACAAATGGAACAAAAATGTTTTTTTGTTTTAAAACGAAATTTTGGGCAGACCAGTCGCATGGTCCAAAACCAATAAATACAAAACTTTACTTCAATTGGTATTAAACAGGACGAGTTTGAAAAATTGACAAAAATATTTTTTAACCTAACGTGTTTAACTGTAAATTTTGACATAAAATTTAGTTCTCTTCAACATTTACCTATACAATTTTGTCCAATTTTTAAAAATAAAGGTACTTTAATCTTGGTCATTTTTCATATTTTTAGTTATAACTTGCCCTGTATATTACCAATTGAAATAAAATTTTGTATTTATTAGTTTTAGACCATGCGACCAGTTTTCCAAAAGGACGATTAAAAATTTCAAAATTTTTGGTGAATTTGTCCGCTTGTAACACCTATCCTGGGACACATTGTATAAGCCATATTTGTTGTTATCTTTATAATAAAAAGTTATTATAATACTGTTGTTATTTATTTAAAATATAATGAATGAAATTATAAAACAAACGAAATAAGTAAATAAAATGTAAAGTATAATAAATAAAAATCAATCTTTTAAAATTAATAGAATAACATTAAATATTTCGATTTCTAGGTACTTTACTGGTGTAGTACTAATTTGGTACGCCACTGGTAGCTTTATTTTAAAAGATAATAGTCTAAATGATAACTTTGTGGTTTGTCGTTTATGTTGTTTATTTTTTTGTTAATGGTTTGAAAGATATATGGTAAAAAGTGCCGTATGGATACTCCCCTTCGACTTTTTTTGTTGTAGAGTCTTACCAAAAAACAAAAATATTATTTTTATTATTACTATTTTGCGCAATAAGGTAATATTACCAATTAATATAACTAAAGTGAGAAATATTCTGAAAAAAAAGTATAACATTAAAAATTTCTATTTTTAACTACCTACTATACTGGTGTAGTGCTACTTTTGTACGCCACTGGTAGCTTTAATTTAAAAGAAAATAGTATAATGTTATACACCATTCGACAGGGAAAACTTTGGCCTTAATTTTTTGTGTCTTATATTTTTTTGTTTGGTAGACGGTTTGGAAGATATATCGTAAAAAATGCCTTGCGGATGCTCCCCTCCAACTTTTTTATATTGGAGATTCTTACGTAATAAACAAAAATACAATTTTAATTATTACTATTTTGCAGAATTTTGTGCTCTATCTAACGACACTAAAATCAGTTTTTTATCATTTACCGTTTAGAAGATATTAGAAAAAACTATATCAATCCCTTAACCAACTTTGAGGGGGGTGGGGGTGCCAGCAGGACTTTTGAGGTGGGTCTGTTCAAAAATCTACTAATGTTGACATACTTTATTCACTGTATAAAGCATTTGCTTCTACTCAAAAACCGAAGTATCGGACCCTTAAGTCACTAAGCTATAAGTACAGCTTAGTTCAGAAGGACCTAACCACGAAATGCGGTGCCATAGCCAACTATACTACTTAAAAGAATTGTTAGATAAATAAATATTAAATGGTTATTATTTTGAAAACCATCAATTTTTGTAATAGACACCTACAGTTTACCTAACAAGGCCTCAAAGTATCTACTTTTTTTACCAGTTCTTTATCTGCAATCCCTATTTAAACCTACATTTTAAAAAGACCTGTCAATATTTATTTAATTAATTGTAGGTCATATATTTGATGGTCAGGGACACTTATACTGGGATGGCAAAGGAGGTAGCGGCACATCTAAACTCCAGTTTTTTTACAATGGAAGCATTTAACTTGAGATTTAGTTCGTTCCATATAATTAACTCGCCAATTTCGGTTCTGCAAGTTACTAATTGAGACAATATTGAATATGATTAATGGATTATCGATAACCACTTAGGAGACAAGGCATGATTAGATTAGATACATTCTGGAATTACTGTTTTTTAATTCTCAAATATTTTTGCATTATATTGTGTAACCTGAAATAACAAACTTTTTAAAATAGAAAAGAAATCACATAATCTTGTCTTAAAAATTAACCAATATTATGTTTGATCTCGAAGATTCCACTATATAGAATCAGCCAAATGAAGTCGTTTATAGGCAATGTGAGGAAAAGAAACAGTCTAACGTGAATACCCGCATGTAAAAATTTTGTATTGGATGACAATTAGTCATCCTTTGTTGTCGCTTTACTCGCCGATATCCCAATACCTATTTGCTTAACCAGTATGGAGTATTCAGTCAAATGTTTCAAAATGGGGTGGGTCAATCAACTTTTGTTTTTCCAAGCGCAAAATCATTCTGTCCCTGGTAAAAAAAAGAAAATATAAATAAATTTAAGTGTTTTATTAGTCACTGTTTTAATAATTTTTATTAAAGCAAATTCTTAACTAATAAATAATAACAACGATATTTTTAAAATCAAAATATAAAAGGCGTAATTTGTACACTGTCTGTAAGTCGGTATTCTTGGTAAATGATTGCGACCATTGGTCACTTTTTTATTTTAACTGAGGCCTCAGTTAAGCAAGTTTCACAATAAACACTTTAAAAAAAAATAAAATTACTTCCAAAAAAATAAATAAAACTCACTAAAAATAATAATTTATAAAAATAAAGTCTGGTAATACCATATAGTATTAAAGTATAAAAAGCTTTTGGTTATTTGAGTATTAGCATTATTAGTTTAGCGCATATGTTAGTACCCATCTTTTTTATTTATTATTTTTAAATTTTAAGTGACTTTTTAATTTTTTGAAGAAAGTTCTTAAAAATATGTTCATTTTTCGTTTTTGGTTTATTTTTCGCTTTTAAATTTATTATTATTACTTTATAATTGGTAAACATAAACTAAAAATACTACTAGTACCTCTTTCAATGATTACATTAAAAAGCACAATGACGTGTAATTTGATTGATTTGAAACGTTACAGACGGTCATGCATAACTGTCACATTGGGGGGTTATGGTTAGTTCTGTTTTTTATCATTTTTGTTTTATTAATAAAACAAATTAAAAAAAAACAAAATATTTAACTAACCAGAACTAACCATGACCCCTTACAATGTCAATCAATCTAAGTCCCTGTGCTTCTTACTGTAGTCTCTCTTTCAGTTCGGTAAAAGAGTTAATTTTGTTTAAGGATGTAATAGCAATTAGTAAACTGCCCTCGTATTATTATAATATTTATTTTACGTTACACCAATAGGTGGCGCTAGTACAGCTTTTACGCACGGACAACGTACGGAAGAGAGAAAACAATAGGTCTAGTAGTTACCTCTTTCGCGATCCTGACTTGTTTTTTTATGGGACCACCGCGGCAGTTCACTCTTTTAAGTAAAAAAAAGGATTTTTCGGTCTACAAGGAGTAATCGCGTAGCATGCAAAAAAAACAAACATGACGAATTGAAAACCTCCTCGTTTCTAAAGTCGGTTAAAAAATGAGTGGTTGGCATTAACATTGGTCCGTTGGACAACCAGCAAACATACGTAAGCAATTAATAATTAATAATTCCATCAAACAGTGCAATGTTTAAAAAAATCAAGAAATGTTCGTCGCAAAACTAGTGTTCTGGAAAACCAGTCACTTGAATAACTAAGGTAAGTAATTATTATTTTTTAATAAATTACGGTAGTTTAAATAGTAGTTTTTCTTAATTTGACACTAGGCATAAAAATACAAAAATAAACTATGTTTTATCAAACAGTTTAAAGTTTAAAAAGTTTAAAAAATGTCCGTCGGACAACCAGTCTTTTGAAAAATATTTTTTCCCACGACTACAAACGAAAACGACATAAAACGCACCCCTTGATCCTTTAGAAAACGAATATTATCACACCCGTGTTGAAATCTACTTTTCCTACGACCACTTGTGAAAATAGCAAATAGCACACTGATTTCATGCATAGAAAATGCGTTATATCACACTAGTGTTGCAAAGTACTTTACAGCACTAGTGTTGCAAAGTACTTTGAAACACTCGTGTGATACATATTAGGATGTCATTCTAAAAACTGCTATTGGTTTTGCACGTGACATATTTATTGTAGTGACAGTAAAAAAACTTTTTATTTACCTTAAACGGTAGAACCCAAATTAGCGAAAATCATCTTATTGACGTTAAGTTACTACACAGTATAAGCTTTCTTTCAATATTAAAAAGAGTAATATTAAAATTTATGAAAAAATAAAAAATATAAACAAAAATAGACATAACCACAAAAACAACTTTCACTGACTGGAACAGTGTTGTCAGGTAAGTAGATCAAATTAAAAATCTCCCTTCTACCTTTGAGCACGCACTTTATAGAGGCAGCCTTGCCGCTTGACCGTTCGACCTAAAGCGCCAGAGAAAAAAAGCCTATAGATCAAATTCCTTTCTCTCTTTCTTCGTGTACTCAAACAACTAGTTAATTTTTTTTTAATCCCTAATTAAACATAAGGCTAATACACATTTTATGAATCCACTTTCTTTTATCCATTCATAAATAGAATCAGACCCTTCCGACGTTGCCAAATTCTTTCCATAAATGCTTTCCATATTTTGCATGGTAACTGACGTTTGGTAGTCGTTTTTTCTTACTTTTAGGACTTTAGGTTATGCATTTACAATTTTCATATTTTTATATTTTTTCTTAAAAATATGAGGAAAAACTGTTATTTTTACTTAATTTTACATGTGATGTTCAGTTTCATTAACTCGTTTTACCAATTTTACCCCACCCAGCACCCCTTTTCACTCCCCGGTCCCGTAAGTTTATTTACTGATATTTTTAAAAAACGGAATATTTTGGATATGCGCCACTTACGTTTTATTTAGAAGAGTGTCTAAAATATGTAAGAATCGATAATTTTAAAAAACCCTTATAATAGCAGAAAACCGTATTAAACTATTACCGTTATACCTAACAAAACCATACAATTTTTATTAAGTGAGGGCCTTTTTAAATTCCAAAATGATAAAAGTTATATAATGCTTCTAGGTAGGTGATTTTCGATGTAAAAATATTGTCAAAACAGTATAATATAGCAGTGAGGAAAAGTATATATCACACTTGTGTTGCAAAGTAAATATCACCCTAGTGTTGCAAAGTTCTCAATTGTTTTTTATTTTTTCTGAACAGTCAAACTTTAATTTATTTTTTTTGGTGAATAATTTGTGGTCGTAGAAAAAATAGTGTACAGTACTCGTGTGAAAATGACTTTCTTACACTCGTGGGTTTGTCGCACTCGGCTAATGCCTCGTGCTACAATATTCCCACTCGTGTGAAATTAGTCATTTTCCACACTTGTAATGTAATATACTATTTCAACACTAGTGTTGAAAGGTACATATAACAGATGCCTAATTTCCGATAAAAAAATATTTTTAAGAAACTAAAGGTTTTGACTTACCAGTGCTAACACACATTATCTTTTTTTTTTCAAATTATATTCATTTTAATTTTATGTTAAAGGGTTTATTAGTTTATTTATAGACATTATTTTGTAGCAAATGCTTTTAATAAATATAGGCAACTCATTAAACAATGGAAGTGTCTAAAGCTTCGAATGCCAAAGTAGGGATCATGACTTGTAAAATTTTACCCTAACCACAAAATGCCAGGCGATTTTCTATTTTAAAAAATTATACATTATTAGAAAAAGGCTAACATCTGGTAAAATAAAAATAAAATTGCCATTAAATTAGAGTTAAAATTTAATTTAATCCATTTGGGACTGTAAGTTTTGTTTAGTGATAAGGTGTTTTAACGAAATTTGAATAACTTAATTAAAGAAATTACAGTGCATACACTTTTGTAAGGAAACTAAACAAAAAACTAAATACTTACATGCTTTTACATACAATTAAAGGTAATTTCTTTATTTGGATTTTACGGCATTGAGATTGACTTACGTCTAGGCTTTTGTCAGATTATCTTGTCTGTGTTTAAATTTATGATATAAAAAACTTAGGATTTTTGGTAGATATATAAATATATTTTGGTCGTAGGAAAAATATTGTACATGACTCGTGCCAAAAGTGATTTTCACACTCGTGGTATTGTTGAACTCGGCTATGGCCTCGTGCGACAACATTCCCACTCGTGTGAAATATATCACTTTCGACACTTGTTATGTTATATACTATACTTGGATAACTGAATTGTTATCCGTGGAATAATTCGATTGTCCTTGGTATATGGGAATATGGCTTAATAATTGACAAGTTAGTTGCTCTGTGGGTAGTGACCCTGGTTGCTTTCCAGTGACGAAAATTTTTGTGCGTCACGCTCCAGGGCTTGAAACTCTTGAACTGCTTTAAAAAGTTAGTCACTGAAACGCATCCTTAGACAAGGAAAGAGAATACTTTAAGAAATTTTAAAATTTCGTTGTTTTTAATCTTTTTTTTTTTTCACCCTTTCGGGGTCATCCCACCCAGGTCCGACGACCGCCCCCTACACACAAAAAATTCTAGTTTATATCCAAAACTAAAACCACTCTTGACGGGATTATCTTGTATCACCTGTAACTCCTTTTGCGCCCACAATAACAATATTAAGACAAGAAAACCCTAATCTTATTTTTAAAAACATGCTCGTTTTGAAATTCGAAATAAGTTTTTGTTTAATCAAGGTAGCTTTATATCTAATCAAGAACTTGTTAAATTTTGGATGAAGAAAAATTATTATTTTTAAATAACTCTTAAACTCATATTATTTTAATTACTTCTACAGTTCTCTCAATATTTTGACTGGCTTTAACCAATTATTTGCTTTAGGATTTACTCAAGTGTAACTTCTTTTACCTAAAACCTCTACATTATCGACCTAATATTAGCTATACTTAGATTGAGTTTAAGCATCTTGCTTGGACAGTAATTCTATTTGAAAGTGCCGCGAAGAACACGCGGTGCGGTGGCGCTCACCTCGACCAATAGCAACGCGCTTTGCGGCGGGATTTGATCACGCCATTTTTCATGTGTCCGAGACTCGAGATGGTGTATAGCGGGTGTGAATGTTTATGTCGATTTGAATATGGAATTGGAAAATTTGCTCACTGAATGGGAAATGATGGATTTAATCCCCATTTTTCAAGGTAAGTACACAAAGTAACAGTACAGCAACATTTTTTATATCAGGTGCAAAATACTTTTATAGGTTAGAATAACTAAACGTGTTTAAACAATTAAAAAAATCCATATAGGTAGGAATATGCTTTTAAGGTGGGTTTTCACGCTCATGCAATTTGCACAAGTTGATTTGTGCATGCCATTTGTACAAATTAGACTGAACTATTTATTTACATCCGTTTTTACGGGCAAATGTATTTGCACAAATTTGCTGGTAATTATCTACAAACCGGACGCATCGCCGATTTTAATGAAATTTGGTATACGGGGGTTTTGTGGGCGCTGATCACGAATGTGAAAGAATTTTGAGTCGGACTCGTTTCGTTCTCGAAATATTCATCTTTAGACTTGATAACCAAAACTAACCTGAATTCACTATTTCTCTCCTTCTTTTGCACTCAATTCTTAATTGAAAGGTAAATTGGTACACAATATTTGATTTCCACCTCTAATAACCCCATTTTTCTATTTATTTTAACCGTTTTTTTCTATAAAATCGCAAAGCTTCACATTCAAACATTTTAATCGCAGTCTGTCATTGTCACTGCCACTGAAAGTGAAGCTTTATTATTTTATGGAAAAAATGGATAAAATAAATAGAAAAATGGTGTTTTTAGAGGTGGAAACTAAATATTAAGTACCAATTTAGCAGAAAACTCAAGAATTGAGTGCAAAAAGAAGGGAGAAATAGTGAATTCAGGTTATAATTTTATGAAATGTGTTTAAGTATAATACTGTTTGTTTATAAGGCATGGCTCTTCTATTTTATGTTAGATTACTTTTAAAATCTCTTGGTGCTTTTTTTTAATTCTTCCAAAAGTATTCGTATTTTCAGTTCGTACAGGGAACAAAACTAAGGATGTTTTAATGTTTTTTAGAAAGGTTTTGCTTATATAGCTTAGGTAGTATATTTAGCATTAAACTAAAAGCAAAACAAATTATATTTTTACCATTCTGTTAATTTCAGGTGCCTGACACAAAAAGAGTTTCTATCTGTCTTTACTGCTTGAAACTTGTTGAAAATATGGAAAATGTCCCAAGAAGGTCTTATGAAACAAGAGTAGTATCCAGTTTATCATATCTTGTAAATTTTAATATTTTTATATATTTTTTAAGTTCTAATGTTTTAGTTAAAACAATATAAAATGTATTATACTTTTAGTGTACATTTTAAATATTTAGGGCAATATTATTAAATTATGTGTTTTTATTGTGTTTACTTCAAATAATTATTTTTGCAACTGGGTTCATACCTTAAATAAAATTCAGGGCGTCCTTCCCGTAATGACATTGATTGATATAAAATACATTGGAGTCAAGAAAATTTTAAAAATTGTGTCACATACTAAGACTGGTGGAAGACTTATAGGACTAAACTATTTTGTAAAATCTGACTCTTTTGATTATATCGAAAAACTAAAATTTTTAAAAATATGTTGTAGTTTAGTTTTGTAGCAGTCTTAAAATGTGAAACACTTTTTAATTTTTTTTTGGCTCTAATTTATTTATGTCAATCCATGTAATTCCCGAGCGGAACTCAAAATGTATTCTAAGATATGAAACTATTTGCAATAATATTTAATCATGCTTTGTTTAAACTTATCAAATTTTAAATCTAAGCAAAAATAGTGTTTGTATTAAAAATAATTATTCTTTAATAAAGATAATTTAGATTGAACCTGAGAATTGCATATAATTAATGCAATAATTCTTATACTTATTCCAAGTTTAGTTATTCTTAAGCAAATCGCAATTACAATTTTCATTAAAAGATTACTATACTTAAATAAAGCCCAGTTTGTTTTATATTAAGAAAGCTAAAATATTCGGCCCAGTATAGCTATACTTATTTAAATAATATATAAAATTAAATTAAATAAATTTTTAATATTGATTAAAGGGGTATATGTTTTCTCGAACAAGATTAGTTGTTATTGCGGATATATGAATGTAAGCTTGCATTTAGTCAAGATCATTACTCTTGAATATAGTGGATATTTTTTTCAGTGTAGGTGGTGCACTGCAGCCTGAAGGCTTATTGTACCTTGACCCCTACTCCTTCTCATTCACACACCATTCATTCCATAACTTAGATGGTTGTTGCTCGGTCCGCATCCCCGAGCAGACAACACCGTGTGCCGCCGCCCGAAACACCGCTGCCGTCGGACACCCATCCAAATTATGGGCGCGCATTTCACTGCTTAACTCCAGTGATCGACGTTTGCCGATACAACCGAAGCCGCCACAAGCGCGCCTTGTTTTTAACCTTTCTTGGCTTTATAATAATAATCTCTTTTTTAAATAATTTTAAAAAATCCATCCTTAACCATAAAAACACTTTTGAAGCACAAAAATCAAAAGAGGGGTTGGTGCATGAGGGGCAAGGGGAAAGAAAAACGGAGTAGCTCAGGTGCATAACACTTTCCGTCACTGGCACGCCATAAACTAGAACGAAATGCTCCTGAGCTACTCGGGAGCGCTCTATTTACGTCACTGAAAAGCCACTCCTGTTTTTTTGAACTTGGTAGTTTTATTATCATAACTGCATATTATTTAATTTTGTTTAATTATCGAACATAACTTTATTTAGCAGTCTGATTAGATTAAAAGCAATTGTCTTCTTAACTTTGCTTAGGCCTGAAAAACTTCTAACCTTGTTAACAAGGTCTATTAAATAATAATTTAAACACACTAAAATACCAATTTTGCGCCTGCACGCTAACTTTGTAAACTACACCATATTTGTTTAAAGCTTGCAGCGTTGGGATTTGACTTTTGTATTAAATTTTCATATGAAAGTTTGCTTTTAGAAGTTAAAGGTAATAAACCTAATTGCAATTAATTATACTGTTGGTAGCAGATTTGTGAAAAAAAAGTATCTAAGTGGTTATATAATTGCCTATTTATACGGTAAAATATTTCAATGTTTGAAGCTTTTAATTAATTTCCTACCTTGTTACTAGTAGCACGTGCTTTCGGTGACTTTTTTAGGGGGAAGGGGGCAGAGGGCAGGGGCATATTTTTGTGTAACTAATAATGCTATAATGTAACAAACAAAGTGTATTTCCGTAAACGTCAACAAACATCAGGGACGGCCATAATCATGTTAAAGTTTTACGTGTTGTTTTGCTTTTTTATAAAACATTTTTTACATAATAATATTTTTTTCTTGAACCCCCACTGTCGTTTATTATTCACAAATTCTTAAGTACTTAGAAAAACACAAAATTTTGCATGACAAGCAGTATGGATTTCGCCACAAAAGATCTACAGCAGATCTTTTTTCCTTCGTATCACACTGTTGTAATAAGTCTATTGAGTTTTTAGGTGAGTTCAGATCGTTGCTCT
This sequence comes from Listronotus bonariensis, assembly GCA_014170235.1. Lineage (NCBI taxonomy): Eukaryota > Metazoa > Arthropoda > Insecta > Coleoptera > Curculionidae > Listronotus > Listronotus bonariensis. The sequence continues at coordinate 74,830 of JACEGR010000483.1, read as the reverse complement.
TGATATATCCAATAATAAACTTCCCTCCTATGGTCTTTCAACTAAACTCTGTACTTGGCTTTCAATTTATCTATCTGATCGACGTATATCAGTTATTGTGGACGGCCATTCTTCAAGCTTTCACCAAGTAAATGTTGGAGTCCCTCAGGGCTCAGTTTTGGCACCAACGCTGTTTCTTCTTCACATCAACGACCTTCTCCCGTCCACAACTAATTCCATTCATAGTTTCGCCGACGATAGTACCCTTCACTCCAGTTTTCAGGTTCCTAAACCCATCACTAAACCTGACTTGGGAAACAAACGCAGAGCGATGCAGATATCTCTTTCACAGGATCTTAATTTAATATTGGATTGGGGCGCCAAAAATCTCGTCCATTTTAATGCATCCAAAACACAATCATGTTCCTTGTCGCAAAAGAGTCATCAAATACTATCCTCTACTTATGAGCGGCCAAGTTTTACAGAGCAAAGACACCTTCAATCTTGTGGGCGTCACATTTGAAAGTAACCTTAACTGGCATAAACACATTGTATCTATAGCCACGGCAGCTTCACAAAAGCTTGGATTTCTCTTTTAAGCCAAAAGTATATTTCCGCTTTTAATTTATACACTTTATATGTGTCCCAAATCCAACCTCTCTTGGAATATTGTTCTCATATCTGGGGCATGCAACCCTAAGCATTCTTGATTCTATTCAAAGAAAAGCTATTCGTCTCATTAATGATCCTTCACTTACGGAAAGGCTTCCCTCTCTTGCCCATCGTCGGGCTGTGAGGGATTTATCGCTTTTATAAGTACTTCCATGGCTTCTGCTCTGAAGAATTGTCCAGTATAGTTCCTCCACTCACGGTTCCCAACAGAGAAACTCGTGGTTCCGCGCGTATGCATCCCTATACGGTCCAACTGGACAGGCCTCGAACTTCTCACTTTGTTTGTTCTTTTTCCCTAGAGTTTCTAGAATGTGGACCTGCTGCCCGCGGAGGTCTTTCCTTCCCCCAAATCTTCAGGTATTTAAGTCCCGTGTCAACAAACTCCCTCTTACCTCGCTTAAGACACCCACGGTACGTTAGTATTTAGGCTTTTAGCCTTCGTGGTTTGTCCAAAGATAAAAAAATTAACTGATACAAGACGTTTCGGATGGTGTCTATCTTCAAGCATTTTTCAGTGATAACTAAAACTAGTTTTACGTAACTACGACTTATATACTATCCGTTGTTCATCAAAGCTTAACCGATTTTTACGGTTCAGCAACGGCTGCTAGATATTTGGTATGTCCATACTAGGCTTGCTAAATACATTCTTCTTGTTTTAAATCACAGCAGTTTCTCTAAATTTTTTCCTCTTTATAATTTTTTTATTACATACAAAATGCTGGTACGTCTGGGTTTAAAATGCGATTTTATGAAAAATGGTCCAAGATAGCGATTCAAATAAAAGTATAACTTTTTGTACAAAAATTATAAAAGAACTAAATGGTCAAAACAAAATGTAAAATTTGTCACCTTTGTTAAAAATGCATACATTAAATGAAACAAAAATCGTCTCACCCTGTATAATTTCGACTTACTGAACAATCGTTTACCCATGGAAAGAAGCATTAGTATAAGGTTATTTACGGTCCTATTTACCAAGCGCTGACAAACATTTATCAGGCTGATAGCCTGCTTAAACAGCAGTTGCTTAAATATCATTGATACTATGTAAACACTTTTTAAGTTATAAATGAAATTTTTTTTTAATTCTTACTTTAAAGGTCAATATCTCCCTAACATTATTTTGGCACACCTATCATTTATGACCTCACCTTTACGGACGCCCTGTAAACTAAATTTTAACGTGTGAATCTTATAGCTATTTATGTATCAAGGAGCGTTACTAGGACTATAATGCCCTGAAGGTCGAAATAGCCCGAGGTCCTGTGGCCCGAGGGCTGGATTTCGACCTGATGGGCAATATAGTCCAGTAAAGCCCGTGGTGCATACAATACTTTATGTTTTACCCAAAAGAGTTTTTCAATGACTAATTACATTATTTAATCGCAATATAAAAATAAGTTGCACCTGTACCTGTATACGTAAGTAGATAATGACTGGTGTTAAGTTTGACTTTGATGTTTCTATCAGTTAGTCAGTTGGCATTTTTATTTAACGATTTGCTCAAAATGGAAGAAATTCCACAAAATATAAGAGAAAAGGCCATAAAAGCGACCGAAAATCTTTTGCCAGTTAAATCAAGGCAACAGTATGATCGGGAGTATGGCATATTTGGTATTTGGAAAGATGCGAACGCAATTCTTCAAATAACCGAAACCGTTTTAATGGCATATTTTCAGGAACTGGTAAGTTATTGATTTTATTTTAATACATATGTTTAACAAACTTTATTATTTTTAGTCGGAAAAATACAGTCCGAACTCTCTCTGGACCAAGTATTCCACCCTAAGGTCTACGTTGATGGTCTATGAAAATATAGACATTTCGCAATACCATCGTCTCATACCTTTTTTAAAAGTTAAGTCGAAAGGATACGTCCCGAAGAAGTCTAAAGTTTTGGAAGGAGAACAAATATTAAAATTTATTTTTGTATAAACTTGATCTTTATTGTGAGAGAAATAAAATTGGATAAGCAATAAAATTTCCATATTAGCGCATTAGGGCATGATAAGCGGGCATTATCCTAATGCCCGCTTATAATGCCCTAGGTGTGATAGCAGGTATTATTGCTACCATAACATATTCCGTTTCTAAGGTACTACAGAACAATAATAGATGGAAAAACGTAAAATAATTCTAAGTTCTGGCAAATGACCCAATCAACGTAATTTATTTACCTTAAATTAAAAAGAATTCATTCATCTAGAATTCAGTCGTAAAACAAATTTTGTTAAATACATTCTTTATACTGTTCTGTTGGGTCTTTTGGTTTGACCTATGTAAAATATTTGCTAAATTGTGTTTAAAGGCGTATATAAATTACACCTGTCACATATTCCCTAGGCAACCCTAACCTTTTACTTTGTAAGTAAAATATTGCCTCTTTAACCTTAAAAAGCAGATGGTTAACATTACCCTTAAAAAATGTGTGCTGTATTGGATAAAATTAAAGTCAAAATAGTTTTAAAGTTATGTCCATATATTTTTCTTTTTTAATTAAAGGTTTTCCAGTTTATTTTGTTTTTAATTAATAAGTGGTGTTATTATATAAAAAATTATTTTCACATAGCACTTAATCACTTAACTGAAAATACTAAATGGCATACTGTTTTCATGCATAGAAAATGCCTTATATCACACTAGTGCTTCAAAGTACTTTACAACACTAGTGTTGCAAAGTATAATATAAAGCTGTCATCGCTGTCATTGTTATTTAAAATAAATTTGGAGTTATCAGTCTGTTAATGGGATTTACATTGAAAAGCTATGCAATATTTTTAAATGAGGATCTTTTTTATTCTAAAATAACAAAAGCTACTAGGTAGGTGATTTTTGATATAAAAATATTGTTAAACAATATAATATATCGCAGGAAGGAAAATTATATATCACCCTAGTGATGCAAAGTTTTCAATTGTTTTCATATTTTTTCTGAGAAAACAAACAACTTTTATTGTTTTTTTTGGTGAATAACTTGTGATTGTAGGAAAAATAGTGTACATTACTTGTGTGAAAATCACTTTCTTACACTCGTGAGTTTGTGGCACTCGGCTGACGCCTCGTGCAACATATTCCCACTCGTGTGAAATAAGTCAGTTTCCACCCTTGTAATGTAATAGTATATTACATTACAAGTGTGGAAAATGACTAATTTCACACGAGTGGAATATTGCTGCACGAGGCGATAGCCAGTGCGACAAACCCACGAGTGTAAGAAAGTCATTTTCACACGAGAACTATACACTATTTTCCTACGACCACAAATTATTCACCAAAAAAAAAAAAAATTAAAGTTTGTCTTTACAGAAAAAATAAAAAACAATTGAGAACTTTGCAACACTAGGGTGATATTTACTTGCAACACTAGTGTGATATGTACTTTTCCTCACTGCTATATTATACTGTTTTGACAATATTTTTACATCGAAAATCACCTACCTAGAAGCATTATATAACTTTTATCATTTTGGAATTTAAAAACGCCCTCACTTATTAAAAATTGTATGGTTTGGTTAGGTAATAGTTTAATACGGTTTTCTGCTATTTTAAGGATTTTTAAAAATTATTGATACTTACATATTTTAGATACTCCTCTAAATAAAACGTAAGTGACGTATATCCAAAATATTTCGTTTTTAAAAAATATCAGTAAACAAACTTACGGGACCGGGGAGTGAAAAGGGGTGCTGGGTGGGGTAAAATTGGTAAAACAAGTTAATGAAACTGAACATCACATGTAAAGTTAAGTAAAATTACATTTTTCCGCATATTTTTGAGAAAAAATATAAATAATATGAAAATTATAAATGCATAACCTAAAGTCCTAAAAGTAAGAAAAAAAAACGACAACTAAACGTCAGTTATACCATGCAAAATATGGAAAGCATTTGGCAACGTCGGAAGGGTCTGATTCTATTTATGAATGGATAAAAGAAAGTGGATTCATAAAGTGTGTATTAGCCTCAGGTTTAATTAAGGGATTAAAAAAGATTTTACTAGTTGTTTGAGTACACGAAGACAGAGAGAAAGAAATTTGATCTATAGGAGTTTTTCTCTGGCGCTTTAGGTCGAACGGTCCAGCGGCAAGGCTGCCTCTATAGAGTGCGTGCTCAAAGGTAGAAAGAAGATTTTTAATTTGATCTACTTACCTGACAACACTGTGCCACTGAGCGACCGGTCAATGAAAGTTGTTTTTTGTGGTTATGTCTATTTTTGTTTATGTTTTTATTTTTTCGAAAATTTTATTATTACTCTTTTAATATTAAAAGAAAGCTTATAATGTGTAGTAACTTAACGTTTATAAGATGATTTTCGCTAATTTGGGTTACTACTGTTTAAGGTAAGTAAAAGTTTTTTTACTGTCACTACAATAAATATGTCACTTGCAAGTTTTTAAAATGACATCATAATATATATCACACGAGTGTTGTAAAGTACTTTGCAACACTAGTGCTGTAAAGTACTTTGCAACACTAGTGTGATATAACGCATTTTCTATGCATGAAACCAGTGTGCTATTTGCTATTTTCACAAGTGGTCGTAGGAAATATACTATTACTTAATAAACTTTTATAGCATAGGCAACTAAGACTACACAAAGATACATTTAGACTTTTTATAGCCCTTAACTTAAACAGCACTTTTTAAAACATTTGTCAAGGTGGTTACTGAAAATTAAAATACCTCTCGAGTAAAATCCAGAAAAAAAATATTTAGTAACAAAACAATTTTTTAAAAATTTTGTCACTAACTCAGGTAATATTTGAGATAATGCTTTTAAATTGATCTTTTTAAAGGTTATATACCATTGAAAATTATAGGGGTCTAAAAAATCTAAGAAATTGTTTTTATTTAAGAATTAAATAGTATAATATCTCTAATGTATTTTTATATCTTGTGCATGCCAGGCTAAATAAAAATCAGTTTGTCTTAAAATTTTAATTTATTTTATTCGGTTTTACATAATTTATTTAGTAACAATAGGCCGATTTTATTAAAATAATGACAATTCTTTAAGATATGACCGACTTGTACTTAAAGGAATAATGTCTTTTTTAACACGCTTTTATTAACTTGGGTTGTAACTATCTGGCTATGTAACGGAATCTTTGAGCCTAATTTTAAACAAACTTCCAGCTATTCGATTTCTTTGAAACTTTGCACACGTATTAAGGAAACATGACAATGCAATAATCTGCAAACAGTATCCCGTTATCTTTTTTGGATCGCCAGGAAAAAAATTCCATTATATTATAAAAACAACACCTAGGTTGCCATCTGTTGGCAACATTTCAAACTTTGCTATTAAATGAAGAAGAAATTTTTTAGTGGGTTGCAATAAGTTGGCAACGGTCCAAACATTGCCTGGATTGCCATCTGTTGGCAAAATTTCAAACTTTGCTACTTAATGAAGAAGAAATTTTTAGTGAGTTGCAATCTGTTGGAAAAAATTTTAAAATTTGTTACTCTTGTTCATTAAAAATTTTTTCGCCATTTTGTCAAGAGTAGCAGAAACTAAAAAATGAAAAATAATTAATAGTTTAAAAATACTAAAAAACACGCTTTTATATGCAACCGAACTAAAAATTAGAAAATAATTTTTCATTAAAAAAATATTGTCATTTCATAGTAAAAGCGTGGGGTGATAAATATATTAAATGTTATAATTATTATATTTGCAAATATCTATGATGGAAAAAGTTATGAAAAATAGTAAAATGCACCCACGCTTTTTACTATGAAATGACAATATTTTTTTTAATGAAAAATTATTTTCTAATTTTTAGTTCGATTGCATATAAAAGCGTGTTTTTTAGTTTTTTTAAACTATTAATTATTATATTACTAATTTTACGCATTTCTTGGTGCAAATTATACCAAAAATAAAATGTGTAGATTTTGTTTCTCTTATTTTTGTAAAAACACAAGCTGCATGCAAGGTATTTAAAATTTAAATCTTTACTTTTAGCAAATTATTCTTACGTAATTAAAAGAAGGTATTATAACCATGGGTCTAAATTGGGTTAAGATTCGTTGCTTTTTTATTTTATTTTATTAAAATAAAAATTAAAATAAAAAGAAATCTGCTTCCGCAGAGAATTAAACCCGGGCCGCCCGCCTCCTTATAATATTAGTCTATAATAATATTCATATATTATTATTTTTCCCTGAAATTTTAGTTTAAATATTACAAAATAAAGCCTATAGCACTCTTGAATAGTATAGCTTTCTAATTGTGAAAGAGTTTTTATGATCGTACCAGTACTTTCAAAGATTAGCGGCTACAAACAAACAAACAAAGTACAAACTTAATCTCTTTTAATATTAGTATAGATAAGTTATTCTGTTGCCAACACTATTTAGAAATTCGCTTAAAACAGCATTTTCTTAAAAACTATTGTAGGATGTTGCCCTCGCTGGGCACGAAGAATACTACACTGATGGCTTTGATGTTTGAACATTCAGTAGTGTTTAACCAAGACGACTGTTTGGCCATAAGATGCGGTAAGTTCTCCTCATTCACATATAATTGTTTTCCTTAAGGACGTTTTCAAGAAGTAGTGCGACCACTAAAATCTCTAAAGGAGTCGAAACATCAGACACAACAATTAAAAATATTTTTAAATATGAAAACCTGTGTATTTAATGAATTTTTTAAAAAATTTATGTGATAATAGTTAAAACCTAAGTTTTTACATTATTGCAGACTTATTTCAAAATGTAAACTGTAAAGGAAACTTAAACACTGTCAAAACAGGAGAAAATAACAGAAATGCTCGTTATGCCAAAAAAATTCTTTTAAACAAACCAGTTTGCATATTTAAATGCTATTTTATTATTAATCATCTTTTTCGATATTTTAAAAAATATGAGTACTTTTCTCGTTCTTTATTTAAATCTTAGGAAAGCGAGGAAATCTTTATCGTTCGTTTATTACATCTAGACGCATTCGATTTTCCTCGATTTGATCGAGGCATTCTGACGGAGGAGACAGATTAATCTTGCTTTATCTTTGTCTACGCTATTTCCATTCATAAAAATTCTTGTGATCGCAGAAAATCTGCCATAGTTGCTTCTATGAAAATCTACAGCAAAGAGAGATTGTTCTCTTGTGTTCCTTGGCGAAACACGAAAATTAATTTAACTTAAAGGCTTTGGCAATCAACGCTTCCATTAATTAATTTAAACAGAAAAAAATATTTCAGCTTTTATTCTGCTTTCCGCCAGAGAATCCAATCATAGTCTATGCTTTCGAACATCATAGGATTCTTGAGGATTTGGATACTAGTTAACTAATTAGAAAATAGTTCCGTTTTGCCTTTGCATTATGACGAATGCAATCTGATTATACAAATTTGTTTTTTTTTAAATTTTAAATTAGTTTTGACCTTTTAAAATAATCTAACCAAAATTTAACTAAACAAATGACTGTAAGTGCTTTGGTAATTGGAACTGATACTGAGCAAACAATAAATACCAGCAAAGTAAAAAAAACGAGGTTATGTATTTTCATCTGAATATTTTATTTGCGTTCGTTAATTGCCGATCGCTTTGTCTCATGTAAAATGACGTCAACAAAATCTCCTAGCATCTGAGAGGCAATTGCAGAACGCGCCTACTTTTAAATACATTCAGATGGTACTCCTCGGACTTTTTGTTTGACCTCAGGACAGTGCGGACGTGCGTAGAGGACTACAAAGTTCTTCCCGGAGTGGCGGTTAGAGGTGCCGTACGGACGTTTTTACCTTCGGGGATCAAGGAAAGCGCTGTGAGCAAAGATTGCTATAAGCTGATGGCATCCTGTTTTGTGGTGAACACGAGGCATTTCTCAAATGGCGGGGAAATAGATGGGCGTGCCATGGGAACTGTCAGTAGTAAAAGTGAAGGTTATATGTACGTAACACCAGTAGCAGGTCTAGGTTTGACAGCCGACAATTTATGCATTGCATCGATTATAGAATTATTTTTGTTTTCTTTTTGGAATTTCTGGGAGCTACGAGCTCGATTATCCAGATTTTTCGCAGACGAAGCCCTGAAAAGCATAGTCCGGAAGGAGGAGAGTGGTGGATTGGACCTAAAGGGACCAAAACCAAGAAAAAAAAAATAGAAATAGAATAGAAAATAGAAGCATTTCGTTCTACTTTGTGGCGTTCCAGTGACGGAAAGTGTTATGCACCTGAACTACTTCGTTTTTCTTTCCTCTTGTCCCACATGCATCCCTCTTTTGGTTTTTGTGCTTCAAACGTGTTTTTTATGGTTAACGATGCATTTTTTGAAATTATTTGTTTAAAATGAAATTAAAAATTACAAAGAGATTATTATTATAAAGCCAAGAAAGGATAAAAAAAAACGAAATTTTTAAAAATTTTAAAGTTATCTCTCTTTCTTTATCTAAGGATGCGTTCCAGTGACTAACTTTTTTATAGCAGATCAAGAGCTTCAAGCCCTGGAGCGTGACGCACAAAAATTTTCGTCACTGGAAAGCTACTTTGGATAGTATATCGAGAGCCCGACGCTTTTTACAATATTGCTAGTATTTTTTATTCTATATTATTAGACTATTTTAAAAACTAGTCAATATGCTTTTAAAGCTGCTAAAAAAGTAAATATAAAGTAGATAGATATACGTGTTAAAGGGGAAGTAATTATTAAGGGCCTAAAAATCCGTTTTTTAACGATGGTGACATACGTATACTTTATCTTAATAGATAAGGGGTGTCCCAAAATTTAAGCAAGAGGTAAATTTGATAAAAAACACAGGTTTATAATTAAAAATTGTATTTTTAAAATTAATTTAGATAGTATACAGTATAGAGTTATGTATGGAATAGCATATCGGGTAGATGGCCTCCACGAGTGTGCTGGCACAAACGCACTCTTTTGTTGAAATTTTCTATGTTGTTTTGCATAAATGTGGCTGAATTTCGTTAAAAAAGCGCTCTATTTTCTTCTTCAAGGCGTGGGTGGTCGCGGGTTTGTTGACATATACCTTACTATTCAAAAACCCCACCGGCGTTAAATTCCATGATCTGGCTGGCCAATAATTCTGATTACCAACAGGAAGTACACGACCAGGACTCATACAGGAATAAAAATATTGCTCAACAATAAAAATGCGTTGTTCTTTTGTGTATTTTTAATAACCCTAAACTGTCAGCTAGAACACTGTATTTTTTTTTGGTTGGCAACACTTTACTGCACAAATGGCGCAAAATTCAAATCTTGCGTGAATTTTTGAACACCCTTTACAATAGAATGGATTAACTTTCTTTAACTAAAATCGCTTTGTATATTTTAAAGTTTTACCCTTAAAACTCTGCATTACACAGTGTTTTAATATTTTTTATATGTTTTTTCAGTTGCTCAACCTAACAGAGTGCCATAAAATACATGTTTAAATAAAATTTTAAATTTATATGAATATGGAACGAAAACGTGCAAAACAAATTAAAATTTTAATCTGCAAGTATAATAAGTGGGTATTATACCTATAATTTTAAAACTGATGTTTTGTTTGCTTTTGAATAGTTTTGCTTCATTCGTGACTATAAAGTTAACTTATTTTCTTTTTACTCTATTATACAGGGTGTTATGGAAATACTTTAATATATTGAAATGGGTGACTCCTGGGACAGTGTAGAGACACACTGAGTACTTTTTTGTTTAATTCAAACTTTTTTACAATTTGTAAAAATACCTTCTTTTCACCTATCTGCTACGTCCCTGGTTATGTAAATACTATAAACACAGACAGTAGACCTATTTGTTTGCGATGTTGCCAAACGTCCTATTTTATACCCAATAAACGATATAAATACATAATAGAATAAAAAGGTAAAATGTTATTATATTCTATTTTTTTATAAATTTACTTTAAAAAATTATTAAAAGCCTTATATCAAAATAAATTGTAACAAAAAATATTTAAATAAAGGTCGATTTACCTTCAATACGGAATATGTTCTAAATTTTGATTCCAAACATGCATTTATTTTCCGCTGCATACTGTTTCTCACACGCGCAAAAATGTTTTCATTGTTCCTTATTTGCTGAGCCGCTAGTTCCACACGATTTCGCAACTGTTCTAAACTGTTAATGGGTTCACTATAAACAAACTCTTTCATAGTTCCCCGGCTTGCCGAGCATTTTGCAGCACAAAACCATGTCAGTCAACTCGATTGAATTTCGTTGCATTTTACGTAAATTAAAACAAAATGCAAAACTTAATAAACGCACAATTTGGTAAATTCTTCGCAATATTATTTAAAACGCAAACCAGGGCAAGCGAATTTCGTCTTTCTGTAACCTTGCATAACATAAGGAAGCCTTCTTATTGGTCAGTTAAATCATGCCGGCTTCCTTGACAACAACAACGCGAATTTGCGATGTTCAGCTGTACAATTGTACTACATCTAGTACATTTAGTATATTTAGTTTTTATGTTTATGGCAGTCCATGTTAGTAGCACAAAAGCTAAGTACTAAGTACCGTGGGTGCCAGATTTTTAGATGTTAAACCCATGTAACGACTGAATAATGTTATCCAGAGGGCACCACCATTTTATCGTAGATTTCAAAGCACACAATAGAGGACAATAATATACTGGCATAAAAAAGTTAACCAATTTTTATTATCTACTTATGAGCGGCGTAGGCGTTACATTAAATAATAACCTTAAATAACATTTAGAGCTACAACAGCTTTTTAGAAGGCTAGGATTTTTCTTGGCTGGAAAGTACTTTTATTTTCACGAGTACACTCTTTACACTTTCACCATAAACTTCCCTTCTCTTCCGTACCAATGAGATGTACAGTAATATAGCAACACAAAGTAATTGTTTCATGCATTTTGTAACCATACATCTGAAGAAGCCCCAAAATGTCCACTTCGGCTCCTTTATCCCTAAGGTATGTTAAATATGCCGTCTACTTTTTATACCCACGGTAATAAGTTCCTAGACATCAAGCTTTTATGAATTATCAAAAGAAAAAACAAACCCTGCATTTTGTAGTAAAAAATTTGATTAAAAAAACCTAATTAAATTGAAAGCACCTAGTTTAACCAAAAGAATTCGCTGTAAGTATCATTTTATCGCCCATAACCAGAACAACATGAGACAAAGAAAACGGTTTAAAAGAATTGAACTTACAAGTTTCAGTAAATTGATAAACCCAGTTACGTGCAAACCACAAAAATGTTAGAATAAATTGCAATAAATTTCTTGCAAAAAACATCTAACCTGTAAAAACACCTGTGTTTGTGGCGCTGATCACGGATCTGAAAAAATTTTTAGTCGGATACATTTGTTTTCGAGATATCCATCATTGAAGTTGGCATTTGAACTAACCTCATTTTCACTTTATTCCCCCTTCTTTTTGGCATACAATTCTTGATTTTAAGTTAAAGTGGTACACAATATTTGATTTTCACCTTTTAAAACCTCATTCTTCTACGTATTTTACACTTTTTTGAATTAAATTGCCTAGCTTCGCTTTCAATCGTTTTTAATCGTAGCAGAATATGGTGGAGGCGGTGGAGCAGTGAATGCACGGTTGCAACGTTTTTAAAGGGACCCTTTCCAATTTATTTGATAAAGGTGTAAAAAACATAGAAACACGGGGTTTTAAAGGTGAAAATCAAATATTGTGGGCCACTTTAGCTTTAAATCAAGAATTGTGTGCAAAAGAGGGTGAATAATGGTGAAAATAAGGTTAGTTTAAATGCCAACTTTGATGAAGATTATCTCTGAAACCAAACATTTCCGACTAAAATTTCGTTCAGATTCGTGATCAGCGCCCCAAAAACCCAACATACCAAATTTGGTTAAAATCGGAGTTGCGGACACTTTCTGTACTATTACCGTAGTTTTTTGTACATTTGTCTCATAGGGAATAATCTTTTGTACTCTTCTCTCGTGTGAACCAAGATCGTTTGACTAGGTAAGGTTGCCTCGTAAGCCTTGCAACATGGCGGACCATACGTCACATATGTATTTTGCTCATTATTTAATGAAGTTTTTAACAGTGTAGTTTGTGTTTTTTGTCAATATTAAAGAAATACTTTTAAATACTGTTAATTCCAGTTGTTACCGTAACTTCTTTATTTCCTATTAATAAATTATTTAACAATGATTATTCTTTGTTTGCTATGTTGGCGCCAAGGAACCAGCAGTGCGGTACATATGTGACGTAATGAGGCAACCTTACCTAGTCAAACGATCTTGTGTAAACAACCTGTCGTCTGTCAACTCTTAATTTTGATGAAAGAAAAGCGAAATGTAACAAAAACTTTATTTAAAAACGCAGTAAAATTTGTTTTAATAGTGTTTTGCAATAAAAATACCGTTTTGTGTATTTTAATTCAATTCTTTGTGCGCATACGTGTCGCGTCGCAGTGTTTAAAAAGTTTGTAAAGTAATTAACCACCTAAAAAGTGTACTTGATATGTGGAAAAAGTAATCTTTACATTCATTATACGCTCAAACAACCTAGTAGCGTAATAAAGGATAATTTGTTGTAATCATGTAAGTTTTTCGTTTGATCGAATTGAAACAGCAAAACCCATAGATAAACTGGTAAAGAACAAAATAAATTTGGCAACTTTTCTCAAGCTTGTTGACTTAACCACGTGTTATAACTGCTTTCAGCTGTTTTTGACAGCGACAGAAGGTAAACATATGTATTTAAAGGGATTTAAAGAGCTGGTCAGTAGCGGGTTTGCTTTTTAATCGTAAAATTTTGGGGTTCATTATCACTGTTATTTATGGTGGTCCGCCATTTTTAATAATTTTTATTCAATTTATTTTTACACAAGGATTTTGGGGTTGAAATATATTAAAGTATTTCCATAACACCCTGTATATGTTTAATTTTAGTATTTACCCAATGAAATATAAGGGGTTTAGTTTCAAAGTGTACAATCTTCAATTATACTTCTTACTACAACAGTAAGAGAAATGTCCCAAAAGGTGGAATTTACTGCGCTAAATTTAATAAATTTCTTTTTAGACCATGACTACATCCATGAAAAGTGTTCCAACTTAAGAAAAATAAATTACATTTAATATATAGATTTTTGATCATTTTTATAAGATATAACATAAAAATCTAGTTTTGAAGATTGTACAGGGTATTCCGTTTAAGATAAAAAGGACATATTTTTTGACTTTTCCCGTATCTATTAATAAATTAAGGATAGTCAATCGATGTATTTTAGCTTGGGTAATTTATAAATTAATAACGCCATCAATGTTGTATTTTTTAAATAGAACACCACATTCATAATTACATTTTTGAATTCTTGGCTGAATTCCAAGTATTTTTTATTAAAGATTCTATATGTCTGTCTTTATCTCTTTTTGGGTTATCCACGCTTAAAGATTCATATTTTCGGCTAATAATATTAAATTAAATAATAGAGAATTATTGCACAGTGAAATAAGGTCAGGCACTAATAATACCTGCCTTATTTTGACATCTGAGCTTGCGCAGATGCAAAGTAGGATAAGAACTCCCTTAATAACTATAGTGCCGGCTTTATTTATGTCGGTTTTAGGTCGTGCCTTATTTTGGTCTTATTTTAACTTCGGATCTGTTCGTTGTAAACCGAACGGCTGCCAAGCACAGAATCGAAAAGTTTTTAGAAGTAAAAATACTTAAAACCTTGCTTTGTCATGTGTATTTCTTTAATTGTGTAAAACAAAACCCTACAACACAAAACAATAAAGAAAAACTACTAAATTATTCCCCCTTTTTTTAGGAAATGGTACTGTCAACATGATTTGCAATAACTCTAAATTATGGGTACAAGCACTATTTAAATAAGGCCAGTGATTAATAATTCCCGGAGCTTAATAAGGCAACTTGCAATTTACTATCTAATATATCAAAACACAATAAAGGTAATACAGGTGATTACCAAATACTTCTAAGTCCTTAAAATTTTTACCTATTGGTGAATTTTAATACTAGTTTTATAAAATGAATTATTCGTTAGATGAAAAACTACAGAAAGTAACGTTTTATTACAAGTGTGGAAAAAAATGCCAGTGAAGCAAAGAGAAGATGCATTAATAATTTTTAAAGAAATAGTAAAAATGACTTTGAAGTATTAGGTAATTACCTACCATTACCTATATTTCATATTAAGACATTTAATTAAATAAGCCTAAAATGTGACCTTTTAAGCGTAAATAACTAAAAAACAGTAAAAGATAAACATGTAGTACGCCTAATAAAAAACACTTAGAATTAACTATAGAACACAAAAATATAATAAAAAATACGGTATTTCAATTAAAAAATACAACATTTATGACGTAAGTCTTTTGTTTTTCATACAATTGTTTTTTAATACTAAAAAATAATTCTCCGAGCTAAAATACATCAATTGGCTATTTTGAATTTCTTTACACTAATGGGGAAAGTCAAAAAAATATGCTATTTTTCTTTTTAAATGAAATACCCTGTACACTTTGAAACTAGCCCCCTCGTATATTCTTTGTGATTCTTGTCATAAATGGCTTTTCAAAAATAAAGTTCAACAAATAAATATAAATTGTTAGGGTTTTAATGGAACAGATCCAATTTAAAAAGTGTTTGTTTAAAAAAATGCTTTGATTTTAAACTGTTTAGGCCTGTTTGACATGAATATATTGACTCGCGTGACTGTGCGTCTACGTAACTATCAGGGGGCCGATTCTGGAGCTTGAGAGCAGGAAACAAAATCTTGAGAGAGAGAAGAGCGTTCCCTTCACACGTCAGATCACCGGGCTTTCACCACGCCTATTCTTGCCGCTTGTGAATCCGATTCCCAGGCGAACTAGCTGTGCGGTGTTGCCAATAATAAATTGTGCATTCTTTCCCAGAAAATGTGCAAATATACATAAAAAAGAAGAGCGAGCACTGTTATAATGCATTTTTTATTTGTTGTTACTTGTTTTTTTACCAAGTTAAGCGGGATCTTTCTTTCGATATTGTTCGTGAGCGGCAACTCCGATTTTGACAAAATTTGGTATACGGGGGTTTATGGGGCGCTAATAATGAATTTGAAAGATTTTTTTCGAAAACGTTTGGTTCGCGAGATATTATCATCAAAGTTGAATTTTAAACTATCCTTATTTTCACTATATTCCGCCTTCTTTTGCACAAAATTCTTGATATAACACTAAATTGGCACCCAATATTTTATGAATGTTTTTAAAAAACCCTTTTAGTTATTTTACACGTTTTCCATTAAATTCCAAATATTTTACTCCTAAAACGCTGCAACCATTCATAAACCTATATGTATAAATGGTTTCATACATAGCGACTTAATTTAAAGCACACCCCACAACAAAGTAATATTTTGTAAGAGCTGTGATTTAAAGCAAAACTTACATTAATAAGGCATAAAATCAATAAAAAAGAAACATGTTTTAGAAAGGTTTTTAATATTAAATAAAATATTGTGTGCCAATTTAGTATTATGTCAGGAATTTAATGCAAAAAGAAGGGGAATATAGTAAAAATAAGGATAGTTTAAATTTTCACTTTGATGGCGTATATTTCGAAATCAAAACGTTTAATAAAACAAAAAATCTTTCAAATTCGTGATCAGCGCCCCAAAAAGCTCCGTATACCAAATTTGTTTAAAGTCGGAGTTGTCACAACTTTCTAGACAATTACCTTTCTACCATTAATATAATTTACTAAAATGTGTTTTTATCATTTTGTGTGTTCAGATTAAAAACTTATTTAAATTAGTATTTAACCTAATTTATTTATTAATAATTTAGACACCCACGGTAGGTTAGTATTTAGGCTTTTAGCCTTCGTGGATTGTCCAAAGAAAAAAAAATACAAAAATATCCTCCTGTAAAAACAAATACATCAAAAATTTGTCAAATGTCATAAATCATATAATCATTCTCTTGAGAATAGGCGGTTCTACTGGGTCAAAGCATGAGAACATCGTTCTCCTAAACCTTTTCAAAATATTTGCATTTAAGTGGTTTAGTACACCCAAAAAGCATAATATAGATGAATAGAATATCTAACTTAACATTTGTTTATGATAAGGAAGTTACAGTGGCGTAGCCTAGGTAAAGCAAGGTCCTGAAGCAAAAATATAATAGGACCCTAACTAAACTATAAAGAAATTTCGACGTTAAAAAAAAGTATTTAGCCCCTTAAAATTATGTTTTACTTACATCCACATTCCACATGTGGTAAAAATGTTCACCACCACTTCAATTTATACTTTGTAAGTAAAAGTCTGAGGGCCTTCCTCGACTTGGAGGCCCCGGACACTGCGTCGCCTAGCCCCATAGTAGCTATGCCACTGGGCAGTTAGTATATACAGGTCTGGAAAATCGTTATCGAACCATTGGTATTAACAAGTGGAAAAAGAGAAAGCGATCTTGCCTTAAGATAGAAAGTAACGGAAAATAAGATATTCCCCCATTTTTCAAATGCAATGATGCCATATGTATGTATACGCCCACTTTCCTGCAGTAGTGGGGCACATCAACGTGCCGTCGCCGGGCCCGAGCGTTTGACAGAGCTCATTTGCAAGCTGTTTGGGGTACCGCAAACTATAAACTACGGCGCTTTCTTTTTAAAATGTTGGTTTATACCGTTGAACAAAGAGTTCAAATTATTAAGTGGTACTATGCTGGTAATTCAGCAGAAGAAATAATCGGGAGATTTGCATTTTTATTTGAAGGAGGTCCTGTGCCTGTTAAAAGTACAATTTTAAAAATTATAAGTAAGTTTGAAACCAGCGGCTGTTTACAAAATTGTAGGAAATGCATGTGTAATGATGAGGTGCCGCCTGCACCTCCATTAACCGAGGAACGGCAAGTCCGTGAGACTGCTGTTTGCAGTTTAGCCGAAATTAATTTTCCTTGTAATAGTACCAAAATTTCTGAAGAACTTGATATTGAATCTCGAACAGTTAGGAATATTCTGAAACGAAACAAATACCATTGCTATAAATTGCAATCTAGCCAAGAGGTTTTTCCTGAAGACTATGAAAAACGTATGGTGTTTTGTGAGGATATGATGGAGAGAGCCAATGCTAATGACACATTTATCAAAAATATTCTCTTTACTGATGAATCATCATTTCCCTTGCATGGTCATCACAACCCTTCTATCGCTGTAGGTTACTCGATAGAAAACAAGCACATCACTATCCCTCTCAGAACACAATACCCTCAAAGGTCAACGTGTGGGCTGGCATTTTGGGCGATAATATTATTGGCCCTTTTTTTATTGAGGGAAATTTAAATGCCAACAAATACTTGAATCTTTTGAGAAATCAGGTTATTCCAGCTGTTCAGGCTCTCAATGTCAATTTTGAAGATATTTGGTATCAACAGGATGGTTGTCCGGCTCATAACGCCAGGGAAGTTCAACAATTTTTGGGAGTCACGTTTCCAAATCGTATAATCAGCGGAAGAGGTACCATAAAATGGCCTCCTAGATCACCAGATCTGGCACCAAATGATTTTTTTCTTTGGGGACATGTTAAGCAACAAATTTATAGGCATCGTCATGAACGTGCAAATGACTTAGATGAGCTCCGCCAAAAAATTAGTCAGGTTCTTATAGGAATAACACCTGAAATACTTGAAAACACAAGAACCGAATTCTATAACAGGTTGGGATATTGTCTTGCACAAAATGGTGGTCTCTTTGAGAACCTTATAAACTAAGATTTTAAAAAGTATTAAAGTTTTTATAAGAAATTTTTTAGAAATACTTTTATGTTCTTTAATTTTTCTTTAGAATTATATTTTTATTTTTAAAATTATTTGTTTATTCTTTCTTTCGGAATTGCTTTTAATTTTGTTTAGCCCCAAACGGCAAAAAAAAGCTCTTAAAAATGGCAGTATTTGATGCATTTAAAGCAATAAATTCATCAAATACCAAAATATTTAATAGTTACGTAAAATTTTTTTATCAAAATATGTGAAGCAGTAACATCCTCCATGCGTGCAAAGAAGCAACTGCGTGCTCGAGCCTCGAGCTCGATCAACCATAAACAAAGCGAGCGCGTTGGCGCAGTGGTGGGGGAGAAAGCAAGGGGAACGGGAGGGGAAACACCTCATTCTGTTTCAGTCGAACTCATGTGATTTAGGAATCTCCCTTCTCTTCGGCAATATGTTTCCGCCCACTGTAATTACAGCCCCACTCTTTTGTGCCGTAGCAGGAGACGAAATCCAGACGAGAGCGACTGCGGTACGTAGATGTCGAGTACAGGGTTGCCGACTTGCCTTAACTTTCGGGGTAAAATTAAAATAATAATAGTAATAAAAATGTTATTAAACCTTTTTTACTTTATTTTTGTGACTTTAGAATGTAATTGTATAATGTACATTGAGTTTTTAAAATTTAAGGACTTTCAGGAAACATAAAAATATCAATTTAGGGCTTTTTGAACTAGGTTTGGGGACAGATTTTTTCGGAGTCGGGTCGACTAGAATCCTTTAAAATTTATTTTTACTGGCAAGTCGTTTGCTGTGTTGCAAACTGCTGCTGATCCTGCTTAATTTAGATTTTTTAAAAGTTTTGGTCAATATCGTTGACAAAAAGTTCAAATTATTAAGTAGTACTATGCTGGTAATTTAGCAGAAGAAATAATTAGGAGGTTTGCATTATAGGTTTGGTCTTGTACCAGCGAAAAGTACAACTTTTGAAATTATTATAAAAGTTTGAAACCATCGGCTGTTAACGAAATTGTAGGAAGTGCATGTGTAATGATGAGGTGCCACTTGCACCTCCATTAACTAAGAAACGACAAGTCTGTGATATTGCTGCATTTTCGCCCTTTTTTAAAAATTTCCGTCCCGCAGTGCCTTGCACCACCCGGTAGCATATCACCTCAAATGCTTGAAAACCAAAGAGAACCGAATTTAATAAATTGAAATATTGTCTTGCTAAAAATTGTGGTCTCTTTCAGAACCATAATAATAAGATTTTAAAAAGAGTTTCCACATTGTATAAACATTTCCGTTAGAAATACTTTTATGTTCTTTTTATTTCTTTAGAGAATATTTTATTTAAATTTACTTCTTTTTTTTTGTTAAAACCCAAATGGCAAAAAGAATTATGCTTCTAACTTTTACCATGCTACTGAATACCATCAGTGTGGCCAGGTGGGTTACGATAAAAATCCCTCACGTGGTTCAAAAAAATCACTTTTTTGGGATACTTTAGAAAAAATCCCTGTGATTTAAAGCCACATTTGAGGGCCGCCTTTTAATAGTCAAAAAATGTATTTTCTACGCCAAAGAAATTGACAACCAAAAAAAAGGTTTACGTAAAAATCGAGAATTTTAAGTAAAAAGTAAGTAAAAGTAATGATTTGTTTACAACTGACATTAATTTCATGATATTTATGTCAGATAGAAATTCTAGCTGTGTACACGGTCAAAAATGTTGTCTGATATAAATTTTTGATTGTTTACACTAGTCAGAATTTTTATCTGACGTAAATATCAAGCAATAAAAGTAAGATCAAAACGTACCTTTAAAAATGTTTTGTACTTCCAAATCGTTAAAAATCCCCGTTTTTTACTTTAAAAATCCCGTTTTACCTTGTTATCAAAAATCCCCGAAAAAGTCTCTGGCAACATTGTTCAATACCCGAACGCTGCAAGTTCTTGATACGCAAAACGAAAACCGTCGGCACCAGGTGTCCTAATAGGGGAGTACGTGTGCATCGACAACATCGCATCGTCTGTTTCAGTCGAACTTATGTGATTCAGTATATTCAGAAATACTCTCTTTTCCACTTGGGAAATTGCAAAGGGCGAATGAAGATTTTCCACACCTGTATATATGGCTAATACTCTGTTTATAAAGGCATTTTTGGGTTATATATCTAAAACACGGTTGCTTCCCAAACAGCAAGCTGACGCCATTATGACGTCATTTTTAATTCATTTTTGGACATAGGACGTAATCAGACCAAAATTAGGACGTCATTTTAACGTCATTTTAATGACGTGACGTTTTTGAGAAATGTATAGTAGTGTAGGTGGCATCCTCTAAGTAACACCTTAAAATTGAACATCAGATATAAAAATCGAATACCAGTATTCGAATACCAGAATATTCAAAAACGATATTCAGAATAAAGAATATCGAATACTGACCAAAAAGTATTTTGTCGAATACCGAAAACCAAACACATAAATCTATTCGAATACCGCACAAATGTATTCTAAATAGTATTTAAAATACCGAGTATTCGAATACTACCCAACTCTGCCAAGGGGCTACCCTGTATACTTATTTATTTATTGTAGACCAAAACCGAAACCACAACTTGGTATTTTGTTTTTTCTAGACTGAGTAGCGTTTTATAGTTTTATTTACTTACTTGCCCCAAGTATTAAACGTGTTACGTGTCCCTGCTGACTGATAAAATATAAAGTTGCATTGCTGTAAAACTTTAAGACTGTTCGTGTGAGTATAACATCTTTAAGTGTTTTGAGTTTGATAGCCCAAAACAATTCTTTATTTTAAGTATAATAAAAGTCTCCTTTTAAGTGCATTTTATGTTATAATGCCCACATATCTTTTATGTTCGGACGTGTTAGTTTTTGAAAAGGTCAGAATTTAAATTAGAATATTTAATTTTAGTTTGAAGAAATAGTTCATATCTCTCAGTGGAGTGGAATGTTAAACAAGGGAATAAAACTCAAAGTCTTCTCCACCAACTTTAATGAATCGTATAGATTTACAAATTCAAAAGGGACATGTTTTGAAGGTATAAACCTTCATCATCAGCTAAAAGACAAACGCAATTATAAAAAAAATGATGTAGGTGACATGAGAGGAAGCTTACCTAGAGGAACGTCTAGAATAGTCCTTCAGTCTCGCATGGTTAAATTTAATTACATCAGGTTACTTTAACAAATGAAAGGTAAATTAAGCAATTAGGCATGAAAGTGAATAAATATGAAACCGGTCAAAGTAAGGTGATAATAAAACGTACCTGGAGAAGAAAAAACAAAAAAAATATTTAATTGAGGTTAAAATTAATTAAGTGTTAAACTACTAAAACCAACATAGCACATGGAAATGTAGAACTTTGAGTTTCATGATGAACTCCAGTAAAATAATATTATGGAAGGTTCCAAAAACGAACATTTAAAAGTCTTTTAGAATTATTTTAAAAGAAACGATATTTCGACAAAATGGCTGTTAACTGATTACTCCACATGTGGCGTGGGCAAAACAGGAACCTGCGAAACTAAAGGACTATAACAAACGTTCAGAGAATAGCGAGTAGAAAAATTTAATTTTATTGTTAAATAATGTTACGAAACATCTTGTATAAAAACACCTTTGGTCGTTTTAAACCTTTTATTAACAATAAACGTAACTATGCTTACAACAACGACAAATATTTACTTGTCCATGTCTCGATGTAAATCGCAGATAGATCAAAATATTATTAACAAAACGAAGGTTTTGCGTCGCCCTTTTATAGTATCGTAGAGAAGCGGAGAATAATCTGGATTTTTTTGTAAATTCCTTTATTACAGGATGTATGAAACGTTTTAAATGGAGGACTCGAGCGCTTTTGGAAACCTGCGCAAGTGGTAAAAACTTGGAATAACTAAGTAAATTGTTTTAATGAATTAATAAACTAAAATAAATTATTCCAACATTTTTAATTTTATAAACTAAACACGTTTTTTTTTAAGTCCGCAACAATAATAAACTAATTTTTTCCCTAGGTCGTGCTGTCTAACCTCTCATTCGTGGAAAAATATTAATTTATGCATTTTTTACACAGGTGACAAATTTGACATTTTGATTTTATTGATTTCTTCATTATTTTTACAAAAAATGTATACTTTATTTAAATCGATATCTTGGACCGTGTTCCATAAAATCGCATTTTAAATCCAGACATTCCACCATTTTGTATGTAATAGAAAAAAATATTATTTTTAAATTATTAAAATATGGTAATATTATTAAAAGTAATGTTTAAGAGCCTTCTAATTTTGAAATATTTAAATGTATTTTTTAATTAATTTTTTAATTACATACAAAATACTTGTTTGTCTGGATTTAAAATGCGATATTATTAAGATAGATAGATAGATAGATAGATATCATATATTGCCAAAAGTACACTACAGTACAATGGGTCGTCAACAATACATTTAAATTTAAATTTAAAAATAATTTAAAATAATAAATAAATAAATAAATAGCTTTGACAATTACATATCTACAAACATCGCTAATAAATACTTACATATTTAAAATAAATATAGAATAAAAAATAATTACATAAAATCTTACACAGAATTTAAATACAAAAGGTTAAAAAGCAAAATTGTCATAAAAATAAAATAACAGACACACACACACACACACCTATACGTGGCTGGGGGTCTTAGGAGGTACTTGGTTGTTAAGCGGTGTTATGAGGTCCAAGTTGAAAATAGGTGTTAAAAAAACAACAAATATTAAACACTCCATAGTTTATCTCACTCTTTTTAAATATACCTTTACACTTTGCAAATATTAAAAAATAGTGTGTTGGTGTCCGTGAAATTTATTGGATGTGAGGTCCAATTTGGTCTCCACAATACTGCATTGTTGTGAGGTTTAGAATTTTGTTATCCACTCTCACGAGACTATGCGAGGTTTTGATGACGCAAGTATGTGTTTTAGCCAATTCGGACGTAGAAAATGATGTGAGGGTTAAAAAAACACTTAACTAAGCTAAATGTTGCAAATTTAGTAAAAGAATGTTTCTTGATATTATTTCCCCTGCTACCATTCGCCATGCAGAACAAATTTTAATATACATTTTATTGATCTTTATGTCAATAGTTTTAAAATTTTGAAATGTTTATTTAATTCAATGAAAATTTTATTTTTAAAACCCTCTATGTTTGACCTATATAGACCAATATCCTAATTATTGTTTTTTGTGCCTGTTAACCATGAAATACTTTTTTAGGAAATCTATAATAAAATAGTTCTTATAGATTAAGAGCCCATAAGCGGCGGCAAACCTTCGTTATTTTCTAAAAGCTGTTAGTTTTAATGTGCATGCTTCCAACATAGGTAAAAGCGATGCTAGACTATGAAGTTTGACTCATAATGGCTTTGGCAGGTACCAGGTACGAAAGGTTAATGAAGTAAACTTAACTTTCGTCATTTTATAAAAGCTGAATTTTAGATATGTCACTTGGATCAGTCGCCAGACAGTTTTAACAGTTTCAACTCCTTGACAGACAAACATTTTGAGTGGCCTAATTGTCTGTGGAAGTCAAATATTTCTGTTATTTAACAAGATATGACACAAGGTTTTGTATAAGAGTTGTAGGGTTTTCAAATAGGTCCTAAAAATATTTTGATTTTTACAGAGTGTACCAAAAAAATTGTAACAGCTATAACTTTTTTTGGGACACTCTGTATACACCGAAATATTTTAAAGACAGGCCTATTTGGAAACCTTACAACTCTTATTTAAGACTTTTTGTAGAACCTATATTGTTATTGTTAAATAACAGAATTATTGGACTTCAAAATGTTTTTGCTGATAAGGGGTTAGAAGTTTCAAAACTGTTTGGAGTCGAAGATAATATCTTTTAATAGATACCACTTGGTATCTATTAGAAGATATTGTTTGTTACTTACAAATCTAAAATTTGGCTTTTACAAAATAATAAAAGTAATGTTTTTATTAATTAACCTTTCGTACTTCTACCTATACTGAAAAAGATTTACAAAATATCGAAGTTCTCTCGACCAGGTTTAGTTTCTTTTTCTAATAACAAACCAGTGAATTTTAAATTAATTTAGACATTACTTTTGGTGCTCACTGTAAAATAAAATGTATTTAAAATAAAATATTAACTTCAAGTATCAAGTCATATGGCTCCCAATCATATTTATTTTTCAATAATTTAGAATTACTCCTTTATGAAGCATGTTTTAATTATTTTGATTAAATACTTTTTTAAATAGCTATAATCAAATTACTTTAAAATAGCTTTTTTTTAAATCAAAATCCTATTGAATTTGAAAATAAATAATGTACATACAGGGCGTAATTTAATTGATGGCCGAAAAATCAGGGTATGATTCCTTAGCTTATTTAAGGAATAAAAGTTCATATGAACATGTGTCCTAAACGTCTTAACTTTTGGGATACAGGGTGTTAAAATTTTCAAAAAATCAAAAATTTCGAAAACACTTATTTTAGTAAAAACTGTTTTACTGTATATAATCCTTATTTAAACAAGTATTTATTATTTTTGTTACATTATTGCTAATTAAAAATTATAAAACCTAATTTTTAAAAGATGTCTCCTTTATTGTCTAATAATATGCAATTAAGTGAATTTTATTTTGTTTTTCTCTAAACTAAATAAGATACGAAAGAATTAAGAGACATAAAAGTAGTATTTTTACTTTTTTGGTAGCTATTTTAACTAGTGTTATCCCTTTTAATTTATTTGTACAGTTTCTTTAAATTTTTTTAGTTAAATAAAAACAACAAGAAAATATAAATATTTTAATAATAAAATGTATCCCTAAAACAATTACAACAAGAGCACATTTTTAACTTAAAAATAAAGAACATTCTGAATAGGCAAAAACACAAATGTTTAACTGATATAATTAAATTATTTTTTGCTTTCTAATTAACATTAGTATTTGTAGATGTATACAGGGTGTCCGCTAATTAATGGTACACAGAACAACCACAGAATCCTTATGCCAAAATATTAAGATTTATTCAAACATAATTATATCCAAAAGTTTATAATAGGGAAGATACAGAGTGTCGAAGTTAAAAAAAAAAGAAATATTTTTAATTTATTTGGATAATTTTTAATACATTTTGAATATTTTAATAAATATCGGTATCTG
The DNA here is from genome assembly GCA_014170235.1 of Listronotus bonariensis. Taxonomy (NCBI): domain Eukaryota; kingdom Metazoa; phylum Arthropoda; class Insecta; order Coleoptera; family Curculionidae; genus Listronotus; species Listronotus bonariensis. The sequence goes on along the minus strand of JACEGR010000483.1, from coordinate 49,270 downwards.
ATATTTTTTATCATGAGCTATTCATATCTGATATTAAGTTTTATGTGTAAACTAGAGGGGGCTAGATACTTTATTTAAATTTTTCTAAAACGTCCCAAATTTTTTGTGCTACTCTGTAGGTATGTACCATCTAAGTAAAACAGTAAACTACCCTAAGCTTTTACACAAAAAAGGTCCACTTTGCAAGAATGGCTCCGAGCAACCGTTTTCAAGGTATTTGCATTTAAGTGGTTTAGTGCAACCAAAAAGTTTATCGAAGAATACATTAAACCATTCGTTTATCAAGTGACAGTTGTAGGTATTGCTAAGATGCTGTTTTTAAAGGCATTTTTGCTTGCATCAAATCACCTAAATGCAAATATCTTGAAAGAGGTTGCTCAGAGTCATTCTTACAAAGTATACTATTTCTGAGTAGAAAGCATAGGGGGTTCATTGGTTTACTTAAATGGTACATACAAAATAGCACAAAAATGTTGAGAGGTTTTGGAAAAATTTAAATAGTGTAGTTAGCCCACTCTACTTTACACATAAAAATTAATATTAGATCTGCATAGCTCATTTTAAAAACCCAAAGATACCGAGGTTTTATTAAAATATTTAAAACCTACAAAAAATTATGGAATAAAAATAAAAACATATTTTTACTTCGACACCATGTATCCTCCTTATTATCAATTTTTGGATATGTATGGTGACATCTTAATATTTTGGTGTAAGGAATCTGTAGTTTTTCGGTTACATTAATTAGCAAACACCCTGTATATACGAGTACAGTTTTAATTATTAAAAAAGATACAATTAAATATAACTCTATATTTAAACTTTAATCTAACATCACCTGGATATAGGTATAATTCTCGAAGTTTTTATTGAAATTAAAAAAAAACATAAGAAACATGCCACCTAAAAACCATTATTTTAAATTATAATAGTACATTTTTAGGAGTGAACTTTCATAGATTTTTTTATTTTCTTGTTTAATTTTATTATATACAAAATCTTTTATAGTTTTCCATGGTCTGTAAGAAAGATTTTTCCCTCTCCAGAAAAAAAAATTCCACATCGTTTTTCTGAGGAGCTTTTTTCAGTATAATGAATCTTTTAAAATAGTTTTCTGTTATTTTGCGCTCATTTTCGCTCCAGGGATGTTTATTAACATTGGTTTTTTCCAAAGAATGCATAAAAAAATGTGTAAAAAGGGAATTCGCATAGGAAAGAACCTCGGAAAATGATTTAGTGGTGGAAAGACATGGCGGTATAAAATGTGTTTTAGGCATAAGTCGCAGTTTTATTTATCTGTTTCTTTTCTGTTTACATAATTTGCATACTACAAAAAAGGAACAAATTTACACGTACGAAATCTTCCTTCTTCGGATCTTAATATAAGAAAATAGTTAGTCGAACGACAATGTCAAGGTTAACATAAAATGTACAAAATCGCTTAAAATAGTGTCTATTTATTTTACAATTGATTTATGCTGCCGTGGTAAATACAAGGTAAAAAAGAGAAAAATATTTAAAAAATCATAGTTTCTCATATTAGTACATGGTAACCAAAAATAGCAACAAAAAAACTATAATTTTTAACGGATTCTTTTTTTATTATTTTTATACCCTTTAATTTTTTAACGGTAAAATCTACCATAGTGATTTTTAAACGCGAAAGAGGTGATTGCTTGATAAATTGGGAATTGGGACCAAAAAATGTATTACTTATTTTATTTACACCGGAATAATACGTTTTTTTATATACAAGTTATACAGGGTGTCTCTAGAAAGTGCGGAAAAAATGCTACCACAAATTTCTAAGGCTAAATATGACGATCTAACCAAAATTACCCTTTTTCAAAAGTGGATGATTTTATAGATACAAGGTGTTAAAAATTCAATCTGGTTTTGGTTTTTCATAAATAATTTTGTTTATAATAGGTGTATTGTTACAAAATATGGCTAAAGAGAGCTCTCAGAGGTAAAAATTAGAACCTGCCATCAATTTCACCTTAGTTTACCTGTAAAAGTTATACGTGATAAAATTTATTTGATCAGCCATTTTTAAGACATTTAAATTTAATGCCGCCGCCAGACATTGGGCCAACTACGACAAACTTTGGCAAACAACCATTGTGTGGACGGGTAGTTCATCTACATTCGTCTTGATTGGCCCAACTTTTCTCGAGTCCGCTTACTTACAAATAGTTTGCCAAATGTTTTGACAAATAGTTCGGCCACAAGTTCGCCCAATATGTGGCGGCAGCATTAAAAATTAACTCTCTGTATGGTCAAGTCTAAGCAATACAGGGTGTTTCAAAACAAGATGCTGATACTTAAGATTGTGAATTCTTAGGTAATTTTAGGAACTTCAGAGGGCGCCACCTGTGATATTTTGCACAAATTAAAAACGAAATACCTTTTTTAAGCCACTCTGTATGTAACATTTTAATAAACAATTTTATTTTTTAATATATTTCACATAAAAAACTATACTAGGTAAAAGTTGATTTAAGCAGCCGTTGCTGAGATTTCTAGATTTAAAAAAAATCACTTCCTATTTGGCCAGGTGTAAGCTATACAGAGGGTTTCAGAATTTATTGCTAATCTTTTAGAGTGTAAATCTTAGGTTATTCTAAGAATAAAAGTTTAACTAAACCTATATCCTAAACGGTCTAACGTTTGAGTTACAGAGTGATGAAAAATATTATTTTTTTAACTTTACCACCCTATTTCTTAAAAGTTAGGTCACATTTAGGACATGATTTTAGTTGAACTTCTCTTTTTAAAATCACCTAAGTATTCACACTTCAAAAGATTAACATTGTGGTTTTTTTAAATCCGGATATCTCAAAAACAGCTGCTTAAATCAACGTTTACCAAGTATACCTATTTTATGTAGAAATTTTTGTATAATAAAAATTTGTATTTAGAAGTTACATACAGTGTGGCTCAAAAAACTTATTTTGTTTTTAATTTTGACAATATATCGCAGGTGGCGCCCTCCAAAGTTAATAAAAAATGAATAACATATTTTTATTTCTCACCTTCCAAAAACCCTCCTAGCCAAATATTTTGACAATAGACCTATTATTTATTTTTATTTATAAAAAAAAACTAAAACCAAAAAATGTTCAACACTTTTGTGTCTCCAAAATCACCCACTTTTAGACTAAGATAAGTTTGGTTAGAACGTCATATTTGAGCCTCGGGAATCTGTGGTAGCTTCTTCTCGCACCTTTTAGAAACACCCTGTATAAACCTTATAATTAAAAAGTATACAGGGTGTTTCCTTACTACGGTACGACACTCAAAGGGTGATTTTTTTGTCTTTTTGTCAAAAAAGATTCTATAAATATGTCCGGACTTACCTCATTCCTGAGGTACAGGGCGTTAAAGTTTTAACAAAAGTTGGTATTTTTAAATCTGTTAAGAACCCTTTAACCGATTTAGATGAAGTTCGGTACACTTATTTAATGTAGTAAGGCACTTGTAAAGCTCCTCCTAGATTAAGATCATTTTGGCTAGTGGAGTCTCAGTGAGCACCACAGCCAATAATACTAAGAAAAAAAAGTACGCCAATGATTTTTAAAAATTTTTATATTTTTTTCAGATAAAGGAATAATAGACGCAACTTTTTAGTCTCCTGTAATTTCTTTGCAACTCGCTTCGTTTTTGAGAAAAAAAATTAAAACCACTTTAAGTCATTCTAAAATGTAGCCATAAACAGCATACAATAAAAAATAAACAATTGCGACTTTAGTAAATAAGAAAAATTACAATTTTGATAGAATATACAGCTGCCTATTTATTTTAAAGCAAATAATTGTTAGGTTTTTATTTTTGCTTTTTATATCATGTTGTCTATGGGTACCTTTTAAAACAATTAAAGTGGTTTTAATATTTTTCTTGAAACGAAACTAGATACGAGGAAAATACAAGAGACTAAAATATTGAATTTTTATTAGCATAAACAGAAAAAAGTACAAAAACTTTATAAAAGTCAAGGACATATTTTTTTCTTAATAATATTGAGTGTGGTGCCCACTGAGGCGCTACTGGACCCAATAGTCTTATTCTAGGCAAAGCTTTACAGGCACCTTATAACATTAACTAAGGGTGCCAAATTTTATCTAAATTAAATAGAGGGTTCTTAGGATATTTAAAAAATACCGACTTTGTTGAAACACTTTAACGCCCTGTATCTTAGAAATAAGTCCGGACATGTTTTTTAAATAAAATACAAAAGACATCATCCTCTTAAGTTTCGTACACCAGTTAGGAAACACTCTGTATACAGGATGATTCTTAACCTATGCGCGTAAATTTGGGAAATTATTACTAAGTAGAAACAATAACCAAACATGAAAAAAAAGTTAGTAAAATATTTCTATCTATTAAGATAATCAAGTATTTTAAATTAAATAAAAAACGCGAATTATGAAGACAAATAATAAATAGTATATTTTGTTTTGGAAATTATTTAGTTCAGTTTTTACAAAGCTTTGTAAAATTATTTGGCTGATTTTTTGTTCTTTATAAAAAAATACAATAAACAAGTCATGGTGTTTATAATTGGCATAAGTAATGGTACAGTTTTCTTTCAGTTTTTTACGCGATTAGAATTACAATTAGGGCTTATAGTGATTAATCATTATTTGTCCGTAGAAGTATACCTGTTTTGTCTAATTTAAATATTTAGTTATCTCCCCAACTAAAAATAATTTATTATACCATTTTTTTTAAATTTTAAGTCATTGTCCTATAATATCGCAAGTTCATGCGTAAAGGTGGTTAAAAATCACCCTGTGTAATTTATATCAAGAACAACTAAGACGACAATAAAAATGCTGAAGGCAATTTTAAAATGAGAAGTCCACCTGCAAATACCGTTAGGTTAAATTTTTAAATTTACTAAAAATTGGCCCAAATCTATTTGGCAATCAAAAAAGTTTAATTGCCATTAATTAAACTTTAACAAATTGGGCCGTGTGTCAAATAAAATAAAAATAAAATTTGATTACACTCAGTGCCTAATAGATTTGCGCCATTTCTTAATAAATTAAAATTTTTAACTTAACGGGATTCGCAGCTGGACTACTCAAATTACTTTCTTTAAGAAAGTGTAATTTAAATTAACGAGACCATAAGAGGTCCTTTAAAAACACACATGAATTATCATTGTACTAAATGATCCAACTTTACGAGACCATAAGAGGTCTTGGTGTGTATACCCTGGACCTCGCAAATATATTCGACGATGGGAGAGTATGTGTTTTAGTGGCCCTCTATCTAAAATGCGTCGAACTAAGGAAAAACTATTAATGGGTGTTGTGAGGTCTTTTTAAAACATATGTGTTATAGGTATAGAATTAATCGTCGTGCGACGGAGAATACTACTGAGAGGTCTGTTTGTTCCGAGGTCCGATTTTTGGACCTCGCAAGAAAAAAGACCTCACAACGTCGGTGGACGGTGGGCTATTTACCTCGCAAGATACCCCAGCCCCACACACACACACACAAACAAACAAGATTAAAAACAATAAAAAAACAAAATTAGGCACTCTTAGTCATATATTCATTTATTGAATAAAAAGCGTTTAAGAGAAGATACCTCTTTACTTCCTTCTGAAACTGAGTGCCTCTGAGTGATCTTAAAGTGTTAGGCAGGGCATTATATATTTTTACACAGTTGTAAAATGGGCCCTTCTCAAAAAACGCTGTCTTATGGGACGGAATTTCAAGAAGATTATTTCTTCTTATTTTATAACTAGAGGATTCTCCCAGTTTTTAAAAATTTCTCTGTTTTTATCAATAAACATCAGACACCTAAACAAGTAAAGAGAGGAAATGTGAGTTACCTTTTAGTAATAAAGGTACTTTTACAGCTCTCCTGGTAATCTAAGTTAAAAATAAGACGCACGAGTCTCTTTTGTCCAACAAACACACGATTACAGAGATTACTGGCTCCCCATACCACGACATTAGAAGACATGAAGCTGTAACCCAATGAGTAATACACGGACAGCAGACCAGACTCATTTATAGTGTTCTTGAGCTGCAGAATAGCAAAATAAGCTGAGCTTAGCTTTGCACACACGTAGTCTATATGTGGGCTAAAGGTCAACTGACTATCAATGTGTGTACCAAGAAAAACCGTTTTAGGTTCTAGTAAAATGTTATTATTAACTGCAAACTGGTTTGGAAGTGACTTTTTATTGTAAAGTTCCATATGAACGGTTTTCTGGCCATTAAGGATAAGATCATTTCTTTTACACCACATCTCCATACTATTACATACATGTTGTACCTTACTATTTAATTCATCCAAGTCATCAGCACACACAGCAATCGTGGTATCATCCGCATACATTGTAATATGGTCGGTTTGAATAAATTGAGAGAGGTCATTGACATAAAGTATAAAAAGTAAAGGTCCCAATACAGACCCTTGTGGGACACCCATATCAATATTTTTACTCTCAGAGTATACACCGTCATATTTTACCACCATCATTCTATCAGTTAAATAAGAGTTTAACCAATTCAAAATCTTACCTCGGATGCCCATATTATATAACTTGGATAAAAGAAACTTTTTATTGACGGTATCAAAAGCAATCGATAGGTCAAAAAACATTGAAACTACATATTTTCCCTTATCAATGTTTGAATAAACGAAGTTTAAAAAATTGAAATTTGCCGTTTCTATGGATCGGCCGGGGTAGAAACCGTGCTGAGATGAGTGCAAAATACTGAACTTTTTTATGAAATTTATTATTAAATCAAATATTATTTTTTCAAAGATTTTAGAGAATATGCTCAAGATGGATATTTGTCTGTAATTAAGAATATTGTTACGCTCATTTTTTTTATGTACTGGTACCACATCAGCACGCTTTAGTATCTGAGGAAAGGTGCCCATACTCAGACTATAATTTATAAGGTTCGTCAATGGTTGACATATTATATCCTTTATAGCTCTTACAATCTTAATATTTATGTCATCAAACCCACTAGAATTAGAACATTTCATATTGTTAATAATTTTAATAACCTGGGACGCATCTATATCACTAATCACAATTGTGTTTAAAACTAAAGTAGGTGCCGTACAAAAAGAACTAGGATTACCGTATTTAACAATTAATTTTTTTCTAGATATACTACTAAAATGTGATGCAAATTCTTCAGCAACTTGTTTAGGTTCAGCAATAATACGATTATCGATATTAAGAGAGATGCTGTTTCTACTATTCTTGTTTTTGTTTAATTTATCATTCACAATCTTCCAGATCGTTTTATTTTTGTTTAAAGAGTTATTTATTTTATTAGTATAGTATTCTTTCTTATTTACTTTTATTAACATCTTATACTTTTTTGAAGACTAATGTACTCAAAATTTAAATTATTATCGGAAACACTTGTTTTCAGCCAAAACAGCTGGTCAAGGTCCTTTTTCATCTCTTGCAGTTCAAAACTATACCAATGATTACGCCTTTTAGTGTTTATTATTTGTTTTTTATAAGGACAACAAATCGGTAGAGTCCGCGCGTTCAGTAAAGAGACCACCGACGTCATCATTATCTACGCGAAATCTTCTTTATCTCTCTTTCAATCGCGGTTTCGTAATTTTCGTATCGTTACCTAGGAAGTAGGAATTTTAAAGACCTGATTTAAACAAAATAAATAACATTTTTAATACGGGATAATGGAATAACAGGAGATTTTGCGCAGAAAATGATGACGTCGGTGGCCTCTTTACTAAACGCGCGGACCCTACACGATGTTGATTTCAATAAGGTATACCTTTTTTGTACAAAAATAATAAAGGAAAAAAACGGTCAAAGCAAAATGTCAAATTTGTCATCTATGTTAAAAATGCATAAATTAAATGAGAAAAAATCGTCTACCCCGTATTATTCCAACTTACTTAACATTTTACTTATGAAAAGAAGTATTAGTATAAGGTTATTTAGTTGCCAAAATACTATTCGTACTATAGCATGTGCTCCCAAGTATAGTTAAAATATTTTTTTGATTCTAACTTTAAAGATTAATTTCTCTCTAACGAAGCGCGACAAGGGTTTTTTTTTTATGAAGTATTAACATTATTTTGGCTTATTTTATTACCTTTATCATTTATGACTTCACCTTTCCGGACACCCTGTATACCGTTAAGTTTTTTAAAGCTTTTCTATGATTAAGTTGGAAAAAATGTTAGGTAAATAAGCTGGAATTTCGAAATTATATACTGAAATAAAAGGATTACAATTGGAATTTCAAAAAACAATTTAAAATTGATTTTTTAAAAATATGCCGGGTTATGCAGTTGACGGTAATAAATGGATTGTTTGGTTTTCCACGTTTTCTGTTTGTCATAGAAAGTGCAAAAAGCGGTTGTGTCAAAACTGATATTCTTGATTTGGCACATTTTCGTAAAAAAGCAAAAAAACAAGGACATTTTTATCGATACATATAAATTCTCAATTAAAAATACGTACTGAACGTAGATACAGTGACTAAAAACAGGTTAAATGCATTAGCTACTTTGTCCATAAAATGGAAAATTTTTAGGGAGATGTCCGATTTTAATAGCTTATTTATTTTTAATAATACTCTAAATAATAGAAAGCCATACAATGTTTTTTAAACTACTTCTATTTTCTAGTTAATTTATTTTTTAGTTTTTTTTTTATTATTTAAAAATAACTGTACAGACGTTAACATAGACTAATATATAATTATATACCGATTTGTTGAAATCAGATGCTTTGTAGGTACTGATTTTGTATCGTACGTAGATTTTTGAAAAAGGGATAAAGCAAAGGATGGTATGAAATTGTAATTAAAGTAATTTAAGGCTAAGATAAGTGAATACTAAAAAAAAATAAAAATAAAAAAATATATAAGAAGTGAAAACAAAACAGTAACTTTTTAAAAGTGCAAAAGGTCAACATAACAGGTAGGCCCACGTGCTAAATGGAGACAATGGAGACCCATGATTGCAAAGCTTAGATAATAAGGAAGAAAAAAATGTTATCCAGGGTGATTCAAAAATCGATCACAAAACTTAAGGGGGTGATTCTACTTGACAAAATAAGGGTAGAGCTTCATATATATTTTTTAAATGTCATTCGTTTTCGAGTTACAAGCCGTCAAGAAAGTTATTTTGGTTTTTTCGTCATATTGCATTTATTTTTTAATCAAGCCAGTTGATATTTAGCACACAAATCGAGCTTTGCAGATTCTACAACAGAAAATAAGAAAAAAACTTCATATAAACATATGTCTTAAACGTCTTAGTTTTTGAACTGTGGTGTGTTAAATATTAAAAAATAAAACGTTTTTGTATCCCTAAATTATTTTTTTCAAAATAACAAAATGTCAAAATGACGTTTTCTTTTTACAAATTTGTAGCTCTCTGCTTTCTTTACGTCACTCTTAAATTGTCAGATTAGTGGAATATACACTCTTTAGCATAATTAACTCACCCTATCTTAATCTAACAGGCTCAAAATTTTTTGATGGATATAATTTGATTTTTTACGATAGGCCCTGTATACGGGGCTCATATTTGATGGAGGTACTTAAGTGGGGACAAGGTATTCTTCAGTATATTAATCTGCCGCGCTGTAATACAGCCTGAAATCTCCCTCTTGGGCTTCCCTACCAAATGTTGTAATTAAACAATTAAAACGACTATTGTTAAAAGTATTTTAATTAAAATTTGAAAAATATCGCACTTTTTACCTATAAAAGTTTCCAGAATTTTTATTATTGTTTTTGTTTTTACTAGTTGTCTTGGTTTATTGTATAAAAAAAAACATATGTATCAAAAATTTGGTTTTTCACTAGAAAAAATTCACTTTTAGAAATTGACCTTTAAAATTTTAAATAAAGTAGAAAATACAATCTTGACAACCCAAGATTTAACGCCCCATGTCTTGGAAAAAAGGCGTTTTCTTACATATGATCGTAAAAAGGTTTTACAATAAAAAATGGTCTTATTATCTTTTTTCGGTAAATATTACCAAACATTATAATGCCGCCTACTACCCTAAATAAAAACCAAACAAAAGTCAAGTTATTTTTTATTATCTGGTGAGAGACATCCTTCTCAAAATTTCTCCCAATTTATTTATTCGTATAAGGTCTACGAGTCTTCCCTTATGCTGATGGATCTTTTGGTATATTTATGTGGGTCGTATTCTATTTTTAGAATTTGGGTAAAATTTTTATTCAACTAGAAAAAACATTTTAGTGTTATTGAAAATAAAGATTTTATTAATATTCTTCTCATAAATCTAGAATATTAATTATATTAATTTATACATTTTAAGTAAAAAGGGATTAGAAGGGCATTTGTATAATTATATTTTGTATCCCCCGTGGTGCAGTGTACAGAGCTTTGATCTTCGAAGCCAGAAGTCGCCGGTTCGATTCCCAGCGGGAAAGATATATTTAGGTAAAAGTTATTTAAAAATAACGACCGTTGGGACGATGGGTTAAACATCTAATAGCCCGACGGTACTCTGGTATTTAGGCATATGCCTTCGTGGGATGTAAAAAAGATAAAAAAAAATTAAAGACTGTAAGCTACGGTATATTTTTGGAAAGGATAAAGTTATTGAAAAGTTATTGAGGTTAAAGTGTTTAATTACCTACAACGTCAAATAAGAAAACTTTAGTATTCTACATTTAAACGTAAAATTAAGAAATATTTAGTAAAAGTCCTTTTACTCAGTTCGAAAAATTCTGAATATATAGTATATATGTGGCAGGCAAATGGTTATTTTAGGCTAATTGCTTTTGTCGAGGCAAATGCTTTTTGCCTGGACAAATAGAATATTTTTATTTTTAAATGCTTATTGTCTAGGCAAATGCTATTTGTTTAGTCAATTAGCATTTGATTCTTTGTCCTTAAGCATTTTTTAGACAAATTGAAATAGAAATATTTGCATAACCAGATGGTCTTGCAACACTGTCATCTTGGGGAGGTCATGGTTAATTCTGGTTAGTTCAATTTTTTTAAATTTTCTAATAAAGCGAATAAAAAAGATGATACCAACCAGAACTAACCATGAACCCCTTTCCATGTGACAGTTTTGCATAATCGTCTATAGCGCTTCAAACCAATCAAAATACATTTTACTGAAAACACACTGTAATAACCTAATATTTTATCAAATATATCATTTTGCCTAACAAGGACCTAGGCAAAAATGGCCTAAAATGACTTACTTTGGTAAATTTTTGGTTATATTTTAATAAATACTAATTCGTTTTAGTATTACAAATTGTAAAGTGCCTTTATACCTTATTTTTGGTTATTACTTAAGCCGTTCATTCAATCCAACATACAATGTCTCAAAGTATGCCATTTTAGGCGTGTTGTCAGAAAAAATGACACAATAGTTTAGGGTTAAAATGGCATAGCAACGGATACACTTTTTACATGTATGTCATATTACCCAAAAACGCCATTTTAGCAAACAAAGTTAAATTTTGAGAGAATAAAGATACCTACAGTAATCATATTTTAAAAATAAACATACCCAAATTTTTGTGTTTCAATAAAAAATTAACAAAATTTATAATAAATCTATGTAACTTCGCATAAATACACAAACTCTAAACTGATTAGAATTATTTTGCGGTTGATGAATCAAAATTTACACTTGAAATGTTGTGCAAAAAAAATGAGGAACATGCAACTGTACGAACCTGAAGGAATTCCTTTGACGGACCTAAAAAGAGCTTTGCATTGAAACGATAATTGTTCCGTTTTAAAACCTCTCAAACTCTAAAGATTTCTTTGAAAGAATAGCCATTGTACTATAAATAAATAGCCAATAAAAAAACATTAGGCTTTTGTTATTTAAATTTAAAAGCTTTAAAAGGTTTGTGTTCAGTGTTGCCTTTACTCTTTTAGTTTCCAAGTTGCTATATAGTATTCTTTTGCAGTAATATTGTTGCTTTTACCTCTTAAACCAAATTTAACTTATCTTAAACGTACAGGGTGGCGCCTTTTCGTTGACGACTTTACAGGGTATAGCGAAAACTAAACGAGATAGAACAAATCTGACTAAATTGATTCGTTTTAAAGATACAGAGTGTTTTTCTAATTTTGTCAATTTGGCTAGGCACTTGTAACTCCCTTGATAGTAAGGGTAGAAAAAAAATGTAAATAGAAAAGTTTAAGGGATTTTTACGTCGAATTTAGTGGCGTACCTATATTTTTTCCGTTGAGTTTTATTTTAAAGTTGTAACACAAAATTGGGTTTTTTAAATGAAACACCCTGTATATGTTACCATTAGTTGAAAGGTCTTCCTAAAATCAAAAGAAATACCACATTTGATGTATGTATTTTTAATAGTTTCGGAAATAAAGTCATTATCAGGATTCTTTTTAACACCTTGACTGCTATGTGAATATTTGCCTATACACATGTTGGAGGGTCAAAGCCGCCACGAGTATATTATGGTATACACAGTCGAGTTCACATATTTTGCTTCGTAGGTATTACAATACCACATTTTTAATGCATTTTAAATAGAACTCACCTTCGCGTGGGGTGAGGTAATATGGAAACTTTCTTAGCGCGGACATTTATTTAAATTTTTATGTTAAAATTGTTATTTTACTGGGGAAATAAATATCAGTACATGGTTGTGTGGCGTAGAAGACCCTTTAATAAAATTTGGCGTGGCAGTCAAAGTGGTAACCAAACACCCTGTATATTATTTTACCGTTGCAAAAATATTTCAAAGTGATTTAAGAAAATACCACGTTTGATATATTTATCTCTTATGGTTTTGGAAATATGAACATGTGAATCTAAAAAATAGTAGATATATGCATTAAGACTTGGAAGCTCATATAAAACTGTTAGAAAAAATTATTTTAAATTTGGGAAATGTTTAAAGGTCTTTTAGAAACCTTTTTAATAGTTATAAAATATACAGGGTGTTTTATTCTTAAAATGCCATTTCATTATCGCATTCTTGACGAAGGCTATTGCATAAAAAGTTAATGTAAAAACGTTTTTACAGGATTAAAAAATCTATAAAAATAACAAAGTTACAACGGATTGAAGAAAATGCAAGAAATTAAGAACAAATTGTACCGAGTAAACGAGACGCAATACGGAAAACAATTGTGAGAGTAATACAGTTGCACAAATTTCTACAATTATTTGTAGTGAAATAGACGCCTGCTGCACATTGTAGCAAATAAAGAAAAAGTTATTTATAAAACCTTTTGCAATAACCACTACTAAAAATTGTACGACGAGCAGTTGTAAATTACAGAAGGTATTATTATAACGGTTATTACAGTTCGGCTTCCTTTACCACTGCTCTTTTGTATTATACATCACAACTTGTAGTAAACACTACACTGCACAAGACTTAAGACTTTAATTTTATATATTAATAAATTCTACAAAAAATTAAAGAGAAAAACTCCTTACTGCTTGTTAGTTCCTTGCACTGCAAGGTTGCATTTGTCGAACACTGTCTGGTCAGAAGATCCAGATTTTCGCACTAGCCTAAGGTTTATTTTTTAGAGCTAATTAAGATGACTTACAGCAAACCGGTCTCTTAAGAAGTAAAATTTGTCGAATAAACGTAGTAGCTGATTGCCTATCACAACTTGTAGACAGTGTGAAAAACCTAGTAGAAGTAAACCTAGCTCCGTAAAACCAGTATTTATCCCAAATATGCAAACTTTGCTATATAATATTATCATGCCTGTTATCATTGCTACAATAAACTGTATACGCAATAGGTAAAAATATATCGGTCAGTAAAGCAACAACATAGGATATAGGTGAGAATAAACTTAATTTAAACAATATTACTGTTAATATACCGGATCAGCTAAATAACATTACTTATTGGCAATGAGAGGAAAAGAAACAGTCTAACGTGAAAACCGATATGTAAACATTTCGAATTGGATTTCTCAATTGTTTTTCATTTTTCTGTAAAGACAAACTTTTTTTTGGTGAATAATTTGTGGTCGTAGGAAAAATAGTGTACAGTACTCGTGTGAAAATGACTTTCTTACTTTCTTAAAATTAGTCATTTTCCACACTTGTAATGTAATATACTATTCTTTTTCTTCCAGGGGGCCCAATGCCTACTGTTGATGTTAAGACAAACAAAATAAAAAGAATTAACACAAATTTACCATTGCTTCGAATTGTGACCTCTGGCTTGCAATTCCTGAATGCTATTCTGTTTGGATCTAGTAGCGCCAATGGTATCTAACACCAATTTCTTCTTTAAAAGTAAGGTTATGTTTTATTATTTTTCTTCCTGAGTGCCTTAATGCCTACTGTTAACGTTAGGACTAAGAAAATAAAAACGAATTAACACAAATTCACCATTGCCTCAAATTGTTACCTCTGACTATTATTGCATTTTCTGAATGCTATTCTGTGTAGATCTAATAGGGCCAATGTTATCTAACACCAATCTCTTCTTTAGAAGTAAGGTTATGTTTTATTTTTTTCTTCCAGAGTGCCCCAATGTCTACTGTTAACGATAGGACTAAGAAAATAAAAACATATTAACACAAATTTACCATTGCCTTAAATTGTTACATTTGACTATTATTGCATTTTCTGAATGCTACTCCGTTTGGATCTAATAGCGCCAATCTCTTCTTTAAAAGTAAGATTATGTTTTTTTTCCAAAGCGCCCCAATGTCTACTATTAACGTTAGGACTAAGAAAATAAAAACGAATTAACACAAAATTAACATTTCCTGAATGCCATTCTGTTTGGATCTCACAGCGCCGATAATATCTAACACCACTTTCTTCTTTAAACGTAAGGATATATTGTATTTTGGTTTTTCTTCCACAGTGCCCCAATGCCTACTCTTAATGTTAAGGCAAACAAAATAAAAACACATTAACACAATCAAATGGATCTTATGTAGTTTAGAGCTATAAACAAGTTTCAGTACGAAATGTAGCATACCATTGTAAACCATTGTAAGTATTTTGCAAACTTATCAAAATAGTTTAAACTACTATATATGTTTGCCAACAGTTTATCAGGAAATTCTAGGCAAAACCTGTTTTAAACGCGCCACATAACTGGAAATCTTGTTTCGCCTACTGACAAATACTGTGACATATAGTGCATTCCAATTAAAATGGACTCCACTGTTTAATTTCAATATTTATACACACAAATCCTTAAACACGTTATTTTTTCTTATTAGAAGAAGACATTTTAATGATTAAAAAAATTATTTGCTGAGGGTCAAAAGACTTTTTTCACGGATTTCTATATACATATACATATACCCTAATTCGCAAATTTCGTATCTCCAACATAATGAAAATCGAGATATTTACACCATCGATAACTTGACAATAACCGAACGTTATCCAAAATCTCAAACCTCCAGTTATAATATTGCTAATAATAATAATAATAATACCGGCATGGAAACCGAACAGTCGCGTCACGTCGTGTCGTCCATAGGCGATAAATGCATGGAATCCCTTCCACCAGCTTGCTATTTACTCTTTTACAATTTATTCCTGCAACAAGCGCACGGATTCAAATAGAACAATATCAGGGGCTGCCGCAGGCCCAAAGCTTTCACCTTTCGTCGGACGGCGACACCAACAAAGCACCTCGAATATTTTCTATGCGTTTAATTTCTTATGAAGGGCAAGTTCGTTTTCACACCTGTATTATTAAAACATATTAGCTTTCTAAATAATTGATTAAACAAAAGCTTTTCTTATCTCCTATAGAATTTTTTGTTATGGAGATACGAGATTTGCAAATTAGGGTAACGATATTTTCAACACGTTTTCTTACCTCCAAAATGCATTTTTGCTGAGTGTAAAGGGCATTGCTAGGAAACGTACCTCTCCGGCCATGGCCAGGAATATTTTTTTGTTCTACGACTCGACTGTTTAAAAATATATACATTATTAATGTGATAATGTGTAATATTGCTCACCACCCACGCTCATTACCCACGGCCGTCATAAGGTGCTTTATCCTAATTTTAATAAATATTTACCCAAAATTTTAAAAACTTTAATTATAAGCGGTTTCTACCCTAAGTAATTTTTTGGTTTAAAACAGCACAAAAGTGGTTGGTTCTCGTTAAGTTATAACACTGGAAAATTACTAACATTCGGTCTTAACTGAAAAACTTTTTACTACTGGTAAATATTAGTAGTTCTTTGTAAATGGGCAACAATTTATACCGGGTGTTAACGAATGCAATAATTCCTAGGTTTTTAAAGGCAATTCCCCTTCTATAACTCTTTTCCTTTAAAGATACAAAAGTAAAAACTGTTTTATCCCTATTTGACATAAATGTACAAGGTGGGACAAATTCAAAGCTTTTTATAAAAATCATGTTTTCGTATGTTTTATACACAAGCCCATTTACGAAGCTTAAATTTGAAGCCAAACTTGATGGGGAAAACTACGATTCGCTAGTTTCACGAAAAAAAGTGTGTAAGCAATATATAGTGAAGAATTATAGCACACAATGATTGAAATTTGATTTAATTATGATTGTTTAAAAATGTACCATTTATGAAGATAGTGGATCCTACATTATTTTAGGAAGCTATGTGTAGCAGTGTGTGATATAGCAAAGAAGAGAAGGTGTTCCAATACTGTAGCACCTATATTATAGTAAAGAATACTGACAGTTTATTGCTGTAAACTTAATTTAAACAATATTACTGTTACGTTTGCAACACTAGGGTGATCTTTACTTTGTAACACTAGTGTGATATGTACTTTTCCTCACTGCTATATTATACTGTTTTGACAATATTTTTACATCGAAAATCACCTACCTAGACGCATTATATAACTTTTATCATTTTGGAATTTAAAAAGGCCCTTACTTAATAAAAATTTTATGGTTTGGTTAGGTAATAACGGTAATAGTTTAATACGGTTTCTTGCAATTTTAGGGGTTTTTTAAAAATTATTGATACTTATATATTTTAGACACTCTTCTAAATAAAACGTAAGTGGCGCATATCCAAAATATTCCGTTTTTAAAAAAATATCAGTAAACAAACTTAGGGGTGCTGGGTGGGATAAAATTGGTAAAACGAGTTAATGAAACTGAACATCACATGTAAAATTAAGTAAAAATTACGTTTTTTCTCATATTTTTGAAAAAAATATATCAAAATTTTAAATGCATAACCTAAAGTCCTAAAAGTAAGAAAAAAACGACTACTAAACGTCCGTATACCATGCAAAATATGGAAAGTATTTGACAACATCGGAAGGGTCTGATTCTATTTATGAATGGATAAAAGAAAGTGGATTCATAAAGTGTGTATTAGCCTCAGGTTTAATTATGGGATTTAAAAAAAAAAGATATAACTAGTTTTTGCGTACACGAAGACAGAGAGAAAGGAATTTGATCTATAGGAGTTTTTCTCTGGTGCTTTAGGTCGAACGGCCAAGCGGCAAGGCTGCCTCTATAAAGTGCGTGCTCAAAGGTAGGACGGAGATTTGATCTACTTACCTGACAACACTGTGCCACTGAGCGAGCAGTCAGTGAAAGTTGTTTTTGTAGTTATGTCTATTTTTGTTTATATTTTTTTTTTTTGAAATTTTGTTATTACTCTTTTTAATTTTAGAAGAAAGCTTATACTGTGTAGTAACTTAACGTTAATAAGATGATTTTCGCTAATTTGGGTTCTACTGTTTAAGGTAAGTAAAAGTTTATTTTACTGTCACTACAATAAATATGTCACTTGCAAAACCAATAGACATCATAATATATATCACACTAGTGTTGTAAAGTACTTTGCAACACTAGTGCTGTAAAGTACTTTATAACACTAGTGTGATATAACGCATTTTCTATGCATGAAACCAGTGTGCTATTTGCTATTTAATACATACCTTTACTTTTACAGAAGAGAGTGGTGTTAGATACCACTGGCGCTATTGGATCCAAACAGAATAGCATTCAGGAAATGCAATTATAGTCAGAGGTAACAATTAGAAGCAATGGTAAATTTGTGTTAATTCGTTTTTATTTTCTCAGTCCTAACGTTAACAGTAGGCATTGGGGCACTCTAGAAGAAAAAAAAATACAACATAACCTTACTTTTAAAGAAGAGATTGGTATTATATACCATTGGCGATATTAGATGCAAAGAAAATAGCATTCAGAAAATGCAATAATAGCCAGAGGTCACAATTCGAAGCAATGGTAAATTTGTGTTAATTCTTTTTTATTTTGTTTGTCTTAACATCAATAGTAGGCATTGGGGCACTCTAGAAGAAAAAAAATACAACATAACCTCACTTTTAAAAAAGAGCGGTGTTAGATACCATTGGCGTTAGCTACCATAGAAAAAAATAAGTTGGGATTTTAAGGTTTAGAAGAATAAAGAGGTACACAGACAATACGTAGAAAAGGGACAGTCTAACGAGTGTAGAACACTGTCAGGTAGAGATTAGGCAGAGAATGTCAGAATGTAAACAAGATGACCCAATATTTCCGCTTTGTTATTGGTTAACTGGCCCATATACATAAAGAAATGTAGATTGTGTAAAATTTAAAAATAAAATTAAAAAGAGATGGTTCTGTTTAAATTTTTTCTTATCAATTACCTTAAAAAAACTAAAAAGTAAGTATTTTATTTAAAAAAAAGACAAACAAATAGAATCAATTACTCCCTCCGAAAGTAAAATAAATTATTCTTTTATTTTCACAGCATTCTTAGCAGGAAAACATATTTAAAGAAGAAATAATGGCGATACCTGATATTGTTTAAAAGTATTCTCGGGCCGCCATCTTAAAAAGAAACACCTTGTATATAATAATAATAATTAAGAAATTTATAGAGAATACAAAAATATAAAAAAGTAAGCACATGTATTTAAAATAAAAAAGTAAGCGGTACTTCCGGTTAAATCGGAAATGGCAATAACAACATCCTGTGTCACCCGGTATATATTTAAATATTTGAGCACACCGAACCTGTAATTTTCCTATCTATCTTTAATTATTGAACGCCCTATAATACTTTTTTACGATTGTTTTAAAAATCTTTATTCTAAAATTGAAAAATATACTTTCTAAATCGTAAAGCTAAGGCTGTAAGTTATTTCTTTTTAAATAATTATGCCTATTTTTTAAAATATTTAAATTTTCAAAGTTAAATTTACTGATATATTATCAATATAACGGCACACTGGTAGCATTCCGTCAACTTTGAACTTTAAAAATATACTTAGAAGTTTAATGTGTACTTTGAGAAGTTATTGCCAAACATGCAATTCAATTTTATTAAAAATGAAAAATAAAGTTTAAACGAGCTGACAAGAAAACATTTTTAAAAATATTTACTAAAGCACTAAGTAAACAAACAAAATATGCTTGTTTTGTTTTGCAAAATTTTAATATCCTGCTTATAATAGCTTTATTAAAAATTCAAATGAAATAAATTAATTTTATAGCTTTTACACTAAAATTTGAAAAATATTTGCGCCCTATATTATATTTTTAATAAAAGATCCTACCTATATATTCATTGCACTGTAATGCTCCTCTTAACTTTGGCAAGATTCCACATTTTCTAAATTTAATCATTACCAGTTACCAAGATATACCAACTTTGTATTTTTATTTAAATCCAATAGCGGTGAAGTTATTTTTTTAAAATCTTTATGACATCTCACGAAGGCTTATGCCTAAATACCAGTGTACCGTAAGTGCCGGGTTACTGGATGTTTAACCCAATATTGTTGTGTTCCGTCAACGTTATCCGAGCACTGAAACATGCAGTTGCATTTCACAGCACCTTTTTATACAACGCGGTAGTGCCACCACGGACGTTATTTTTAAATAACTACTACCTAGAAATGGCAGAATACTACACAGTGGTTTGCCATTGCCAACTGTGAGGTGACGAGCTATTAAAAATCCGATGTCCGACTCCGAGATTCGAACCCGGATCGCTGCGATAAGAGGCTGACACGCTAGCCTCTGCACCACTGAAAGTTTTTTTGGAAACGTTTCGTTCTTGAAATATTCGTCATCGGAGTTGAAATTCAATTCTAAGTTTCACTCTATTCCGCCTTCTTTTTGCACAAAATTCTTGCTATAATACTAAATAGGCACACAATATTTTATGAACATCTAAAAAACTTTTTTTAAATTATTTTACACGTTATTTTTATTAAATTCCAAATCTTTTATCCCTAAAACGCAGCAACCATACATCTATGTGTATAATGGTTTTAGACATGGCGACTTGATTTAAAGCAAACTTTTTATAGAAATAAAGAAAGGCTTAAAACCAATAAGAGGAACATGTTTTAAAAAGGGTTTTTATAGATTAACAAAATATTGTGTGCTAATTTAGTGTTATATCAGTAGTTTAATGCAAAAAGGGGAAATATAGTAAAAATAAGGATAGTTTGACCTTGATGACAAATATCTCAAGATCGAAACGTTTCCGAAAAAAAATCTTTTACATTCGTGATCAGAGCCCCTAAAAATCCCCGTATACCAAATTTCGTAAAAATCAGAGCTGTAGCAACTTTCTAGACAATTACCTAATTTTGATTCTTGGTTATACATATTTAAATATTTTATTTTAAGTTTGTACTTGTCTTCCATAGACGTCCCTAAAAATTAAATTTAGGTATTCCTCAAGTGAATAAAATGCATTTGCGAGTAAAATCGTTTTAACCCTAACTTTAAAGTCCTTATACAAAAGGTTGCAAATGCTGCGAGGAAGCACATTATAAAATTTAATTGCCCAGTATCCCGGACCACTCTGACACCTCTTTAGCCTCCAGTATGGAATGACCAGGCTTTCCTTATATCTAGTATTATGATTGTGAACATCCCTGTGGCTTACAAGATAGGCCTCATTACTCTTAATATATAATAGATTGTCATAAATGTACTGACATGGAAAGGTTAACACTACAAGACGTACAAATGAAGACCTGCAGTCATCCCGATATCCGAGACCAGCCAAGACTCTCACAGCTCTACGCTGCAGCGCAAAAATCCTTGCAGCCTCAGCAGAGTGACCCCAGGCAATCATAGCGTAAGTCATGTGCGAGTGGAATATGGCATAATATGCGGTTTTAAGTACCTCATGCGACACATTTCCTGTTAGGCTCCGCAGTACGAATACACTTCGACTTAGTTTTTTGCATAGTTGGTCAACCTGTGGGCCCCACTGTAATTTCGAGTCCAGAACCACCCCCAGAAATATCACACTCTCGTTCCCCTCGTTAATATCTCCGAAGTCCCTAAGTGAAAAAACCATTGATTTAGTTTTGTCTTGGTTGAGAAGTAACCTATTCTGCACAAACCAGTCTTCAGCCCTGTCCCTGGCCTCTAAGGAACCCGTCACTGCCGTCTGAAGAGTATCGGCCGCTGTTGAGATTGTGGTATCATCGGCGAAAAGGGTATACCTTTCAGAGATGCTTAGGTTTGGTAAATCGTTGATGTAAACTAGAAACAATATTGGGCCCAAAATTGAGCCCTGTGGGACTCCAATATTGACCAGTCTTTCCTCCGATGAAACCCCAGCCACTCTTACAACCTGACTTCTGTCAAAGAGATATGACTTCATCAGTTCGATACTCTCATCAGAAAAACCATACTTACCCAGCTTTTGGAGCAGGATTCCATGGTCGACGCAATCAAAGGCCTTGCTCAGATCGCACAGAACAACGGCATCAAATTCTAACTTGTGAAAAGACTCAATGACAAATGATATAAGATCTAATATTGCCAGCACTGTATTTTTATTTGCTCTAAACCCAAACTGACTTTCAGTAAAATAGTTGTTTATCTCAAAATAATCAATGATCTGCAGTGACATGCATTTTTCTAAAATCTTGGAGATAATTGGTAGGAGGGATATAGGCCTATAGTTTTCTGGCTGGTCCATGTCACCTTTTTTAAATATGGGAATTATCACTGCTCTTTTAAGAATGGACGGAAAGATGTTTTCTTCCAGGCAAAGGTTAATTAGCTTAGTAAGAGGCAATATGATAATATTCTTTATAGCCTTAAATACCAAATGACTAATAACATTACCTGGATTTTACGATCGGGAAATCCCAAATTATCAAATTTTTTAATTAAATAACACTAACTTTTATGAGAACTGAGCATGTGCAAAGGTGGACAGCAACTCTCCCAGTGTGGGTCAAAAATTCGTGCGCAGGTCTATTAAAAATATATGGGGAACATTTTCTATTAGCTATCCGTTTTATTTTTCAGATCATTGGGCATGACCCTAAACCCAATTACAGCTTTAACGGTTTTATAGTATTTTACATTACAAAGGTGGAAACTGACAAATTTTACATAAGTGGGAATATTGTTTCACGAAGCGTCAGTCGAGTACGACAAACCAACGAGTGTAAATAAGTCATTTTCACACAAATAATGTTTTTTTTCCCAGGGAACCGTCTGCATGTCCGGTGGCACTGCAGCCTGAAGGCTTATTGTACCAAACTCCCGTTTTATTGTACCCATTCCAGTACCCTAGTTCCTTGAAGAAGGCGGTATAGGTCTGCTGGGTGCGTACCATATGTTTCCGGGGGCACTCTAATATCCCCGAAGATTGCCTGTCTTTTGTGATCCAGTGCCTCACACTCTGACAGTATGTGGATACTGTTTCGGTCTCTGCACCACATAATTTGCAGTCCAGATCTCCGTTGTATAATCCAATTTTATTTAGGTGTTCTTTCACTGCAGCATGTCCGGTGAGGAAACCTGTGATCGTTCTTAGCTGATTCCTACCCATTTTGAGTAGTTCTTTAGCTCTTTTTGTGCATGGTCCACTGATGTATATTTTCCCATGCATGTGTTAAGGAAGCCTGTCCCAGTGCAGTCTTTGCTGGTCCTTTACCCAGTTTTGTACCGCACTCCGGAATGTACTCTTTGGCACTCCAAGGACTGGTTCTGGCCCGACGTATGTCGTGGCTGACCCCCTTCTAGCCAGTTCGTCTGCAGTTTTCATTGCCTCGAATTCCGCAATGCCCTGGCACCCACATCAACCTCGTGTTGTTGCGTTCCGCCAGTTCCCTGAGTTCCTCGAGGCATTCTAGTACCAGCCAAGACGATACCTTGGGATTAATTAGTGCACCAAGGGCTGCTTGACTATCCGTAAGAATGTTGATTGTACAATTTGTGCGGGGCCTTTGGTTGTTCATCATGGAACATTGTAAGATCGCAAAAATTTCTGCTTGAAATACAGAGGCGTGGTTTCCCAGTGGAAAGGTCAAACGAGTGTTTCCTATCTCACTGTAGACACCTGCTCCTGACCCTTCTTCGGTTTTGGACCCGTCCGTATACCAGGTTTGACCTCGAAGAAAGAGTCTGAAATTTTCGTTTGCCCAGTTCTCCCTTGGGTGTATTGTCACCTGAAAGGGTCTTCTGGGTACGATTTGTGGGGTCATATAGTCTGTCCTCATATCCATTATGGGACTCCTTATGATATTTTTTATTTCCATGTGTCCTGATCTAACTTTTGTGTTGCTCAGGTTATTTTTCAGTCTGTATACCCCCATTCTCGCCTCCCCTTGTACCACTATATGCAGTGGCGGGAGGTCAAGTAGGGTCTCTAAGACCGCTGTTGGTGTACTTTTAATGCATCCCGCTATGCCAAGGCAGGCTAGTCTTTGCACCTTGCCCAGCCGAAGCATAGCCGTGTGCTGTCTGGTCTTGGTCCACCAAACAATGGATGCATATGTTATGGCTGGTTTCACCACAGTATTGTACAACCAGTGAACCATTTGTGGTCTTAGTCCCCACGTTTTGCCATATGTTCTGCGAGCCAGAATTAGTGCTATTTCCGCTCTTTTGATTACTTTGTCCAAATGGTGGTTCCAGGTGAGTTTTGAGTCCAATATAACCCCAAATACTTAACCTCCCCCATCATTGGTATTTCAGTGCCTTGAAGATTAAGAGGACCCAACCCCTCTAGTTTTCTTCTTTTTGTGAAAGGCACTATTCTGGATTTGGTTGGACTGATTTTTAAACCAACCTCTTCCGTCCAAGTAGCTACTATATTCAGAGCCTGTTGCATTCGCTCTCTGACCGTAGTATTGAATTTGCCCTGGCATACAATGACTATGTCATCCGCATACCCTAAAACTTCATGGTTGTTGCTCTTAAGCCTGTCTATCAGCCCGTCCACAACAAGGTTCCAGAGAAGGGGAGATAATACTCCCCTGTGGGCATCCCCTGCTACCCGCGCCGACAGAGTTTCACCCAAGAGTGTCGAGTGGATCACACGGTCTTTTAGCATGCAGCCTATCCATCTGCAGCATGTTTCGTCAACTTGCCTGTGACGAATCGCCCTTGTGATCACTTCAAAAGAGGTGTTGTCAAATGCGCCCTCTATATCGAGAAAAGCTCTCAACAACACCTCTTTGTTTTCCAGAACGTACTCCACCCTTTGTACAAGGTCATGGAGTGCCGTTTCCGTTGACAAACCTGCTGTGTATGCATATTGGGCCTTGTGTAGTGGTCTGTTTACAAATAATGTTAGTACTTTATATATAAAAAATGTCTATTCTGTTGAGGAGATATTGACCTTTAAAGTTAGAATAAAAACTTTTTCAATTATGACTTTTAAACTATTACCGTAAAACCAATGAGATTTGGGCAACTAAATAACCTTACATCATATGGCTTCAGGGTGAGAATTTTTTTCTATTTTATGTATGCTTTTGACTCAGGTAACAAATTTGATATTGTGCTTTGACCGTTTGATTCCTTTATCTTTTTGTGCAAAAGGTATATTTTATTTGAATCGATATCTGGGACCATTCTTCACAAAATCAAAATTTAAATTCAGACATAGCAGTATTTTGTATGTAATAAAATACTGATTTTTTTTGAAAAAATTATTAAAATATGGTAAAATAAATAAAAATGGTGTTTATAAGCCTTTATAAGCCTCTTAAGCTTCATAATGCATATTAAGACTGTTTCTAATAATTTTACCATATTTTAGTCATTTTCACAAAAAAAAATTATTACTTACAAAATGCTGGTCTGTCCAGATTTAAAATGCGATTTTATGAAAAACGGTCTTAAATATCGATTTAAAAAGATATAATGTATGTAGAAAAAGATATTGGAACTAAACGGTCAAAGGGAAATGTCAAATTTGTTATCTGTGTCAAAAATACATACAAAAATTAAAAAATCGTTTCACCCTGTATACTCCCCATTTACTGAACAGCCGTTTGCCTATTAAAAGAAGACAAGAAGCATTGGAATAATGCTATTTTAGTTGTCTCAATATCATTGGTACTGTGGTAATAGTTTAAAAGTTATAATTAAAATAGGATTTCTTTTACTCCAACTTTGAAGGTCAATATCTCCCTAACGAAGCAAGATAAAACTTCTTTTTAATGAAGTACTGACATTATTTTGGCTTACTCTATCACCCTTATCATTTTTGACCTCACGTTTTAGGACACCATGTGTATATTTTCTTGAGTTGTGTCAGTTTTGTTTCGATGAGCGATGTGTAGAATTAACTAACCTAAAAAGTTACAGTATAAACGAACCACTTGTGACACGCTGTAGATAATAAAGAGCAGTTTAAAACTAAAAGGGTCTTATTAAATTGGGTTTTATTAGGCACTTAATTCTTAAAGTGTAAATCAAATGTTTGCAATTTTCACTAAATTTTAAGCAGTAAAAGTTTTTTAGGGCACGGGGTTATAAAAAAGTGTTTTGAACATTTTTCACGCCTTATCTCGCATTTATGGCTCCCAAATTGATTTTGAAAAGTTTACGAGCCAATAAAAAGGGCAAATCAATAATCCTACATTCTTAGGTAACAGTAAAAATCGGAGGAAATTTAAAGTTTAATGTTATTGTTATTTAATGAGGGTAGAATTTATTTAAATAAATATCAAATCAACTTTAAATTGTATTTATAAATAAATAATAAAGTACAGGATTTCCCAGAATATAAAAACAATCTTCTTAATTTATTCAGAGCACATTAAAATATTAACAAAAGTTTCTATCTAGACACGCGGCAGCGTGTGAAAACAAGTTTAAACGCGGTTTTTGCAAAAAATCGAAAAAAAAAATATTATAAAGGTTCATGGAGTTAAACTTTTATCAAGGAGCGCTTAATCCCATTTAAGCCTATGTTCACTAAATTTTGTGACGCAATCCTTTCCCAAATTCTTTGTTTACAATCGTACCGGAAGCTTTTTTCGCAGTTTTGGTTCTTTAGTCATTGGACTTTTATATGTGTTTAGTTTTTACTGTTTATAGTTAAATTAAGTAGTATTAGTAGTGCAGTTACAGATAATGTTAAACCTCACAACAGGGGTCACTGACCCTTGATATTTTTTTTAAAGGAAATTTACGTTTAAATCGGTATTAAGGGTAGGAAACTTTTTTAAGTGATTTTATTTAATTTTATGCAAGTATCGGTTTACTTTGTTACATAAAAAATTATTATGG
Organism: Listronotus bonariensis; assembly: GCA_014170235.1. Classification (NCBI taxonomy): domain Eukaryota; kingdom Metazoa; phylum Arthropoda; class Insecta; order Coleoptera; family Curculionidae; genus Listronotus; species Listronotus bonariensis. Next base: position 22,770 of record JACEGR010000483.1, on the reverse strand, counting down.
TAAAACGGTGACGTCACAAACACGTCAATTTTGGGTTTAAAACTTTAAATATTGCATTGGAAAAAAAATGTGTTAATAGATAATTATTCATCTTACTTTTGGCCTTATATTTATATTGATGTTTTCTTTAACATACATGCTTTGGGTATGTGGTTTTTAGATTATAGGGTTAAAAAATACACATTAAATTAGAATGGTTTACAGAAATATATACATTGTGTCCCAGGATAGGTGTTACAAGAGGACGAATGAATCAAAAATTTTGGAATTTTAAAACGAAATTTTGGAAAAATTGGTCGCATGGTTATATAAACAAAAATATAACTTCGATTGGTAATTTTCAGGGCAAGTAATAACTAAAAATATAAAGAATGACCAAAAGTAAACTACCTTAATTTTTAAAAAATTGGACAAAATTTTAGAAGTAAATGTTGTAGGGAATTAAATTTTATGTGAAAATTTAAAGTTAGAAAAAAAGTTTTAAAAATATATATTTTTGTTAATTTTTTATATTGTGTATTAACAGTTTTTAAAATACTTGGTTTAAGGCATCAAATTTTAAAATAATATTTATTATTGTTAAATTTTCTCCCTTTTGCTGATTATTTAAGTTGTAATGCGTAATGTAAAAATTGATTATAACATTTTTTTTTTACTTTCATGCTTTAATTTCAAATTTTGACATAAAATTCAATTCTCTACAACATTTACCTATACAATTTTGTTTTATTTAAAAAATAAAAGTATAGTTAGTTTCTGGGCATTTTTCATGTTTTTAGTTATAACTCGCCCTGTATAATAACAATTGAAGTAAAATTTTGTATTTATTAGTTTTTGACCATACGACCAATTTTCCCAAAATTTCGTTTTAAAAATTCAAAATTTTTGGTTCATTTGTTCTCTTGTAACACCTATCCTGGGACACACTGTATATATTTTGTATAACATTCTAATTTTATGTGTATTTTTTTAACCCTATAATCCAACAACCCCATACCCAAAAAATTGTATGAGAAAAAAACATCAATATAAATATAAAGCCAAAAGTAAGATAATTTTTTTTTGTGTCTGGATAAACCACGAAGACTAAAAGCCTAAATACTAACGTACCGTGGGTGTCTTAAGCGAGGTAAGAGGGAGTTTTTTGACACAGGACTTCAATACTTGAAGATTTGGGGGGAGGAAAGACCTCCGCGGACAGCAGGTTCCACATTCTAGAAACTCTAGAGATAAAAGAACGAACAAAGTGGAAAGTTCGGGGCCTGTCCAGTTGGACCGTATAGGGATGCATACGCGCGGAACCACGAGTTTCTCTGTTGGGAACCGTGAGTGGAGGAACTATACAGGACAATTCTTCAGAGCAGAAGCTATGGAAGTACCTATAAAAAAGCGATAGATCCCCCACAGCCCGACGATGGGCAAGAGAGGTAAGCCTTTCTGTAAGTGAATGATCATTAATGAGACGAATAGCTCTTCTTTGAATAGAATCAAGAATGCTTAGGGTTGTGGGGGACGCCATGCCCCAGATATGAGAACAATATTCCAATGGAGGTCGGATTTGGGACACATATAAAGTGTATAAATTAGAAGGGGAAAAATACTTTTGGCTTGAAAGAGAAATCCAAGCTTTTTGAGGCTGCCGTGGCTATAGATACAATGTGTTTGTGCCAGTTAAGGTTACTTTTAAATGTGACGCCCACAAGATTGAATGTGTCTTTGCTCTGTTAAACTTGGCCGCTCATAAGTAGAGCATGAGTATTTGATGACTCTTTTCGTGTCAAGGAACATGATTGTATTTTGATGCATTAAAATGGACGAGATTTTTGGCGCCCCAATCCAATATTATATTAAGATCTTGCGAAAGGGATATCTGCATCGCTCTGCGTTTGTTTTTCAAATTAGGTTTAGTGATGGGTTTAGGAACCTGAAAACTGGAGTGAAGGGTACTATCGTCGGCGAAACTATGAATAAAATTAGTTTTGGATGAGAGAAGGTCGTTGATTTGATGAAGAAATAATGTTGGTGCCAGAACTAAGCCCTGAGGCACTCCAGCATGTACTTGGTGAAAGCTTGAAGAATGGCCGTCCACCATAACTAATATACGTCAATCAGATAGATAACTAGAGAGCCAAGTACAGAGTTTAGTTGAAAGACCATAGGAGGGAAGTTTATTACGAAATGCGGCATGCCAGACCTGGTCAAAAGCTTTTGATATATCAAGAGCCACGATCTGGGACTCATCTAGAAACTCAAGAGACTTATTCTAGCAGTGTGATACGAAGGAAAGAAGATCTGCTGTTGATCTTTTGTGGCGAAATCCATACTTCCTGTCATGCCAAATTTTGTGTTTTTCTAAATACTTAAGAATTTGTAAATTAATGAATTTTTCTAATACCTTACAACGAACTGAAAAAATTAAATTGAAATTAGTCTATAGTTAGATGGAAGAGATTTAGATCCTTTCTTGGGAATAGGTTGAACACGTGCAGCGTTCCAGCTCTCCGGAAAAATTTTCTACGACTTTTCGTTCAAAAGTTATTTGATTTCGGGACGATTTTCTACTGAATCGTACATAGTGCGCCGTTAGCTTAAGTTACATAAAAAAATCACAAGGTCAATTGAAAAAAAAATAAAATATGCCATAATTAGACCAAAACGATTTACCATATAGTAAAAAGTAGCTAAGCGTTGAAATAAATAAAAAAAAACACTTTTTACGTGCATTTAAAATGGAAACTTTTTACATTTAAATTGTAAAAACCGAAAATTAATATTAGGAGGTCAAAACATTTTTTATTTACATGCAGAATAAAATTTTGCTTAAACACCGAAGAAAAGCAAAAATTTTGCGGAAATGAATTACCCCACTGTATACATTTTTTTGTCACATTTGCATAGTAAATACATAAAATTAAAACTGGTCGCATCGGTTTAAATCAGTATTTTTAGAAATCCGGATAATCACGTTTAATCTGGGTTTCTGGAGCAATCCTAATTGTTCTCAAATCACAAACGCAATTGCCCGAAATGCTCATTAGTAAAGAGTGATTCGATTTAAAGGCCAAACTCATTTGGTACAAACGAGCTTTTTTCATGCGCACAGTGAATTATTTAAATACCATGTTTGTTCCGTAACTAAGAATATGAGGTTATACAGGGCGATTCAAAGCAAATTAAAAAAATGATTTTTTGTTTAAACTTAAGGTCTGTTGTATAAACATAGGGACAAACGTCAACCAATGGTAATATATCGGGTGATGCATCGCCGGGCGGGACATAGGAAATCCTATGTAATTTTTAATGGGGTCAATTATTGGCTCCCCTAATAATTTTAGAGAAAAATTCTATTGAAGTTTATTAAAGAGCATGCAAATCTACGTCCATGGTAAAAACTTTAGATTGTTCGGTTAACCCGTTTGCTAGTTAGATGCTAATAGATTTTTAAAAATTGTTACATTATTATCGCCTCATATTTACGAACAACAATAAAAGTACCAGTTAGCGCGACATAACGTTGTCATTTTGAAATTTAGTGCTTTATTATTATTAAAAAATCGTAGAGCGAAAAGATTAACCATGAGTTATACTACTGAAGAAAAAGTATTGATTATTAAATGGTACTATCAAGGAAATAGTTACCAAAAGGTGACAGACATGTTCGCTGCTTAGTATCCGAATAGACCGATACCCGAAAAATCAACAGTCGATAGGACTATCAAAAATTTGAGACCAAAGGTACAATGATAAATTACTGCAGATGTGAAGCTAGGTAGTATCAAAGAGAAGAAAATGTAAGAGATGATAGAGGCTTGGAAATTTTATTGTACGTGGAAGAAAATGAAGGGAAGGTGAATACAAGGAAACTTTAGGATATCATAGAAAAAGATCAATCAACAGTGCTCCAGATTTTTAAAAAGGCATAAATACATTTTATACAAATATAAAAGACATCAAGAGCTAAGGGATGGGGATGAAATACAACGGCAGGAATTTTGTTTTGACATGATGAAAAGGGCAAACATGGACAGGGAATTTTTAGGAAATATTCGTTTTACTGATGAGTGTACATTTACGTTAAACAATGAACCCAATCATCAAAATTACCGATACTGGAGCAAAGAAAACCAACACAGGTTTATCGAAACGAGGACGCAATATCCACAGAAAGTAAATGTTTGGGCGGGAATTTTCGGACAACATATTATTGGACCGTTTTTTTAAATTAAAATTTGAATGCAGAATTTTATTTGGAACTACTCGTAGAACGAAGTTTACCCTCTTTAAATGATGTATCCAGGGAAAAACAGAATATTTTGTACCAAATGGAAGCCGCCCGGCACATAACCCTGGCTGTTCGGTAATATTTACACAATGCTTTTAATGGAATTGGTTTTGGCCCACATTACACCATAAATTGGCCAGCCAGGTCTCATGATATTTCGCCAAATGACTTCTTGTTCTGGGGTCATTTAAAAAGCATGATATACAAAGATAAAAATTACTCTAATCTAGATTAGTTAAAAAATGCTATTTCTGCAGAATGCAATAAAATTTCAATTTACCATTTAGCCAATGTAAGAAGACAATTTTATGAACGTCTGGGTTATTGTCTAGCAGTCAATGGAGAAATATTTGAAAATTTTCTTAAATCTTAAGTTTATTTCCAACATATTAATTATTGTAATAATATTAATAATTTATTGTGGCATGTAAATATTATAAATATCATAAGTTCTTGAAATTTGTTACTCTAGTTTAGTTTAACCATAAAGTAACATACCTACGGATAAGAGAAACCATGGCATGCTAAAATTTTCGTACCGCTTTTGCGGCAGGCTTGGCGGCAGGCTTGTCATTTTTCCAGTTTACACTTTAAATGCGTCGGTCGAAGCCTCGCCTCGTGTAACATCAGCGGTGGGGAGACACGTAAGCTTACTGAAATGACTAACTGGTGGTATTTCAACGAGAAACGAATAAAATTATATTGGGAGTTTTCGCATGACCTGTCCTTAAATCGGCTATTCCATGATAACTCTTATAATTTCCTTACTCTATGGTTTAACTTAATTCGTTTGTATAAATACAGCTTTATTCTTTTTACTGTACGAGTTTTTGATAATAATAAAGCACAAAATTTGAAAATGACAACGTTATGTCACGCTAACTGGTATTTTTATTGTTGTTCATAAATATGAGGCGATAATGTAACAATTTTTAAAAATATATTAGCATCTAACTAGCAAACGGGTTAACCGAAAAATCTAAAGTTTTTACCGTGGACGTAGATTTGCACGCTCTTCAATAAACTTTAATAGATTTTTTCTCTAAAATAATTAGTAGAGCCAATAATTGACCCCATTAAAAATTACATGCGATTCGCTATGTCCCGCCCGGCGATGCATCACCCGGTATATCCAAACGATGGTGGAGTTTGCAGCCACCTTAAGCCCCGAAATATGCCTTTTCTACTTACTATTTTTTGTTCTCCGATCAAAATAATTTCTTATTTTTTGTTTTAAACATTTGAATTCTTTGATCTTGGTATAATAAGTTAGAGTAAATATCAGTATGAAGAAGCCACGCGGTCATCAGTTCCGTCTCACTTTTAATTATTCCCCTTTTTGTTGCTCGCACACTATTTAAACGACACGTTAAAAAGAAAAGTTAATTGTCTTCTTTATTTATATGACGGCTGTGGCATCTTTATAAAACTGGTTTTTACTTTACTATGGTATCACCATATCATGGTCAGAAAAGTACATTACTTTGCAACATAAATAATGTATTCTCGAGGCGAGAAGACTTATTGGAAATATGTATATGAGTATCAAGGCCAGATTGTATGGGCGCCAATGTATCAAAAATTATTCTTATGCTAATTATGTTCAGAATAAAATGCTGATTACGACGACCCATGTTGTCAGTTCGAATTTTGGTCAGAATTTTTTAAACCGCATTTGTTTTGACAGTTCGTAATTTTATTTGCATCAAATAAAATTTTATTTTAATTTCGACTAATTTTTCCACCGGAAATGACTCTACATTTTTTGAAAAATAAATATTTATCAAGTTGGAGATGAGCAATTTGGCACAGCTTTACCATATAAATAATGTACGACATTATGAAAAATTTAACATGATGTGAATTCTGAAACCTTTTGTAACAATTGTATAGTAAGCCATTTTACAATTTTAAGTTTCTAGATATATATATTTTTATTTTCCTTACAGAGTGTATTTTCTTGTTTTTAATCCCCAAAAATCCTCCGCACTTTCCCTGTATAGATATGGTCTCCATATTATAAACAGCACCAGATCGACTCTAAGGTGTCGCGGCAATAGGTAACCTGCATTTGGATCCCCAGTGGCAAGAAGCATTTTTCTGATTTTTACGACCTTGCGCACTAAACAAATCGAGGGTGAACAAACATGCGCACTTAAAAGCCGTGGCAAAATACAAACACCGTCCGCGGTCTGACCGTGACGCTCATTAGCTACCGAACTTGGAACGGAAAACCAGGACGGCGTCGACAAATTCTTTCCGATAATGCGAATAGTCGATTTGCTTGCGCACAAACCCGTTTTTCGCCCATGAGTTGTAACTTTTGTTTCGCGCAGGTAGTAACATTGGCAATCCATCGAGATTAATGGTCGCGGCTAAGGTAGTTGTCGTGGTAACCTTGAATACACCTAACCGATCTAGGTGTTGTTTATATGAAGACCATATCTATTTAGGGAAAGTGAAAAGATATATATATATATATATATATATATATATATATATATATATATATATATATATATATATATATATATATATATAAATACCCCTTAAGTAACTCCAGTTACTGTAGTTTTAAACCAATAAAATACAATTTTTAGTCAGGTGTTTTTCTTTTAATTTATAGTGAACAGAATATAGGTCTAATTATTAAAATAGTTTTTATTTATTAACGCAAAAACCATATATAAAAAAATCAAAAACAGTCACAACATCAAATTTGTGCCAAAATATATGAATATTTTTATTTTAAAAAACGCAGTGGTCTGCCATTTTTTTCTTAAAAATATTTACCCTACATGGACGACTCTGGTAATTTTTTTTCAGGCATGTCAAAAAATATCTTCTGATACATAGAAGGCGTATCCAATTTTTTTCTAAATATCTAAACTGGTATAAAAGTTATCATAAAAAGAACAAAAATTTTTTAAATTTTTTAGCACCTTGTAGTTCAAAAACCAAGACGTCTAGGACATATGTTTATATGAAGATTTTATCCTAATTTTCATTGTAGAATCAGCCGTCAAAGTTTCTCGGTAGAGTAATTGGACACCCTTTATTCTATACAAATTAACACATTTAAGTCGACTGGGTTTTACTTTAGAACCCTTCAAATAAACTGCTCAACAAAAAGATCGTACCATTCAATTTGTAGACCCATTTTCAAACTGCTGTAACTTTTTTAAAAATTAACTTATTTGAATATCTAAAACGCAGTTTAAAACCGCGTTTCTTCTACCTTAAGCTGTATGATGACGTTGTTGGAATTCCTACCATGCAGACCTAATGCCATAATAACGACGCATTTTTGCTCAATAAGTTTACAGGCACTTAAACAGCATAAATCGAATAACGATAGAAATCGTTCCGAGATATTGACACAAACTTCAACTTGGCTATTTTTAAAACAGAACACACACATATGGTCCCTTTCGCGTTCAATAATTTATCCTATATTTAGGCTGTCTAAATTAGCTATGTTTTTGTATTTGTTGGCCCCGTATACTCATAAAATTATAACCTATCGAAAAGTGCTTAGGACACAAAAAAATCTACATGAAATGAGCTTTCCGAATATGAAACACTCGTTAAAATCCGTCAATCCATTTTCCAGTTATGGCTTTTTAATGAATTGATTACCAAAATTTGACGTTTAGAGGTGTATCGCAAGCCAGAGGTCCTCAATTTAAAAACGGGCATAAACGTCTAGTGATATTGATATGACCTTGCTAACAACCCATATTATAACGACAAAAAAATTACCACTGAAATGGGACACACTCGATTTTTTGTTTTTTTGCAGCACTCTATTGATCACCCTGTACATCATGATAATATTTACCTTACTGAAACTAAATGCAATACAGCTTAAGGTAGAAGAAACGCGGTTTTAAACTGCGTTTTAGATATTCAAATAAGTTAATTTTTAAAAAGTTACAGCAGTTTGAAAATGGGTCTAAAAATTGAATGGTACGATCTTTTTGTTGAGCAGTTTAGATGCCCAAAACATATTTTTTGTATTTTTATTACCAAAATTCATATACTGCGCAGTTGCAATATAACTGAAAACGGCCAAAACAACTCTCGATTCCATATTCAGACACATTAAAACAATATTATTTTTATTATTTTAAAGTGAATTTCCCTTTCTAAGCCTTTCTTTTTATAAATATAACCGTATGTCCAAGCTTTATTTTTAATTATTTCTACCTCTACTTGCTTTCTTTTATAAAAAAAGGTTTGTTGTACACAAATGCAAAAAAAAACAAAATTCTGTGGCCGAAGGGCTCGTGTAGCTTAAAAGTAAATAAAGGTAAACATAAAATTTATAGTGGGTTTTTATCCCTTTTAGGATAAGTAAATTTACTGCCTAATGTTATAGGGGTGAGCCACGAACGTAAAATAAAATGGACTTCTAACATTTATAAACAGATCAAGGAAAACTGACTTCCAGATGCTGGCCGCCAAGTGGGCTTCTTTAATTTGGTTTATTTTTTTGCATTTTTTTATTTGTCTGTGATAAGCAAATACTTAGTTTAAAGTTTTAAATTACTTTTGCTTTAAGCTTAAAGCCTGCAAAAAGAAAATTTTTAGTTTTAAAATGTAGGTTCTTTTTTAAGTTACTGTGTTGACAAAAGATTAGCATTAAAATATTCCAAAAAATACTTTTTTTAATATATTGAAAATATTGTTCAAGGTGACAAGGTCAAATTTAATAAGTTCAAAAATTTTTTAAATTTCATTTTTACTATTTGCTAGAATATAAAAACACTACATTTTACGTAAAATGTTAAGCTGAGCTTTAAATTGAGCTAAAACGCGATTCGCTGCCGTTTTTAAATATTTGTTTGAGAAAAAGTTGTATATTGAAAAGTTTCTTAAAATGATCGAAAGATTATCGGAAAGTTGGTTATTTTTACGGTTTTGTAATTTTGGGAAATTTAATGTGTTAATTATTAACATTACCAAAAATCAATTACCTTTCTGATAATCATTGAATCATTTTAAGAAACTTTTCTATATACAACTTTTTCAAAACAAATATTTTAAAAAACGGCAACGAATCGCGTTTTAGCTAATTTAACGTGCTACGGCATCCTCTTAAGATGCACTAAAATATATCTAAACCCTCTTAAGCTACATTTACAAAATTTGGTATTTGAGAGTTTTTGAGCAAGTAGAATGGAATAGTGAAATCATCATTTTTTAATCCTTGTTTATTATTAATTTTTTTATTTTAATTTTAGCATCTAGTACGGACCATATAAATATGGTACTTTTTCTTATTGTTCGGGGTATTTTTGTTATCAATATCGACACTAAGGAACTTCAAGTGACCTGGACGGCGTTCGCATCGATCACTACATATTTTTCTCGTGAACCGTATGGTAGCGCGCTTTTGGGCAGATCGAGCCTATAAATGCAATAAAAATTAATGCTGCATTTTATTTACTTAAAACAATTAAAAAAATACGTGTAGCACAAAGTTGTTAAATGGGGCAGTGCCGATATCACTATTTAATAATTTCAAATACTCAAAATACCTTAGATATTAAATTTTTTAAAAGCAGCTTTAGCGGTTTAAAGACATATTAAAGTTGCAGTACTTTTTCTAACCCAGCATATCACATTTATAAGTGTATTAATAGATGGGTCCACATTTAATTCATTCTAAAAGCAATACCGCAAAAAACACAAAAAATAATAAAGTAAACAAACCCTTTCGAATGCTTATAGCCTCGGACAGAGCCTGATTACATATTTTTAGATAAATAATAAAAAAAACATTTCAAAAACACATATCACCTACTTAAAAAACATTCTCCTATTTCACCTCTGTCCTACTGTAAAACCGGTGGCACATGGCGTGGTACTAGAAACTCGTTGGGTTAAATACTTTTTGCTGCAATAAATCATCGTTTACAAAAGGGTTTCTTTACTTTATTATCTTTGTGTACTTGGCGGCATCGCTTTCAGAATAAATAAAATGTGGACCCATCTTTACTTTCTGTATGTTAAAAGAAATTATTGATATTTATTTACTTTATTTCAAGTGCTAAAAATTCATACCCAGTTGTTTAATAATGACAAAATTAAGCTACTTTGCCTAGATAAACTACCGTTAATTAATATAAATATGTTCACACCTCAGTTGGCACGCTCTAACAAATATGATGTTTTCATTCATGCCATATGTGAAGTGTCCCGAGAGTAATGTAAACAAAGTTATGTATAAAGTGTTGTGTATGTACTCTAAAATGGAAATTGTCGCGAAAATGAAATTTAAAATTTGACAAACTTGAAACTGTTTTGTTTAAGGATTTATTGTTTGCTTGTATAACACTGCATACTTATTTGAATTAAAAGGAAATTTATACAAGGTGTTTTTTAATTTCGGTCAAAAAATTTAAGGGCGTATTCCTCAGCCAATTTTAGGAGAAAAAAGGATAAGTATAAATATGGCTCCGGAAATGCTTTGTTTCTAAGATACAGGGTGTTAAACTTTAAATAGAAAATGGAATTTTTAATAATATCTTAAATATGCCCTATTTAATTTTAATAAAATGTGGCAGTGGTATTTCTTTTAAAAGGGAGTTAATTTAGCTCTAAACAAATTTTAATTAGTGCGAACAGTGGCGACGTGAAAACGCATCTTAACTAATATTATTAACAAGAAATGTACGCCACTGATTTTTTGCAACTTCTATATCTTTTTTGGATTAAATATCTAAATATACAATTTTTTGTTTTTTTATATTTTTACGTAGCTTTTTTAAAAGTTAAATCGACTAAACTGCATATTCCTGGATCATAAAAAAATCATTAGGGTATTTTTTTCTTTCAAAAATTAAGTGTTATCACTTTTTATTTATAATTATGTAACAACGACGGCAAATACCTAATTAAGTAACGTTTATATCTAGTCTTTTTTATTTTTTACCAAATAATTTTACCAAAAACGTGTTTTTGAAGTTTTTAGGTTTTTAAAAAGTTTAACACCCTGTTATTGAGAACAAAAAATTTAAGAATCTATGTTTCTATAAACTTTTTTCAAAAAATGGCTCAGGAATATGCCATTTAGTTTTCTTACCGCAATTAGGCAACACCCTGTATAATTTACTAGATGATCACCAGGGCATCTATTCCTAAAGAAGTAGAGGATTAGTGGCAGGGCCAGCAATAAACTGGACTTTATGATAATAACTTCTTTAAAACCTATTTATGTTTTACCCAACTAAATATTATTGATCTGTAATACCTTAGAAACGAAATATGTTATGGTAGCAATAATACCTGCTATCACATCTTGCATCATGCGCTAATATGGAAATTTTATTGCTTATCCAATTTTATTTCTCTCACAATAAAGATCAAGTTTATACAAAAATAATTTTTCTTTATACAATCCTAAAAATTAAACTTTATTTCCAAAATAAAAATTACAATTTTGAAATGCTGGTCTTAATGTTGTGTACTTTTTTATTAAATCTTTTTCAATGATAGTAAAACTTGTTGAAGTTTTAGTTTCTGCTACCTTTATAATCAAGACTGTTCCTCTATCTTCAATGTCATCAATAGTCATTTTGACCAACTCATCTCGTCTTAAACCTCCAAAAATACCCATTACCAATATGACTTTGTGTACCAAGTAGATATCATCAGGAGCCTTCTTAATAAATTTTAATATTTGTTCTCCTTCCAAAACTATAGACTTCTTCGGGACGTATCCTTTCGACTTAACTTTTAAAAACGATATGAGACGATGGTATTGCGAAATCTCTATATTTTCATAGACCATCAACGTAGACCTTAGGGTGGAATACTTGGTCCAGAGAGAGTTTGGACTGTATTTTTCCGAATAAAAATAATGAAGTTTGTCAAACATATGTATTAAAATAAAATCAATAACTTACCAGTTCCTGAAAATATTCCATTAAAACGGTTTCGGTTATTTGAAGAATTGCGTTCGCATCTTTCCAAATACCAAATATGCCATATTCCTGATCATACTGTTGCCTTGATTTAACTGGCAAAAGATTTTCGGTCGCTTTTATGGCCTATTCTCTTATATTTTGTGGAATTTCTTCCATTTTGAGCAAATCGTTAAATAAAAATGCCAACTGACTAACTGGTAGAAACATCAAAGTCAAACTTAACACCAGCCATTATCTACTTAGATATACAGGTACAGGTGCAACTTATTTTTATATTGCGAATAAATAATGTAATTAGTCATTGGAAAACTCCTTTTGGGTAAAACATAAAGCATTGTATGCACCACGGGCTTTGCTGGACTATAATGCCCATCAGGTCGACATCTATTTCGACCTTCAGGGCATTATAGTCCTAGTAACGCCCTTGATACATAAATAGCTATTAGGGGGCTCTTTTTAAAGAGTCTATCATAAATATTCATGCACGCCATATCAAAGGAACCCCCTAAAACAGTTTTAAAAGTGTTATTATCATGAGGCCCATTTTATTGATGGCCCAGGTACTGGATCACATTAAATAAAAATTGTACAATCGACATCTTTACGGACAGTCAAGAATCCTTTGGACATTAATTAGCCCAAAATACCGATTAAAATAAAGCATATGTACCTTTTTGTATAAAAATAATAAAAGAATCAAACGGTTAAAGCAAAATGTCAAATTTGTCACCTGTGTTAAAAATGAACATGAAGCATAAAATGAAAAAAAAATCATTTCACTCTGTATAATCCCGACTTACTGAACAGCCAATTATTATTGGTACTTTGTAAACAGTTCCAAGAATTATAATTTAAAAAATATATATATTTTAACTTTGAAAGTACATATGAAGTAGGTACTAACATGATTTTGGCTCACTTTAACAACCTTATTATTTATGATTAGAGAAGGGCATTTATGGAAAGTGCATATTTTGCATAATTTGCATATTTTATGCACTTTATTTTTTTCTGCATATTTCTCTGCAATGCTGCATATTGTGCATAAAATGTATTAAATTGAGACAAATTCGCAAACCTCTATTAATTATTAAATCCAAAATTATTTAGGAGGTACATAACTACTGGATAAACCTCGGGAAAAACCACCCTTTGTTATAGAAGATTGTTATTACCTGGGTACTTATTTTGTGATGTCGGCAGCGCCGGTACTCGTCTGGGTAGTAGGGATTAAAAGCAATAAACTATAAATATTTACACATAAGCGATCTAAGGTTATGCGTGTTTATTTGAATTTGTGATTTTGTATAGTGTGCATTGTTTAATCGTTTATACTGCTCAACTAAAAATTTTGTGAAGATGCCTAAAGTGACAAGTGCTTCCTGTATGGATTAAGCCATACACAGAAATGTACATCGATATGGATAAGGTGTACTGCTCTGCTTGCAGTAAAATAGTGAGTATTAATACTAACTAATGTATATTTTTTCTTATACCATATTTTGCTTATTTAAAGTACTCCTCAGCCTGTTTAAATTCAACTTTCAAAGACGCGCGTATTTTTAACCATTTTACATTACTAGTTCTTAGTTACATTTTTTTGTAGTAATAATACCAGAATTTATGATTTCATAGTGTACCAATAAAAAAATAGTATAAAGTATTCGTGGATACTCATTCTCATATTATTGTGTTTTTTGTCTGCTTCATCACATGAAAGACTGTTTTCTAATTTTGATGAAAATTTATTTATTTTTAATTTATTATTTCTTTTTTTACAGATAGCATGTGAAAAAAAAATCAAATTGATCAACATGTCAAAACGCCTACTCATACAGCCAAACTAGAAAACTAAAATCCGGAGGTAAAGCACAGTCATCTTTGCAAAAATGTTTTCAACCTACCGATAAGAAAAAGCTAGATGAACAACATGTATTCAACCAGGATTTATGTCGGGCAATGGTGCCTCAAATATTCCATTGTCGAAGCTAAGCAATGAAAAAATTTTCTTCATTTCTGCAAAAATATTGCAAATTTAATGTTCCTAGTGAGAGAACTTCCAGAAGAACCGACGTGAGTAGTTTACATTCTTCAGTAATTGAAGAAATAAAACTAAACATTGGAAATAACTACTTTTATATATGTATGGATGAAAGTACTGATTCTATGGGACGGTATATCGCACATTTAATGGTCGGAGTTCTTAGTGAAAAAGTGTTACCAAAATCCTATTTAATTGCATCAAAACAAATGGAAAAAACAAATGCTCTTACAGTGACTAGGTTTATTTGAAGAACTTGCAGCATTTTTTTCTTCCTGCTGTTCCCGCTGATAATCTCTTGCGTTTGTTGTCGGATGCAGCGCCTTACATGGTAAAGGCGGGACAAAACTTAAAAATATTTTATCAACAATTAAAACATGTAACATGCTTAGCGCATGGAATAAACAGGGTTGCCGAGGAGATTAGAAAAAATTTCCACATGTCAATACTTTAATTTCCAGTGTAAAAAAGTATTTCTTAAGGCTCCTACACGAATACAGTTTTTTAAAGAAAGACTTCCAGACACTTCTCTTCCACCACAACCTGTTGTAACAAGATGGGGTACTTGGCTAGAAGCTGAAATTTATTATGCAGACAATTTTCTCAGGTAAAAGAAATAATTTCAGTTTTGGCGAAGAAGAATTATCTAATTCTTCTCATTCGCTTTTAGAAGCCAAAGAAATATGCGAAAATAAGGAGATTAAGCAACAACTTACGTTTCTAAAAAGCAATTACGGTTTTCTTTTCTAAATCTCTTACTCAATTGGAGGCATCTAGTTTACCACTAACAGAAAGCACGCAAATAATAAGAGACTAACCAGAAATTTTGAAAAATTTAAAACTGTTTTATCAAAAAATAACGGTTACCAATTTACCTCTAAAGTACCTGATATTTTAATGGGAAATTTTCATAATTGTATAGATTTAGACATAGATCCCAAAATCGTGGCTAGCTTAAAATACGCCCCCATTACGTCAGTTGACGTGGAAAGTTTTTCCATTTATAAAAATATGTATTCTGATAGAAGGCAAAAAAATTTGCTGGAAAATTTTCAGCAATATTTAATTGTATATTGTTTTTCTAATTGCTAATTTCATTTTTCTAGTTAATTAGGTACATAACTGTAATTATATCAATAAATTATTATAAATTTAAACAGTGTATTTTTAAGATTTTTATTTTGCATGTTTTCAAAAATACTCGCATATTTTAAGTAAATTACATGCATATTTATGCGCATATTTCATTCATATTTATATGCATATTTGCCCTTCTCTATTTATGACTTTACCTTTCGGGACACCTGCATACGTATATCTGTTTTCTAAGCATTGATCCGAAAATTAGAATTTATATTGCATAACTCCATGGAATCGTACATGCCCGCATTATTTTGCTTTATTTGTGATGCCTTATGGTCATATCAAGCGGTATGCATGCGTTGTCGATGGGCAGCATATCACTTTTTATGTCGGTCAATTTTAATAAATTGTCGCCGGGTTTGCTCTCAGCTATTTGGATCAAGTGTTTACAAATATAGATTTTGAATATACAGATATACAATGTGGTTGCGTGGGTTGGAATAAATTCATTTTAAATTCAGTAGTTTGTTTCTTGGAAAAACGCTCAAAATATAAAAATATCTGGCTATACAGGCTTTTTTTAACGGAAAATAGTATTTAAAAACATACAAATGCTAAAAATTGCCTTATTTTGTCTAGTTTTGTATCTTTTAGCATTTTAGAGATCATAATTGTGCGCCTCGGATTGGTAAAACTCTGTATACCTTGATGTGACTCAACTGCAGACACCTTTAAACTAAGCAAAAAATCCACGAAGGCCAAAAGTCTAAATACTAACGTGCCGTGGGTGTCTTAAGCAAGGTAAGAGGGATTTTGTTGAAATATAGAATATATATATATATATATATATATATATATATATATATATATATATATATATATATATATATATAGATATTAAATCTAGTATTCAAACAAAGCTTGCATAAAAATTATGGTAAAATATATAGGGTGTTTCCTAATTACGGTCAGAATATTTAAAAGCGTATGCCTAGGGTATTTTTATAAAAAAGTTCATGTAAATATGGTTCTTCAAAATGTTCGTTCTAAGATATAGGGTGTCAAACTTTTCAAAAAATTTAAAAATTTCTAACACACTTTTTTAGTAAAATTTGTTCGTTGGTATTTAATTAGGCATTTGTTGTTGTTATTACATAATTGAGGCATTCCCATAAAAGGGGCCTATAGGTCGATGGGCCTTTTTTTCCGGAGATCATTTAAAATGAACAGCCATATTTTAAACTATAAATCCTGAACGTTTAGTAGCGATTTGGCAACGCTGTGCGTTGTTGTTACCGTTTCTCTGACATCCCTTCAATATAAAATGATATGTTTACAAAATTTCACTTGGCTTTTTCTTGAAATCAACATTTTGTCTATGGGCCTTTATTCAGGAGAATGCTTCAATTGGTAATAAGCAGTTAAAGCATTTAATTTTTAAAAGGAAATACCCTTATGTTTTTGTATGGTCCAGGATTATGCAGTTTAGCGGATTTCATTTTTTAATAAAAAAATATGCAAGCTACTTAAAAATATAGTGACATAAAAAGTTATATTTTTAGGTATTTCATCCAAAAAAAAATTAAAAGTTGCCAAAAAATTAAAAAACCTGCAATTTAAAAACTCATCATTTTTTGTTATCTCCAGTATTTTCAAAGGTATTTAGAAAAAAGGGTGATAAACATAAAATTGTAAATAATCGTTTTTACTTTAAGCCTAAAGTTTTCTAAAATTAGGCATTTAAAATTACTTAAACTTCTGGTATGTTTTATTAATACTTGCATAAAGAAAACTGCAAAAAGGGTAAAGGTCGATTTTAATAAGGGGGTAGTTTGGGGCTTGTCCTTTTAATTTTTCGTAGAAAAATAGTAAATGAATCTATTTTTATCATAACTCACTCAATTTTTATGCTAAAAACTTCTTTTTATATAAAAGTCTTATTAAGTACTTAAAAAAGATTTTATGAGTTTTATTTAAAATATGCAGCATTTTCCCGTTAGTTTACCTTAAATCTAGCACATTTTACATTTAAGGAAAAAAGGTAACCATTAACTGTATCTTTATTCGCATTGGTCGTAGAAAAATTACAATAAAACAATTTTGTTTGTCTTTTTAAAACCCTACAATCTTGCTTTCCACAATTGTTTACTAAAATGCATAAGTTTCGAGTTATTTGCGGAAACCCCATTAAAAACGCCGTTTTTTTGTCAACAAATTATTACTTTCAATCGCGAATAACCTAAAAGTATAAGTTTTACGAAAATAATGTAAAGAACATGTTTTGCTTAGAATCAATTTTTCAATTGTATAAAAATCAATGTAATAAAAAACTTCCACCCTCAGGGGGGTAACAATCACTCCCAGGGTTTTGGCGCCCTTCGGTTCGTTTTTCGGGTAATATGTTTTTACGAAAGTTTCAGTAAATTATAAATAGCGTGGCAACATCGCTACAAGTGTCAAAATAAAATTAGGTACTATATAAAAAATGTTATGCTGAACCCGATTCTGTCAACGAAAATAGAAGTTACAATTTAAAAACTTACTTCTTAGCGATAAATTTTTTCTAGGACACTCTGTATACATCAGTATATTTTTGTGACATGCACCTTTAAAAACCCTACAACTTTTATATAAAACTTTTTGTAATATCTCGTTATACAACAGAAATATTGGACTTTCCTGGACAATTGGGCCACCCTGTATATGCATGGGCGTGTTTATAGGGGGCGTCCACCTCCCAATTATTTTAGTTACTTGGGTAAATGTAGGTCCTGCTAAAAGATTAGTCCTAAAATATTTTAGCAAAAATAAATATATACCTTATTTGTTGTACTATAATCATCACTAATTGAATATTATTAATTAATTATTATTATTAACAACAAAACCCATCATATAATTTTTGATTCTGACAAAGTGACAAGTGGCAACATTGACTAGGAAGGTTAACTATTGTGGTAAATTTCGCAACCTGCAACTGCAGCGCGCCGTTTATTGTTTTGTCTAAAATAACTTCTTTATATCAATCTTTTTATCATCTTATCGGCTAGAAAATCGATATCGTTACAGAATCCAAGATCAGCCCTAGTTACTGTTACTTATAACGTGCTTGTAAAGAATTATTATACAGGGTAATCCAAACTAAGTGCCCGTTATTGGTAACTTCGTTATAATTTGAAATACGAAATAGTTTAAATTTGCAAACTAGCAGCATTTTTCACGCTCTTTAAGACTGAAGATTGAAAAACAATTGACAATCGGGTTTCTGAGTTATACAGCAAAATAACCCTTTTTAAATGGAACACCCTGTATATTTTAACACTATTAGAAAGATCTTTTCAAATCCTCGAAAGAAAGTCCACATGTGATATAACCAATTTTTCATGGTTTCGGAAATATAGCCATCCTCAGAAATTTTATAGTACACTGGCATTTTTTAAATAAAATACCCTGTATATTACATTACCAATAAATAGATATTTAAAAGAGCTTTAAGGAAATACCACATTTCCTATGTCTATCTCTTATAGTTTTGGAAATATGGCCATTCAAATCTAAAAATTACGTTCATTTTTCATTATATCACAGCTTTAAGCTATAAGCAATAAGTTGTAGTGTCAGAAATAAAACGGGAAAAATATCTACTATCTTTCAGATTTAAATGGCAATATTTCCAAAACTAAAAAGATAGGCACATCAAATGTGGTATTTTCTTAAAGCTCTTTAAAATATATTTTAATTGATGATAACATATACAGGGTGTTTTATATAAAAATCCAGTTTACTATTAAACTCCTGAGGATGCCGTATTTCCGAAACTATGAAAAATTGGATATATTATATGCGGACTTTTTTAAATGATTTTCAAAGAACTTTCTAAGGGTGATAAAATATACAGGGTGTTTCATTTAAAAAGGGGTATTTCGCTGTATAACTCAGCAACCCGACTGTCAGTTGTTTTTTCTAATCTTTAGTCTTAAAGAGCGTGAAAAAGATAGTAGTTTGCTAATTGAAACTGTTTCATATTTTGAGTAAAGTTATAAATGAGAGACACTTAATTTATATTTATATATATATATATATATGAGTTGGTAAAATACTGGAATTTACCCCCTCCCCTCCAATAATTATGGGCTAGGCACGCCCCTGTGTATATGTACTTTATTTTTAACAGTTTTTATATTTTTAGTTATTACTCGCCCTGTATATTACCAATCAAAGTAAAATTTTGTATTTGTTACTTTTGGACCATGCGACCAGTGTTCCTAAAAGAACGTTTTAAAATTTCAAAACTTTTAGTCCATTTGTCCTCTTGTAACCCCTATCTTGGAACACACTGTATAATCTTATCAGAAAAAAACGCATAGTCTACGTTGGATGATTTCTTATCATAAAATGACCCAAGGGATCCAGTTGCAAAAACAATAGGCCTAAAAAAGACACAAAAAGGCACTAAAATCTCAAATAACTGTTACCATAAAATATAATTTATTTAATTATTTTAGTTTATGACCAGTAAAATCAAAATAATTTGTCCGATATATTATAACAGCACAAAACATAAAAAGTTACTTATAAACGCACGAAATAAAAACGAAAACTAAAATAATTTTCGAATAGCTCTAAAAATGATGGATCGCAAAATTACGTATGCAAGGAATAAAATTTTTATATGTCAGTCGATATTAAATAAACCTTTTCATTTAGTAAACTCGTATCTATTTTATATTCAGTTATAAAAGGAATTGTATAAAATTGTTTAGCTAGTAAAATTTTCTTATATTTCTCAATTTTAATTTTTGTTTACTTCTGACAAAGAAATAAATTTTTATACCTCCGAATACGAAAGCAAGTTTGGATCCTAGTTTGTTAAATTCTAACCACAAAATGCCACAAATTAGGTGGTGAGATTGTTGCCTATAGTTATTTTTTCTTATTTTTACCCAAAGTGTTGGATCCCATGTTGGAAGAAGGCTTATGGTAGGGGAGCCTAAGAGGGGATTTCAGGATTTACTACAGGGCGGCAGATTAATATACCGGAGGATACCTTGTACCCGGTTAAGTACCTCCACTAAATACGAGCCCCGTATACGGGGCCGATCGTAAAAAATACAGGGTGATTCAAAATCGATCACGAAAATTAAAAAAAAAAGTTTTATTATTAAATATTTAACACATCGTAGTTCAAAACTAAGACTTTAAGGACATATGTTTATATAAAGTTTTTTTCTTATTTTCTGATGTAGAATCGCCCCGTAAAGTTTGTCGGTTGAGTTACTGACATCCGTATATGTAGGTAATTTGATTGAAATTGATGAAAACTTTGATGTCTATTGGTGCCTAAACAGTAAGGTTTATCGACTTTAATAGTCAATACTTTATTTTTAAGTTTTTGATTGTCCATACAATGGCGCCCCCAGCTTTGCGATATCTGTCAAAATAAAAAGTTATGATGTAAATAAATTTTAGGTTTTAGGTTAAGTGCCCTCTGCCGGTATTAAAGAAAAGTACTTTTGTCTTAAAATTTTAGAATCTGCAAAGCTCGATTACGTGTGCCAAATATCAACTGGATTAGTTGAAAAATAAATGCAATATGGCGAAAAAACCAAAATAAAAATTGAACTTTGACGGCTTGTAACTTAAAAACGAATGAAATTTTGAAAAACATATATATGAAGCTCCACCCTTATTTTGTCAAGTTAAATGACCCCCTTAAGTTTCGTGATCGATTTTTGAATCACCCTGTATATCCATCAGAAATTTTCGGGCGCGTTTGATTAAGATAGGGTAAGTTAATAATAGGCTAAGCAGTGTATATTCTACTAATCTAAAAGTCTGAGGGTGATAAACAAAGAGAAGGGCTACAAAATTGTAAAAAACATCATTTTGATATTCTCAAGCATGACTATTTTTTTTAATTTAAAAAAAATGAGGAATAATGAAAAATATAAAAACCGATGCGATCCGAACGATTTCCACAAGCCGACCACCGACGAAAAGGTATACATTATATTAAATATTTTTCTTCTTATTATCTAAGCTTTGCAACCCAATATGTCTCTATGGCGCTTGAATACATCCTCAACATCGTGGGCTCCCTCAGTATTAGATCTGGATAGTTAAAAATTGACTTGTTATTAAACAAAAATTAAAATTTAATTTTAAATCAATATTAGTAATTTTTACTTACTTTTCATTTGAAATTGTTGGCTCTATTTATTATTGTTTAAAAATGTATGCTGTGCTTATCTAAAGTCTGGACTTCCCTTCTTACTTTTAAATTGTTTGGTATTTTTCAATGAAAATTTGAGAAATTTAGTAAGATACCATAAATAAATTTTTTGACAAGAAATGACAAATAGATACAAATATCAAACTAGGAGTTGAGTTCCACTAAAAAATGGAAATTGAGGTCTGGTGGCACATCATTAAAGCTCCTGGCGAGTACTTTATTACTCTAGACTATTAGGTAAAAAACTACTACAAAATGGGCCACAAGACACTTCATTCCATTTATTTTTAGTCTAGAATTGGATTTATGTTGTTTTACTAAACTTCTCAAATTTTTATGAAAAAATACAGAATAAATTAAAAGTTAAAAAGTGGGTCCCACTTAAACAAGCATTTTATGTATTTAGCGTTTTGTTCAGTATCAGGTGTTCTCGCGTCATTAATTAAAACTAATTAAAAAAAAATCATAGTATGCTATTTTGTAAGGTAACTAAAAATTATAGGGTCCAGGCTTTTAAATAGATTTTTGGTAAACATTTTTAAATGTAGGAAAAATATTGTACATAACTTGTTTCGAAACTGATTTTCATACTCGTGCAGAGGCAAAAATGAGACGGGTTACTGGTCCTGGAAATTTGTCCATCGCGTTTTATCTCTCCCTGGTTTACCGCAAGTTCCTATAGCAATGTCTTTGTCATTTATCATGAGAGGTAATTGCAGAGGGTGCAATTATCGCCTTTTCATGGTTGCCAAGTTGTTTACAATTTCTGCATGTAAACATTAATGTCTTTCTCTGGCTAACATCTGATTACACTATATGCCAAGAATAAAATATTTTTAACTTGACGTTGTCGCAAGCAGTCACGCCTAAATGTTATTTGATATTGTGTTTGATATTTTTTAATGGCCGATTTATTTGGTCAGTTTGTTTACATTTGTTTGTGATTTATTGTGTGTTTCTGTGGTTTTTTAACTTTAATTGGACTTTGAATATTGAATTTTATTAGTGATCACAGTGTATATATAAAATTTGTGCGTTTTAACAGACAATTTAAGATGTGATAATGACATGGTTATCGGTAAGAAAAAATCTTTATGAAAACCAAATTAATGACATTTTCAATTAGATGTGTGTAATTATTGAACTAAAACCCAAAATTTTATATTATTAAGAAACAAAAACAAGTACTTAATTTTAA